>LPNX010496439.1:284171-406671 GCA_001517045.1 Pseudotsuga menziesii | reverse complement strand
AACTAATGGGGATATGAGTCCACCAGAGGGAAAGGTAAGGAGGTCCACTGGGGGATGAAATTTTCCTTATGATGATGCCTTATCTTATCCATAAACCTTCTTTTGATTGTTTTATTTTCATTTATGCTAAACTTGAAGTGAGGGACAAATAAAATGAAACGGAAAATATGAATATGAGAAATTAATAATCCTATGCCAAAAGTTAATATCTCCCATTTTGTAGTAACTAACTCCTACCTTTCAGGAACCAAGAAATGGGTGGAAAAAAGACTCCATTACTACACTCATTCATTCCATTGATAGATGGAAATTCGAATGGAGAGAGAGGAGCTTGGAAAAAAGAGGGTTCTTGGAGAGAAAACAAGGGTTTGGAGGAAGAAACCTCAACCCAAATCTCATATGAACCTTGTATATTGAAAGAAATGATGTTACATGAGGTTAGATACCATTAGAGAAACTACATACAATTTCAAATCACTAAATATTGTTGGTATGTTAGGTTGTACAAAGAACCATAAAATCCATGTCTAGCAAACTTCACAATGCTAGAAATAAACCTAGAATTAGGCAATCTCTTGGGATCACAAGGACATACTAAAGAGAATAGAGAGGAAGGTCATTCCTGAGGAACTGAAGAGCGAAGAAAGGGTGACATCTTGTATTGCATGGATCAAGGGATGAGTGTCAAGAGCTGTACTAGATCAGAGGTTGAACAAAGAACCTATAGGGACTTGCTTGGTTGGTATCTTGGAAACCTTTATTCAAAATAAGATGGGTTTTGGAAACCTTGAAATATTCTCTTCCCGGGGGTCTCATAGCCTAGCATGGTGGTAGAGTTCTATAGTGGAAGTTACTATGGTTTGGAGGAAATTAGTTCCTTGTAGTCAATTACCTTGAAGCTTCATCTTGGAAAAGATAAGTCCTTTGTTCCTTAATTTTCATTTATGAATTTAATATTGTATAATCATGAATACATGATATCATTATCATGATATTATGAGTGCAAATTTTATGTAGATGATGTATGTTGAGTTTGATTAATTCATGTGCAAAACATGTATGACACAAGATTGGAATTTCGATCACATCCGCACCCGAAGATATACTATACAGTTATATTAGGTTTCACTTTAGTTCATTTTCTAGCATTATTATAAATTTTTTTATTTTGGCATTCTGCAGGTTCATGTGTTATATGAATCATTTTGATGTGAAAGTAATGTTGGTCATACTTAAGCATTTAGGTGGTTATTCTAGGCATCTTTAAAGTGGATTGAACCAACATTTCTATAGCTATATTACTGGATTAGTCTTGTTACTTTTTTTATGGTCATTTGGATATTATAACTTTGATTCATCTTAGAATAGTAAGTTACAAGTTTTTTTTTACGTGAAAAAAAAAAGATTGGAATTTCTTGCATGACAATTTTTTGATTAAATAAATTAGCAAGGGAAAGATTTTATTGTCCATTTATGGTTGATAAACGAGTTCTATGAATGACTTGAAACTATGCATTGAGCAGATAATAGGTATCCCTTTTTCAGGAGAGAAAAACTAAATCTTTTCTTGTGGATGTACCTTATCTCCCTCACCTTTTTTTCTGAGCTTTTGTATGTGAATATTGTCAAATATTAAACATTTATTTCAAAACTAATTTATATATGAATAATCTTCACCTTAATCATCTCTGGTAAGTGATTTGAAGTGGAAAAACTCCTATAGCTTTTAAAAGGATAAAAGTCCTCTATTTTGAGCATTTTAGGAATGTGCAGAAAACATTTTAAAGATGGATTTATATATCAAAATTACAAAGTGGTTAAGTATTTATTTTTGGTGTATCAACTCTACCCATCCATGTTAAAATAATCCCCAAAAATATGAAACACCTAGTATGTCATTTCAAAGATATTGGCTATGCGACAAAGAGCTATTCTAGGCATTTTTGGGGGCATTTTGGAGTATGGCCATGCTTTATCTTTATGATGTCCACATCCAATCACCCTTATTCTTCATAAGGAATGTGTACTTGGACTCTTTTTTCCTTTATAAAAAATATGGCCATGTCATGTAAGTGCCTATTGGGCATGTTTTGATGAATTTTGAGGGTTTAAAGGATGAAAGAAAGGGAAACATGATAATAAACTTAAGGAAGATTTCCATACATCTATTGAATGAGTCTATAATATAAATGATAAATTGGAATAATAATTACCTCACTTTCATCTCTTTCTTATCCTCCCTAAATAAGGCTTGCATAATTTTCCCCATACCTAGGAAAATCTAGTTGTTGTACATGCTTAAGAGTTAGAAGTGGTTCAAGAATGTCCTGAATAGTTACAAGTGATGTTTACCTCTATCCTAAATAGTTAGAAGTGATTTTTACCTCTTCCAATAATTTAATTGTATCATAGTTTTCACTTATAATTAATCTCCTCAAAGGAAGAAAGGGCTTAATCCCATTAACCTCCTTGAACACTTATAAAATTGAGCACATAGATATGTGGGTCAACACACAACTCACACGATAGATCATACAATTTTACTCAGAATTGAAGAATGAAACAGTGCAAAAATGGCTTGCAACTGTGTAATTATTTCATTAATCAAAAGTAATTGGATAATTGTTACAATGTAGTACAATGGCTAAATAGCCTCATGAAATTCGAATCCATGTGAAGAAATTCGAATTGGTTTGAATCTACTTGACTGCATGGCTAACTGAACTTGTCTAAATCACTATTGGAGTTCAACAACCCAACTCAAGTGTCTAATTCAGTCTTAATTATCAGTTAACTAGTCTAACTGACTATGGTAGGTGAGTAAATGTGACTCATCCACATGTAGCCATGCATAACTCGCACTAACTAAGTAGAAAGGAATGTAACCAACTATAAATGAATGTAATTGACTCCTAACTAAGCTTGACTAGTCACCAATTGAACTCAACTGAAGGAGGTTGGTGCCAGCACTCCCAGTGGCTCCTAAATTGTAGGGATTGGTCTAGGAGGCTCCTAAACTGATGCATGCAAGTGAATTCAGTGGCAGTTAGCCTCATATAGTGTTCCCCACACTCTAGTAACTGGTACATGTGGCCCAATTAGGCTAAGTGGACCCAATGGTACTAGTGGACCCAAATAATGAATAAACTGACTCTAGGTGACTGACCAAATTGGACAAGGGAGGATTATAATCCTAACACCCCCCCTGGATATTAACTTGGAAAATTTGGGCCTTGGTAACTAATACCAAAGGTCACCCACTACAGCTAAATACAAAAAAGTAACTGCTCAATATAACCAAGGAAATGGGGAAAACCTCATGGGAAAAATACCCCCCCTCAAACTAAGCAGGTAAAATCAGGAAAAAGCTTGTTCTTTTGTGCACAGGTATCTTGGGGCCTGGCATGTGAACTTATCCATATGAACTAAATGATTATGTTTGGAGGAATCTTCCTCTTTGGAAGAAGAATAATGTGCTCAATTGAATCAAGAACATAGATAGTTGCTGGATGAAAACTGGACCCATGTAGAGCAACTGAAATCAACTAATAAGAGAGCAAAAGTGCTTGAGGATTCGAGCCATGTGAGGAACACTCAAGAAAATGATATGTTGCATCCTTGAACAGAAAACCATGAGTGGTAAAATCAGCCCCGACTGTTAAGAGCAACTGTCCAGGAAGATGCATAATGTCTTCCTATTTACTAGTTTTGTGAGGAGATGAGCATGTGACCAAAGATAGAGAAGCCCTGGGATTGTGGAGAGCAAATGATTGAGCTCCATAATCTGATGTAGCTTCATAAATAACTAATGATTCACAAAATAAAATATCAGCAACCTCATAAGAGGAAACTAACACCAAATCCCCAGCAACAAATTTGAAGAAGACTTGCAGTACTTGATTTTTCGCACCGAAATTAGTGAGAGAGGCTACAGGCATGACTGAAAGCTCTTGAATCTAAAACATGAACCACATATTATCAGATCAGAAAATAAATTAGATCCAATTTTTTTTATATCAGATGCAAAACTATGAAGTGAAATCAAATCCCCAACAACAATTTTGAAGGAGACTTGCGGTACTTGATTTTTCACACCAAAATTGATGAGAATAGATACAAGCAATACTTAAAGCTCTTGAACCCTAGAACCAAGTAATATCATATCAGATCCAAATAAGATCATATCAGATCCAAAAGTATTGTCCATTGAGACGATAGATGCATAGTTTTCTCTTTCTTCAAAATTTTGAATATTAGTGCATGCAATCCTGTAGGAATTTGCTAGAAGATCTAGATCAAGGAGAGCAAATGGATCACTCCTTCAATCTGATATTTTTCCAAAATATCCAAGGTATTAATTATCTGCACACCAACAACAACATTAGAGGGATAGAAATCAAATTCCTCTTCACTTTCGGAAGCAATCACTGGCAAAGTTTGCACAGAATTTAAAGGAGAATCAGTAGAGAATGTTTGCATAGAAGTACAACAATGTTTTTATTCAATATCAGATATTTGAATGTCTTCTTCTGTATCAGCCATATGAGAAGATGATATATCATATATCTCATAAACTTACGTAGCATCAAGAGAAGGAGTCACTACAAGGAGACTTTCTTCAATTTGAATTGGCTGTATAGAAGATTATGCTTCTTCTTCTTCTTGAACAACTTCATCAGAGAGAGTAGAGGTCAAGACTTTTGGATCAAGAAATCTTGTGGTTTTGGGTGTGCTCTCCAAAGTGCTATTATGATCCTCATTATGCTTGCCAAAAGCTTTGTCCAATTTTGTCCAGGGATCCTTTGGGTATTCAACAGATTTAGTGAGGTAGCACAAGCTAGGAGAAAGGGCCAGACCTATTGCTCCAAAAGCTCCATCACCGTCATTTAGCCAGTCATTCTCATTCTCATAAGACTCTTTTCCAAGTCCAATAGACACCTCATATAGATCTTGTCTCTTCCGAGATGTAATCATCTTCAACTTCCATTCTGAATAGCTTGTGAATGGGGTGAGAAGAGGAACTGATGAATCCATTCGAAGTTGTATCTGCAGAAACATAAAAGAGGCAGTGTAAGGTCAAACAGCCTGCACTTTTCAATTTTTCATCACACCCATCTTAGTTAATCAAGCAATGCTTGATCAACAATTCCTTTGCTTAGTATTTCTCTGGTAAACTTGTCGCTTCTGGTGCAGAGCTGGAAGGAGAAATTTTGCTAAAAAAAAAGATCCAGTAGGAGATATGTAGAAGGAGAAGTGCCTTGTCCCGTCGAGGCTCTGATACCATATAATTGAGCACATAGATCTGTGGATCAGCACACAACTCACAAGATAGATCATGCAATTTTACTCAGAAATGAAGAATGAAATAGTGCAAAAATGACTTGCAACTGTGTAATGCTTTCATTAATCAAAAGTAATTGGATAATTGTTTCAATGTAGTACAATGGCTAGATAGCCTCATGCAATTTGAATCCATGTGAGTAAATTTGAATTGGTTTGAATCTACTTGACTACATGGCTAACTGAACTTGTCTAAATCACAATCGGAGTTCAACAACCCAACTCAAGTGTCTAATTTAGTCTTACTTATTAGTTAACTAGTCTAACTGACTGTGGTAGGTGAGTAAATGCGCCTCATCCACATGCAGCCATGCATAAATAGATATAACTGAGTAGAACTGAATGTAACTGACTCCTAACTAAGCTTGACTAGTCACCAACTAAACTCAACTGAAGGAGGTTGGTGTTGGCACTCCCAGTGGCTCCTAAATTGTAGGGATTGGTCTAGGAGGCTCCTAAACTGATGCATGCAAGTGCAAGAAGTGGCATATAGACTCAATTAGTGTTCCCCACACTCTATTAACTGGTACTGGTACCATGTCGACCCAATGGTACTAGAGGACTCAAATAATGACTAAATTGACTCTAGGTGACTAACCAAATTGGACAAGGGAGGATTATAATCCTAACAAAACTTGTAAGGGTAGTGCCTTGTTAAAGTGTAACTATCATGGATGGATTTAGTGATTGTTTTGAATCACTTACTAGTGTATATGATGTATTGTGCCATGTTTTGTTTCACGACTAAATATGCGTATATTTAGAGTTTTGCACTCCCTACAAGTTTCCATGTATATGGAAACCATGAGGCGAGAGGCTTGTAGAATACATGACCATTTCCAAATGATGCAATAACTTTAAATAGAAGTGAATCACTATTATAAGTAAGGAATGAAGTGTTTCATGCATGATATTGGGGTCATTGACCTTAAAACCATAAATCTAGCATTTTAAGAAGGAAGCAAACCCTAAAGTGTGTGATAGGCTATGTGATTGGCAATATGAGATATTGACAGGGATTTAAGGAAAGTTAGAATGAGATCTAATTTCTTATGTCATTGAAGGTATAATGTTATTCATGCATAGTTGAAAAAATAATGAAAATGTGTGATGAGGCTTATTATGGCACTCCCTAGTTTTTCTTCACATGAAAAACTTGAATCTCTATTGTGTTGTATAAAGGAACCTTTATCTAGAATGTACCTCCAAATATTGAAAACTTGTTTTATGTTGTTTAGATGAATATCCAACATTGTCATTACATAAATGAATTGAAGGGTTTATTATTAACGTGGTATGACAATGTGGAAAATAGTTTATCATACTATTGCCATATATACACATTTAAACTGACAAACCCTATTTTTGTTTATACATATGAAAGTACATTATATGTGCAAAAGAAGAAAAGAAATAATTTAATAGGTAAATGTTCAAAATAACATCATCCAAAAGAGTGAGTAACAACTCACATACTTACAATATTCTAATTAAAATGGCCCCACACATCTTTTTTGTGATGTTTAAAGGAAATTATTTTCACAATTGAAATATTATGGTCTCACTCCACCATCATCAAAGGTTTTATCTTAACATTGAGTATGTATAAAGAAGAAATTAATTATGTAGCACATTCTAATTAGTTTTTAAGTAGATTATTATGAAAGAGCATTCATGTATAATATAACACTACAAGTTCAAAACGTTTTGGAATTTGATGAGTTTGTGGATGTGTTGTTTTGGACAACCTTCATAAAATCTTTGAAGTAATGATCGTAGAACCTTTTTCTTATAAAATTGCATTACAATCGTGTGAACCTTTTTCAAAATGATAGAAGTCTTAGAAGCACCGATGAAAAAACACAACATTAATGTAGATTCTTATTCTCATGAATATGCACTTTTTGCTTCTAGTTTTTTCCTTCAATACAACATTTACTTCTTCTAATGAATGGCGTATTGATTATGAAGCATTTTATCATAGAGCTAAAGCTAAAGTCATTTGTTCCACTCTTAATGAATATGCCACTATAAAAATATTTGTTGGTGATGATAGATATCTTAATGTTGTCGGATTTGGAATGGGTCACTGAGAAAATGGTCATTTCAATGATGTATTGTGTGTTCTAAGTCTTTCCTGCAATCGTTTATCAATATATATGATCACTTATTCAGGTGAAGGTAAGATTATAGATTTTTCACCTCACCCAATTGTAATAAAAGATTTAAAAGATCCCAAACATGTCCAAGCAATTGGAATTATTGATGATATTACCGAATTGTATAGATTTGACAGCTTTGGCTCATTAACTTTCCATCATTTTTTATTGCTCATAAAAATGACTTAAAATTTTTTGGCTTGAGCAATTTGGTCATCTAAACTATCGTTCATTGTAGCGTCGTTGTAATCATAGTATAGTGACCAGTCTTCCTCTCATTTCTACATAGATAATGTTTGTTCCGTGTGTGTTATTGGCAAGCATCATCAAGATAGTTTTGATAAACGTGGCTTTTGATATGCCTAAATCCCCATTGCATCTTGTTCATAGTGATATGTGTAGCTTGCTTCCTTCTTCTTTTTTATCTGGGCACAAGTACTTCTTATATTTCATTGATGACTTCTTCGAGTGCACTTGGGTTTATTTCTTAAAACTTATATTTTGGCCTACAAGACCATTGTAGAAAAATAATATAGACATAAACTACATAAGTTAATAACAAATAATACGGGTGAATATTTTAACAAGAAGTTTACAACTTACCGCATGTAACATGTTTTTCCATACACACCACAACAAAATGGTGTTGTTGAGAGAAAGAATTACATATTAATGGAAATGGCAAATCATATTATCCAATCTAAGGGATTAAGTCCTCATTTTTGGACGGAAGCCATTAATTGTACAAAGTACATAGTTAATCGCACTCCCACACAAGTTTAAAAATATATAACACCATAAGAAGCATGTATTAAAATTAAACTAGATTTAAGCCACTTTTGTGTGTTTGGTAGTGAAGCATGAGCTCGCATTTTTTATGAGAAAAGGAAAGCATTACACCCTAAAAGTGAGAAGTGTATTTTTTTTTGTAGACTTCTTCAACCTAAATCCAATGAAATTATTATTATGACAAATGTTGTATTTGATGAAACCCTCTTGTCCTACAAGCCTAATTCGGTGTTTGTGTCATCTTCAGCCTACGAGACATCCTCAACAATTGTGTCAATTTCTATTCCCAACCATTTTTCTAGTAATCCTAACCTACTTTCTTCTTCGGATGATGATAATGAAGATGAAAATACACCTCTTCTTACTCATTTTTCTTCAATTGGGTGCATTGAGCGTGAACCTACACCAGCACCATCGCTTCCTAAATGGGTCCATACAACACTAGAAACAATTGGTAGTCTTGTTAATGATCCTATAGATTAGTATTGTACATGGTAAGCCTCCTCTCTTTTGGCTCAAGTTTCAAAGACTCATAATCCAAAGACATTTGTAAAACCTTATCACTAGCTACATTGGAACACATAAATGAATGAAGAATATCATTCTTTAATGGAAAATGATACTTGGGTTCTTGTACCTCCTTCGAATGGAAAACAAATTGTAGATGTAAATGGGATGTATAGAACTAAGTATGCATCAGGTCAAAGTGTTGAAAGACATAAGGGTCATTTAGTTGCCAAAGGAATTTCTCAAGGAAAAGTGCCTTGACTATGATGAAACCTTTGTCGTCATAGACAAAATTAATTCCACCTACCTTGTTCTATCCCTTGTCACTTCACATAAATCGGAGGTTCATTAAATGAATATCAATTCCACCTTTTTGCATGGGGAATTGCAAGAATAATTTTGCATGCAATAATCTCCTCGTTATGTTAAGGAATAATCCAACCTTGTTTGTCATATAAAGAAATCTCTTTGTGACCTTAAATAATCTCCTTAAGCTTGGTACGCTATAATGGATAGCTTTCTTGTTGGAACATTTTTTTGTAGATGTTATTATGACCCCAATGTCTATACCAAGAAAGTTGAAAACTATATCACGATACTTGTTCTTTATGCTTGTTAGACTTTAGGGTTACTCTAAAAGTCTTCACACCATGTTTAGCGCGCGTCATGAGATTTGGGTACTCGATGTATGTTCAACCCCTAGATGGTATAAGATGGATTGTAGCATGAGAGATTATATGTGATTGATATGCATACCTGTGTTAGTTTGCTCAATAGATTCAATCACTAGCTCAGTGTTCTTCCCTAGGGTGTTGGAGATATCTTGCCTGGATTGTGCCAATGCCCTACATGATGGCCACATGGAGGTGTTGTGGCCATAACATCCCCCCTGTTTTTCTTTAATTTGGAATAGAAAAGCAGGGACCCCCCAAGCTAAAAAAAAAAGGTTTCCTGAGTACGACCTGAATTGACTCGTGAACAATGACTTATATAAATTAAATTAAGTTGCTTGAATGTTTGTCGATACCTTTACGATGGTTTTTGCCAATTTCATTGTTGTCCTTGAAGGGGTAATTTGAACTATTGGAAGCTTGTTTTGATGTACTAGTAGAGTCTCTTAAGTGTTGGTTTCACCCTGCATGGTGCTCTCAAGCCTCCTATATGTACTTTCCAACCATCGTCACTCGATCCTTGCTTGCAACCTCACCTACCAAAACTAAATGGAAATAGTCAAGTTGTGATAAGTTGTTCAACTGCTGTATGTGTCGTAATCTGATGATTTCCATCTTGAATCTATCACATCTTTGGAATGTTGTCTCATTCCGATCACCGGATCCTTGCCTAATTAAATCAATGCATGTCGCAACTTCATCTGAGTTGCGACTGGTAGGTCTCACGAACCATAAGTCATATATGTGTATTTCATCTCGCAAGTGATTTATCCTCGAATTAAGACTCTCTCTTGGCTCAGTTCATCTTTTTTTAATGCTTATTATTCACTAGTTGACTTAGAGTCAATTTCGAAAGCCACTCAATATTTTGATCATTATCAAGCATAAGGTGCAACAAGTGGTCAATTGACCTAGTTCAAGGATTAAAATATTTCAACCAGTAATGGATGGTGCCAATCCTTGTTGACTGAAATCATGTAGCACATAACTAGTGGGAAAGCTGACATAATTAATTTTGAGCAATCCAATTGTCAGAGTGAAGCCTTGACTTTCAGTAAAAAAATGATTTTGCGTGTATTTTGGGGGTTCGATGAAATTGAAAATCTAGTCATCAAACTTGGTCTTCTTTAATAGGCTCATCAATACGAATCTAATGCAACTCATGGAATTCAATTTCGAGTCCCGAAAATGCCGAAATACCTCTTACAATTTTTCGACAGACCTAGTTGTCATCCTGCATCACCTGGAAGCCCCCTCCTTCGTGAATAAATTTATAATGATATTGCATCCTAATCCTCTAATAATGTTTCACATCTCCAGTATTTGCTAGATTACGCCCTTGTATTGAAAAAATGCGCTCTCACGCTATAAACCTTCAAGTGTTGGAATTTAAAATAATAACAAAAAATATATATACAAAATAAATAAAAAAAACAAACATGTATATTAGACTCTTTTGATTACTTGGAGGCATGCTTTTAATATGTTCATTAACCGCTCTTTTTAATAAATTCAGACAATTATAATATTTGGATAACCTTTATCACATGGAACTTTAAATGGTGCAAAAGATGATAGGTTTGGGTTCAGGGTTTAGGGTTTAGGGGCTAAGGTTTATAATTTTTAATAGTTTATTTTATTTTATTTTTAATAATATTTTAATATTTTTAATAAAAATTATTTATTATTTTATTATTATTAAAAAAATTGAATATATTTGATTTTTTTAAGGTTAATGAATGAGGGCCGAGCCGATCTGGTTAAGCCTGGGCTAATCGAGGGCCGATCTGGGTCGAGAGTGGCTGGGTTTCATGAGGACGAGGGAGAGAAGCTATTGGATTGCGCTTCCCAGGCTGGATATATGGCTTCTCAACTGCCAGATTCGCCTCTAGACGATCCTCTTAGCAACTTAGATCTTGCCTTTCAAGCTCTGGTTGCCTCATCTCCGATCCATCCTGTGGGGTCAAATCCAGCTTCCAACTTTGTGAAGAGAGTAGCAGTGCCAAGAGTTCAAATCATGTCGGCAGCTTCACGAATGAAAGCCCTAGCTCTGAGCGAGAAAAGTCTGATTGGGCAGTTCTCAGGCATCTGGCCTTCACCAAAATCCATGGAGATCTGGATATCCAAAAAATGGATGCCCCTCATCAAAGGGGGTCTACAACATTGCTTCTGCGACAAAGGCTTTTACACATTCCTCTTCAAAAAAAAAGAAGATAAAGATCTTATATTCCGAAGTGGGCCTTATTTTATGGGCCCTCGAGGTCTATATCTCAATTGATGGACTCTCTCATTTGATCCAGAAAAATATGTTCCCTCAACAGTGTTGGTCTGGGTCTGGCTACCACACTTACCTCTTCATTGCTGGAATGATGAAGCCCTACAGTCGATTGAGAACTCAATAGGTAGATACATAGACAAAGCCGAGCCAAAGGGGCCTCTATTCACCTGTGCCAGAATCTATGTTGAGGTAGACTTGGAGAAAGGGTTACCGGAAGGAGTTAGTCTATGCATGGACGGATGGGAATTCTACCAGAAGGTAGACTACAAACAATTTCCTTTTAAATGCAGGAAATGCCATGAATATGGGCACTTCATAAAGAACTGCCCTAAGTCTCCTCTAGAAGAAGTTGGGAAAAATATGGAAGAAGGCTGGCATCAAGCAAAGAAGGGTAAAAAAACAAATCCCACCCCTGCTATTAACCTCGAGAAAGGAAAGGAAAAAACTCAAGAACAACCTATCAAAAGCTCAGAAATCCTCATCAACAATCAACTCGAGGCTCTTTAAACAGAAGAAGGGGAAATACCAGATCTAGAAGCCCAAAAGATGTTTCCGAAAAGGCTCCCACCTCCCCTGGTGGAACTTGGGCAGAGATGGTGGCAACAGATGAAGAGAATATGGGAATTTTTTTTGAAAGATCGCCATCCCCATGGGGGACATGGGCAGAAATGGTCAAGCATACCAGGATCAATTCAGAGCTGGCCTCCCCTGGTCAAGAAACCCAGGAATCATCAGGGGTAGGGCCATCTTAAGCCACCAGAGGAAGAAAATCCCAAAAGCAACAATGAGAGAAAGAGGCAAAAAGAGAGATAGAGCTAGGAAAACAACTCAGCATAGAAGACACCGGCCTGCTCCAGAGTATCTAATCTTCAAGCGCCATAGAATTCAGGCCTCGAGCAGGGTCTCATACATCCAAAAAATAATGAAACTAATCTCTTGGAACTGCAGAGGACTGGGAGGATCAATCAAGGTGGAAACCCTGAGAAATATCATAAACTCTTAGAAACCAGATATTCTGTTGATCCAAGAGACCAAGATTCCAGAAGATGAGGTTTTGAGTAGGTCATCCCTCTTCTGGAAATTCAGTGCTGGAAAGGAAATTAGTTCTAGAGGTGCTTCAGGTGGAGTAGCAACATTCTACAGAGAAGATAAATTCGACATCATAGCAACAAAAGGGAACATGCATTGGATTTTAGTAGAAATCCAAAATAAAAGCAATCTGGAAGAGTTTTACATCTGCAATGTATATGGGCCTACCCACTACAGAGAAAAAATGGATTTTTGGGAATATTTACTGGCTTTGAAGATAGATATGCAGGGGAAAGAAGTTATAATAGCTGGATATTTCAACACAACGAGGTCAAGCTTGAAAAAAAGAGGAGGCTCGATCATCAAAGACCCTTTTGGTGAAAAACTAGAAGTTCTCATGGCAGATCTAGACCTTCTGGACCCTTTGCCCAAAAATGGGAAATTCACTTGGAGCAACAACCGAGTTGGACTAGGACATATCGTGGCAAGATTACACCGGTTCCTGGTAAGTACTACCTTCCTACGAAAATATTTACTCCCCTCTTCTCATATCATATCTTTAGCCACTTCTGATCATAAGCCCATCTTGCTCTCCTTCTCCTTACCAACCAACCTAGGGCCTATCCCCTTTAGGTTAAAACCCCTATGGTTGAACAATGCCAAAACCCTAGATATTATTCACATAGCTTGGAATTTTACTCTATCTGGATCCCCCAGCTACATTTGGGAATCTAAGCTAAGGGTTGTTCGTTCTTATTTGAAAAAGTGGGCAGCAATCTCCTATTCAAAACCAACCATTACAAAAAAAATCCTACAATCAAGACTGGATACTCTACACTCTAAAATGGAAGAAGAAGAGATCACCTCGGAAACCTTAGCTAAAGAAAATACCCTAAACTGTGAAATCCTAATAGCATCTAGAAAAGAAGAAGAGACTCTGAGAATTAAGTCTCACCAGCTTTGTCTAAAAGGAGGGGATAGAAATAAAAATACTTCCACAACCAAACCAAAACCATATTGAGTTTCAAATTTATCAATGAGTTGAAAAACAACAATGATCAAATTATTACTGAACAAGACAATATCAAGAAGTTGGCCTTTCAACACTTCAATCAGCTATACCCTGACATTGGTGAGGTTGATCCTCTCTCCCAAGCGGATCTACTTTAAAAAATCCAACCTAGCATCATTGAAGAAGAGAACAAGGAGATGGAAAAGCCAATATCAGAAAATGAGATTATAGAAGCAATCTGGACCCTTCATCCAGACAAATCCCCAGGTCCTGATGCGTTTACGATAAAATTTTATCGAGTTGCCTGGGACATCATCAAAGAAGACTTAAAGAAAATGATAAACTGGACCAGGAAAAAAGATAAAATCAGAGGAGCCACAAAATCCACCTTCTTGGCTTTGATCCCCAAAGAAAAAAACCCTCTTTTGATTGAAGGGTTCTGTCCTATCTCCTTATGTAACCCATCATACAAAATTCTCACCAAAATCCTTGCCTCAAGAATGAAAAAAATCATGGCAAAGATTATTTCTGAAACACAAGGAGGTTTCATTGTCGGCAGGCAAATCATGGATAACATAATTATTGTTTAAGAGGCCATTCACTCTAGCTTGGATCAAAAACAGCAAGGCATGGCCATCAAGATGGACATGGAAAATGATTTTGACAGGGTCAACCATGTCTTTTTATTTGAGATCATGCTTAAAATGGGATTCTCCAAATAAATTTGCATATGGATCAAATCTTGCATTAGAATCCCGCGGATCGCACCTCTAGTTAATGGCAGACTGAATGGCTTCTTCCAAGCCTCTCGGGGACTCCGTCAAGGCTGTCCATTATCCCCTTTCTTATATCTTATTGTAGCTAAATCTTTTAGCAGAAATCTACAGGATATGCAAACTAATGGAGAACTAAGAGGCCTCAAAATTGCCAGAGGAGTAAAAAATGCAAACCAGTCACAATTTGCAGATGACACTATTCTATTAGTTGGAGCTTCCATCATAATTACTGAAAGATTCAGAAATGTCATCTCCACCTTTGTCAAAGCTTCAGATGGGAAAGTAAGTGCTGTTAAATCCAAAATCTATGTCTGGAACTGGCCTACTAGAACGTTGGCCAAGATTGCCAGGACGTTAGGATACGAGGGTTGCTCAAATTAGAATTCCTTCATATATCTAGGAGTGCCAATTCACAAAGGGAACAAGAAAAGCTCTGATTGGAAAGACCTGGTGGAGAAAATAAAAAGTAAAATACATT
The DNA here is from genome assembly GCA_001517045.1 of Pseudotsuga menziesii. Lineage (NCBI taxonomy): Eukaryota > Viridiplantae > Streptophyta > Pinopsida > Pinales > Pinaceae > Pseudotsuga > Pseudotsuga menziesii. The sequence continues at coordinate 391,632 of LPNX010496439.1, read as the reverse complement.
CTTTGGGAGCAGTATGGCTCAACCCAGCAGGGAAATTGACCCTCTTAAATGTTGTTCTGGCAGCGTACCCTATCTTCATTTGTTCCATTGCACTTTCCTCGAGCTCGATTGTTCAAGAGATCAGGAAAGAGCTAAGAAGATTCCTGTGGTAGGGAGGAAAACAAAATGGAAATAAAAAGTTGCATTTAATCAGCTGGAGCATGGTCTGCAGGCCAAAGAATAATGGAGGATTTGGATTTAAAGACTTAGCAGCTATGAATCTAGAAATGGGAGCAAAAATTGTCTGGCAATTGATCTCCAGAGACAGAACCTGGTGGAACGAAGCACTAAGGAAAAAGTATTTGATTGGAAACAGAGCTATATTCTTAGACAACATTCCACCTCCCCAAAACGCATCTCCAATCTGGAGGCTATGCCACAAAGCATCATTCATCATCAAAGAAGACTTGCGATGGGCATCAGGAAACGACAAAAGAATTCGGATCTGGGAAGAAAAAGTGGACAATACTCAGCAGCGTGACAGTGTGGTGGATCTCAAGACGTGGATGGACAGCCAAAGTTTATCCATGATCTTTGACATTTCAATCTGGCACTGCAGTGGTAGATGGGCCGGTTGGAGGAACTTGGAAATGCCTGTCCATTTAAAAATGGATTATACATTGTTGCAATCGCTACTCCAAGGGTCACTCCCGATCCACGCCAATATTCCATACTATAGAAGCCGGGGAAAAACTGGTTTTTACACAGTGTAGGCCGGCTACTCTTCAATTCAAAACAATTGCACGGAAGAGGGAATTCAGAAAACTATTTGAAGCAGGGACAGGCTCCCAAAAATTAGCTTTTTCTGCTGGCTCTTGACCCATAAAAAAATCCTGTCAGTTGAGAATCTAAAAAAGAAAGGATTGGAGGGCCCATCTTAGTGCATTCTTTGCAAAAGCGCAGAAGAAACACAAAATCACCTTTTCCTGGAGTGCTCATTCACCAACAAGGTATGGGGTTCTATTCTTAAAGAGCTCAGTTTTAATATTACCCTCCCTACCAACCTGAGAGACTTATTTACCTATTGGAAAGATTACTATCAAGGCACCTTATTTAAAAAACTAGTTTTCTCCAAAGCTTGGATGGCACTCCCAAAATTTGTATGCTGGAAGATTTGGATAGCCAAAAATAAAGGTATTTTTGAAAATCTGAATACTCCTCCCGTCACAGTCTCCTCCTCGGCTAAAGATTTATGGGAAGAAACTCTTCTATCTAATGGATTGCGGAATTTACACCTTCAACCATTAAACACCCTTGAAAAAAGTTGGATGAGAGATCTTCTTCACCCCATCATGCCTATCCCAAAAGAAGTTAAAAAACCTTCCTCTCAAAACTGGTAGATTCGAAAGAGCCCTGAACTTTTCAAAAATTGGTGGACAAAGTTAGATTGTCACTCACTATTCTTCGATGGGGCCTCCAAAGGGAACCTGGGATTTTCAGGTGCAGGTGGAGTAATTTTTGACCCTGGGGGGATCAAACTCAAAGATTTCTCCTGCGGACTTAGGAGGAGCACCAACAATCAGGCGGAGTGGCTAGCTTTATTGAAAGGATTGGAAATTGCTATCACTATTGGAATCCAAGATCTAGCAGTGTTTGGCGATTCATTACTAGTCATAAGAGAGGTAAGGAAGCTGGCCAAAATTTTTAAAAGACCCTCCAACAAGATGCAACATATTTTCAATAGTCTTATCACTGAATTTAAGGCTGTCCATTTTCTTCATATCCTTCACACAAACGATCATTCTGTAGATTATATGGCAAACAAAGGAATTCCGATTGAATATGGCTTCATGGCTTGTGATGGAAACTGTCCTGATCGTTGTTGGATACCTTGACAAAGGAGCAGTTTTGATATGTACAATTTTTGCGTTCTCATTCTCGGGAAATTTGTAAGAGTTTATAGTCACTCTAGATTTGGTTTATTTCGAGATAACTTTCATCATGTAAAAGAAGAGCAAGATATAATGGGGCCAATGCACTCAATCCATAAATCTGCTGATGTAACCCTCTTCTCTTTTTTTAATACAATACCTTAACCGTCCTTGTTAAAAAAAAATGAATATATTTGAATAATTAATTTTGAATGGAAATTTGTTTTATTTTTAAAATTTAAAATGTTTTTTATTAATTTGTCTTTGTTTTTATAGTGATTGTTCTCTTATATATATATATAGGTTATGGTTTTTAAATGTTTGAAAATTTAACTTTGTCGAAGAAAATACATTATTGGTAGAATCTTTTTTCAATTAGAGACATGATTTTAGTATTTTCATTGCAATGGCCTTCATTACTAAGGTTGTTGTTTCAAACAAGTTGTAATTTTAATCCTAGAAATTAAAATGGGGTGCCATGGTGATTCTAAGATCATTGTTAAAACCATGGTTTCAAATCGGATATTATTTTAACCTTGAATAAAAATAATAATGATTCTAGGAGGACCGGTTTTCTATTGGGGGTTGGATTTGTGGTTTCGATTGCAATGGAACCGACCATGGCTCGCTCGAGTTTCATAAAAGTTGCAATTTTAGTCCCCAAAAAAAAGGTGCTACTACTGGCACCACTCTTTGATTCGATGGTTATTTTTGGTGTTTTTTATTGAAAAAATATAAATTTTTATGGCTAGAGTTCTCATTTTGATTATAAAGTTCTCGCCAAATTGAGTATAAAGGTGCTAATTATTACTGAAGCTCTTTTGAATCTTAACACAAACAATTTGAAGACACCCAATACCCCATATCAAGGTTAAGAATTAATGACATAATGAGAAAAAAAGGATGCAATGAGCCTAGCATGCTTCTGATACAATCCTCTCACACTTCTGAAATTGATTGAACTATTATTCTCATTCATGTTCTCAGTTGACCTTGTCCAGGCCTTCGTCGTGGAATAAATAGTATCCCTTAAATGGAAGGATTGGACATAACAACACAGTAACCCCACACCCAAAAAGGCACATGTATGTTTATTGACACATAACTGTTGTTGCACTCTAACTTTCATCTTCCCTTACCTTCTTATTGCAGCTTCTTCCCACATGTCTCTTGGGCCACAAGTGAAGAGGTTCTTGTTGCTTCTAATTGATTGCATTCTTAGTGCAATGGAAAGTAATGGGAAGATCGTAAATAATAATAAAAACATAGGGAAGGTAGTGCCAACGATCATCCATAACAATCATTTTGAGGGGTCTCTCAAACCTAACCAAGACACATCATTTTTTTATTAAGTCATCGCAATTTGTTTGTCTCCATAAATATCATAGGAGTGGGGTACAACTCAAATAAAGTGACCCTTGAGCTTATTTTTGTGGATGTTAAACCAAATATCATTTTTGTTCAAGAGACTATGGTCTTTGGGGTAAAACCCAAGGATTTTTTTTGCCTCAATTATCCTTGGGTGGGAGCTATCCACTATTGGCTTAGTCATATTGTTGGGTGGTATTTTATCAGGCTAGAACCCAAAAAAGGGTAACTTTTCACCTTACCATACTAGTACGAGAATATTGATGATTGGAGACTTCATTGTATTCCATACTCAATTACACATGATTAACTATTATTCTCCATACATTGATAGGGAAGAATATTGGTATAGGGTACATATAGAAGGGTTTATATCCTGACCTTATCTCATCATCCAGGGGGGTTTGAACTTGAACTTTAGGGTTGCCAGAATATGGGGAGAGAATTCCTGATTAGATCCACAAGGAGATTACTTCATAGCCTATTTTCTAGAGAAGGTCTGGTAGGCATTGCACAACCCCCACTTATGCCTACATGGAGCAACAATCGTACTAGTGTAGAAGTTGTTTCAAAGTGTCTGGTTCATTTTTTGATATCTGAAGAGTTGATTGAAGGAATGGAAAAATATAGGATGTGGTTTCATAAGATCTTGTTATTAGACTACTCTCTGATCATCCTTGAGCTCGATCCATCCAAGGGTAAAAAAAATTACCTTTTCAAATTCAACAATGCATGGTTATGGGAGCAGGGATTCTATGATATGGTTTGGGAGGCATGGAACAATATGGATATCTCAGAGGATAAATCTAATATGAAGAGAATATTAGTTTTAAATCTAAGATCCCTTAAGAACTCAATCATTAAATGTGAGAAGGAAAGGAAAAAGGAAATTCAGAAGGAGTTAAGGGAGATAGAGGAAGAATCAAGTAAATATTACTGCATAGATAAAGTAAGACCTTATCTTGTCCACATACAGAGGAAGATATATGAATTGGAGAAAAGTAGAACACATTTTCTATTATTGGAAGAAGAGCGACTAATATTAAAGAGTTAAGGAATTTGGCTTGACCTGGGGGATCTGAACACACAAAAAATTCCCCAGTTTGCAAATGACAGGCGTTCTCAAAATACCAGATGGGAAATTAGAGGATCAAATGGCAAAATGGTTAACGATCTTGGGGAGATCAAAACAGAAGTGGTTCGACATTTCCACAACTTGTTTTCAAACCCTAGTAATTCATCTATTGTGGACCATATGCATATCGTTCAATAGTTACCTAGGTTCTTTTCTCCACAGGAGGGATCCTTTGTTGCATCAAAAGTCACAATAGATGAAGTTGAAAAGGTATTAAAAGGGTTTGCAAAATCTAAAAGCCCTAGTCCAGATGGTTGGACAATGGAGCTCTTATTAGCTTTCTTTGATATTATAAGTCAAGATATTCTGAAAGCACTGGAAGAATCCAGGGTAAGCAGTAAGGTATATGATCGCCTCAACTCTACCTATATATCTTTAATTCCCAAAATGCACAAGCTGACTACATTCAACGAATTTAGACCTATATCTCTGTGTAACCTTATATACAAGGTCATCTCAAAAATCATTTCCAAAATTATTAAACCTATGCTTTAAAGGTGTATTTCCAATGAACAATTTGGTTTTCTGGAAAATAGACATATTCGTGATGTAGTAGGTGTGGTGCAGGAGGATTTGCACAGTATTAAGATGAAATTTATAGATGACCGTACTTAAACTAGATCTGGTTAAAGCTTACGATGGAGTAGAGTGGAAATTGTTGAGACTTATATTGTTGCAGATCGGTATGGATTTGGATTCAACCAAATGGATAATGCCATGTGTCAAATCGGTCAGCTACTCTATCCTAATTAATGAGTCACCAACATATCATTCAAAGCTTCATGAGAGGTGAGGCAGGGATTCCAATTATCTCCTCTCTTGTTTCTACTTATCATTGAAGGTTTGAGTCGACTTATACTACAATGAATAAACCCATGGCTGAAAAACCCATGCTACAATGAAAAAACAATGAATAAACCCATGGTTGAAGATAATAAAACAACCTATCCACGCAAAGTAGATTGGATCAGCTCACAAAGACAATTATAAAGTAGGAACTTAAGACGTAGATTGAATCTATGGAACCTATCGTCCATTATAGTTTTGTCCTCATTTTTTTATGTTCCAAATACTCAATTCAACGTAATAAATCCGACTACATACAACATACACCAAATATGAACTTGGAGCACAACTCTCAAGTAGATAATAGATATTTACTTACATATGACCAAAATCAATGTACAAGGGTGCCCTAAAATTATTTATACAAAATAATATTTCTCTAGAGCCTTGAGTTTCCCATGCTACAATGAATAAACTAATGGTTGAATAAAATGAAACAAACCATCCATGGAAACTAGACTGGACACCTCGAAATACGATAATAAAGTAGGAACTTAAGACGTAGAATGAATCTCTACAACCTATTGTCCATTATAGTTTCTTCCTCGTGTTCTTATGTTCCAAATACTCCATTTAACGTAATAAATCAGGCTACATACAATATACACCAAATATAAACTTGGAGAACAACTCTCAAATAGATAATAAATATTAGTAATATGATAAATCTATATATTAAGAGAGCCTCCTTCAATAACCCCAATACATCCATATGTCAAAATCATATGTTCATGTATTCAATGACTCCAACGTATACATATTTTCATCCATTACACATGTGAACCCCTCATTAAGCCAACCACTACTATATATACATTCAACCCAGTACATATACATTTAATCCATTATATATCTCCCCCTTAAAGTCAACATCCATTGTCTAATTCTATATATAACAAACCATAAACCATAAAAAATTTGGAAATGGTAAAACAACTTTCACATAGAAATATTGTTCCAAAAATACACAAAATATTTAAAACACAATGAGAAATGGATGCTTGGGATCATTCCAAAATTTTGATGTATACATTGTTTCCATGGTCATTGTCACGAGTCAAATTAAAAATGACAATTAAAACATGCAAACAAGAAGGAAAAGCTTGCATTAGTGAAAAGCAATTAAAATATATGGCATGCCTTGTATTTATGACTAATAATTTTGTGTTCAATGTATTCTTGTCTTATCCCTAATAATAATAATAATCTATTTTGAATGCCACAGGCAAGCAAGACACCAATTTGGAGTGTGAAAACCCCTTGTTTGTAGGACAAGGGACCCCCCTGTACATGATTTAAGTGCTAAAATCTACAAAGGTGTGCATACCCTACCCCCTCTATATTTGAACCTATGAAATCTTAAGAGGAAACGCATGTTCTTAATCGTTAGTTCTGTTTCTTTCATATTCCATGTGACCCACTAGATCGCACTGGGTCATAAGCAACCCATACATACCCCAAACTAGATCAGATGATAGTTTTATCTTGAACCAACATTTGCAACCCAAACCAACCAATTATGATTTGATCCATCCCTTAGCAATTCTAAGACCACATATGTGCTTGCAAGGCCAAATAAACCCAAAAAAACTAAAAAATGGTTCCATCCGTCCCAACGTTAAATAAAAAAAACTGTGTATTTGGTGTCTAATGGTTTGAATTTACAATGCTTTAATACAATGGTGGGAGTGGGAGTGGGGGAATATAATAGGGAAAACATCTTATGTTTTCCCTATAATACGTTTTCATTATTATCTCCTCACACCTCTACTATGAGGGTGAGGGTGAGAGAAGATAATAGGGAAAACAATTATCTCCCTATTATGTTTTCCCTATTATCTCTTCCACACCCCACCTTCACCCTTACCCTCAACCTCACCCCCATAGTGGGGGTGTGGGGAAATAATATGGAAAGCATACTTTAAAGGGAAGAGGGTTGAGGGGGATAGTAAGGAAAACATACTATGTTTCCCCTATTATCTCTTACCATCCCTACTCTCATTTGAGGGTGAGAGTGAGGATGATATAATAGTCTTCCCTCAGGCACAACTTGATATAAGGGTAGGATTGAGGGGAAGATAATAGATAAAACATGATATGAGAGTGAGGGTGGAGGTTGGGAGGAGATAATAGGTAAAATACATGTTTTCCCTATTATCTCCACCCTCCCCCTCAACCCCCATATGAGGGTAGGAGTGTGGGTAGATTAATATGTTTTCCATGTTATCTCCCCTCACTCCCACCCTCATATGGGTGGGGGGAGATAATAGGGAAAACGTATTATCTCCCCCTACTCCCACCTCATATGGTTGGCAGGAGACAATAGGGAAGGCATATTATGTTTTTCATATATATATATTATGCGATTCACAATTCACTAATTATTCAACCCATTTTTTAGTCAACTATGCCCCTCTATTGATTCATGTTCCATTTTTTATAACTTTGTATTAATGTGCTACACATCTAATTATCAACATGCACACTACTTAAAAAATGTGAAGTGTATCCATTACATATTCCAACATAATCAACAAATGAGTGAATACTCAAATTGCACCCTTTGTTCAAGCATTACTGAAAGCCATTTAAGAAGCAAGAATTACAAATCTAGAAGTTAAGTCAAATGGACATTTTCTAGCATGTTATTAGTCCCTGCCTTGGCAAGGGACTTTGAAATCGATTTTTTCCCTGATATTACTCTGGCAAGCTTCCCAAAACATTTTAACCAAAGTTTTCTAATGCTTTTTGTCTTCTATCCAATAATTTATTTAGAGGCGTATTTGGCCTCTGTTTGAGGCACTCTTATACGGTATACAAGTATGTCATTTTGGTTACATTGGCCTATGCCTATTGTTTCATCCTGCAACACTTGACAAGTCTTCAATGATCATTTTCCAAACTTCACATGTGCTACATGCACTGTGCATTTGATACATCTATCTAGTACATGACAAGTATTTGATCCTCAGCCTCACGCACATGAGTGTATTCCACCTTCGGATGCACTTCCACATGCACTGTGCATTCTATATATGTCTAAAGCAACCATTTCCAGTTAGTTTTTAGTGAAAACCTAAACTCAAGCCATTGTTTGAGTTGTATGTGACTCTACTTTGGCGTGCTCTTCCAGTCATTCTGGAAACCGTCCCCAAGATACACAAAGTGTCTCCAGGTGTTCGATGGGTGGAGGAGAGATGAGGAACTCCAAAATTACAAGATCCTTAACTAGGAGTGTTGGCCACATATGTCCCGGACGCTCCTGGACAATATCTAATTTGTCCTAGACCTATGCCTCTCTTGCAACTAATAATCATGATCTTCGTTCATGGTTGACAACCCTTCATGTAACATTTGGTTCTTCAGCTACACCTCCATTATGGGAGTGTGTCGTCCATGTATTCATAGGGTTGCATCAAGCCACTAGTGCTTTTAATGGCATGCCATGTGCAAGGTGCCATCATGTGCTTCAAGCCTTGTCACTAAATGGACCATCATCAATCCAATATGTGTTTGGGTTCCTTAACTGCATCAAGTACAAGCAATGGGCATCAAGGCCTTCCCAAGGTTCCATGACTTCATTAAGTCACCAAAAACCACATCATCATGCCATCTAACCATGTAAAGTGCAAGTAGTGGGATCGATGACCTTTGTAAGGGCATTAGGGTCTTCATTAGAGGTTCCAAGTCTTCATGGGCTTCTTCATCATACCAAGGACGTGTTCATAGGTTTCATAGCCTATCAAGGATTATAAAAGGTCATCATCAACATACAAGAGCTCCATGACCCATCAAGGGTTGGAATATCACTACACCATCAAGTGTGGTTCCAAGGACTCCTTCAAGTGTTCTTCATGAAGCAAGAGACTTCTTCGACATGCCAAGGGGATTCATAGGCTTCTCAACCACATAAACCACACCAGGAGACCTCCAAGGGTCAAGATCCATCATGACATCACATGTGGGGTTGCTATACCTTCTCCTAGGTTACCATGACATCATCAGACCATGAATTGATGAATATGGTTGTCATTGATGACAACACATTAATGCCAAAGCTTGATTGACAAGGACAAAGACCTAGATTTATGAGGACAGAGAGAAAAGAATGGAAAGAAGGACATTGGATGTGGGAATTTCGATTTTGAATCAGAAAATAGTTTTCTCAAAATTATCATTATTTTTAATTCAAGGTTAAAAATACATTTTGTTTGAATTTTTGGCTTTATCAATCAATGTTAGTGTAATAAAAACCCTAAAATTATGTTGTTAAAATCACTCAAGATCACCCTGACTTACTCATTTTTCTTTTCAAGACTAATTACAATCTTTTTAAACTAATCCCATTATTTCAAACATTTGAAAACCATGACGTATTTTTTTGAATCACTATAAAAAAAAAGTTGTTAAAAAAAACAAAATTACTTTAAAAATACATCTAATTTTTTAAAATAAAACAAATTCTCAAAACAAAACAAAAACTTTATAAAAAAAATCAATCCTTCAAATACATTCTAAATAAATAATAATAATAAAAAACATTTAAAAAAAATTAAAATAAATAAATTAAAACATTTATAAAAACAAAAAATAAAACATTAAAAAAATTAAAAAACAATGTAAAAAATAAATTACAACATTACTTAAAATAAATAAAAAACTATTAAAACTACATTTAAACATATTAAAAATTAATATATACTTATTTATCTTCAATTTCACAAATATTTGAGAGAAATCAAATTCGCAAACTTATCACTAAACTGCAACACTTATTTTTATTTTTATCTTTTCATCTTTTATTTTTCATTTTTGATTTTGTTTTTTTATTTATTATTTTTATAAAACCTATAATCAATTTCCTTCACATAAGCTTTAGTACACAATGCACTATATATATGCATTTTTTTGAGCTTTAGTACAACACACTCTATATTGGTGTTAAGGTTGTCTAACCCCTGGAAAGAGACCAATCAATCAAGTAACATCTAAAATCAATATAATTTGTTTTATACTACGAAATACTAACAATATGTTGTCATCAATCTAAGCCATTGCATTTATGATGGACCATAGTAGATAATTGATAATGTCAATAGCATGCTATGTAAGTATGAGAATTTCCAGTTCTGAAAACAATATATATTTGCGATAGATGGAAATATTGATGCTATACCAATCCATGATATAAAGATTGTGATTTATTACTGGTGGAATAGCTATAGGTACCAGACCTGGTAATGGAAATGATACAAGAAGGTGATTCTGCGTATAAAGTTGAGAAAAATGGTATAAGGAGGAAGGATGTACTTTGGGTACATAGCTTCCCAGAAATATGTACTTGGGGTACATAGTTTTCCTTGGCTAGCTAGGCGCTAGTATGCATCTCTGGGGACGCCCAAGTGTAAGACATATGGTTAGTCTTCCTTCCACACACATTCACACCGCGTAAGGGGACTGTCACGAGAGTGGGGGGTCCATGAATAGAATAACCCTTAGGTATTATGGTGTCCAGAAAGGAAGCGCCTGAGCTTCCAGTGAGCACCCGAAAGAGGTGTTAGGCTCTGGAATAGAACTACCATGGAGCACCTAAGGAGGTGTTAGGTTTTGTAATACCGGTTGAGTAATATATATACAGGTTGAGGAGGCATGCATGTGAACTTTTAGTTCTGTGAGAAGATCACCCTCGTGTATATATATGCTCATGTCAGAACTTCTGAAAGAAGGATTCATCCAAGGAGCGCTTGGAGCTTTGATGCCAAGGTATGTATGGGTACATACAAGATGCATCATGTGAATGCATGGTTGTGATATAATTACTTCATTGCAATTTATTTAATAACTAAAATGATAGAATTATTGGCAGTTATGAGATCATTTCATGAACTGCTATGAATAGAATTGCATGGAAAAAGGTAGTCATGTTTGATTGAATGCTCTGTTGAAAGTACAAAATTGTATGAAATCATGAGTATTGGAAGTATATTGTATTTGCATAAATAAGGTGAAAATACTTGGCAATTTTCGTATAGTATTGTGTGTTGCAATTTTGAGGATCATTGTAATTCCTGTGATGAAAGGATGGTATGCAGGGAGGCTCACAATTGCTTCGAGGATTGGAAGTTTCAAATCGCAGGTAGTGTGGGTATGTCCCATAAGATAAAGACAAAATATACTATGAGAAGGATCTCATGATGGTGAAATTTAATTTATGAACAGAACATAGTTGAAAATTTCGGTTTTGAAATTCTGTCAAGACGACATGTTATGTGTGGATGTATAGGTTTGGATAGCAAGTGAAGGAATAATGGTAATATTTTTAACTTTCCAAAGCCAAACAATATGGGGATGGCCTCATGATTGCGAAATCTAAGTTCTGTAGGAGACAGAATTGTAAATTCATCGTTTGATTTGATTATTTATGATATTGACTATTTGATGTAGGAAACATGCCAGGTAAGAAACTGCAGAAAACCAGGTATATGGTCTACATGAGACAAACAAAGGACAAGGACCTTATGTTTGGGAAATTTAATTGATGTATGAAATAGATCTGGAAAAATTTATGATGGAAATTTCCTTATGATGGCCTCTCATATGAATTGCATGCTTGTATGTCATGCAGGGAAGATGAGGAAAAACACACCCTTGGGTAAAATGTTGACTATTGATATACAAATGCCAATAAGTATTTGGTTGTTTAGCATATTCTTGGTGATTTTTATGTGATTACACATGCATGATGTTACAAGTTTAAAATTGGTTATTTTAAATGAGAGGCACAAACCTCCTTATGCATGACACCCTGGTTACCAAAAGATGATAACATCCCTCAAGAAGCAAATATTTTGGCCCATATTAAAAGTAGAGTTAATTAATTATCTATCTAAATGCTTGGGGTGTCAACAGGTGAAGGCTGAACATCAATATCTAGCAGGTTTGTTATAAGCTCTGTCCATTCCTGAGGAAATGGGAGGTAAAATCCTTGGATTTCATCACAGGTTTTCCATTAACACAATAGCAACATGACCCAATTATGGTTGTAGTAGTAGAATAAGTTAAGAAAAATGTCTTTTACTTCTGTAAAGTCAACTTATGGAGCTATTAAAATTGCAGAGATACTTCCTGAAAGAGGTAATTTGACTTTGTGGAGTACCAAGGAGGGTAAATTTCTGACCAAGATGTGGAATTTACATCAAAAGATTTGAAATATTTGTCTGTAGGATTAGAGACCAAGATAAAAAAGATGGAAAAATAGAATGAGCAAGTCAAGTCAACAAGGACATGCTAAAATAAGAAGTTTGTGCACAAGGCTGGACAGGAAGAAACCAATACTTAGGAATTCGAGGGAGTTCCCAGGAACTATGGAAGACGACTCAAAACACTGAGGACAGTGTTACAATAAGGGGGAAAGGATGTAATATCCCCAAATGATAAAATTTATTTGTAATAATTTTTAAAAGACTATTTTATTTTTTTAATGTGATTGGAAAACCTAGAATATGCCAATCGGTCCTTGGAGGAAAAATGTAACTGAAAACACTATGCTGATAATAAAAATTCGAATGATAGGGACAACCATATTGAATGAGAAAATCATGCATGTGAGAGTGGGGATGTGGAGAATCAATCTCATGGAGGTTACACTAGGGGTGGGAATTCCAGTATGGCGTCAAACCCATCCCGGGGAAATCAAGGTTGTACTGGCAACATAAATTCATGGAGGAATTGGTCGTTAGCTGCAAAAGATCTAGAAAAAAAAACTATAAATAAAGAAGCATGTGCTAGGAAAGGGGGAGCACTGAGTATGTTGGAACAAGGAATACTTGTTGTGTGAGCACTCTCTGTTAGGAAAGTGATTTCTCTCTGGAAAACTGGACTGAGTTTGACTGTCACCACTCTCGGCTTGCATAGTTTAGGTCGGGGGTGATTGAGGATGGAGTGATCTCTGCCTAATCTACGGTTGGGTGGAACGTGGTTGTTCCCTTTTCATTGCGGTTCTGTTACAAAATGGTTTCCTTACTAAGGTTTTTTTCCTCCTATTCTTCTAAACTCAGGGTATGCTGCTCTGTGTATATTTGTGTTCCAATGTCAAGAAAATGATAATTAGGATTTTCGATTTCACTAACGGAATGATGCTTATGAACTATTAATCACACTCTCCATTTAAATGATTTTTCTCTGTATTGAGAAAAATGGCCACTCAAATGATGTAACAGTTTCTGTAAAGAGTCGCCAACATTTGCATGTTTTCCTCTGATTTATGAGCTTAGGGTGTGTCTATAGAGGTATGAATGTATATCTCCATATGCTGCAATGATATGAGAATGCGTTGGGTTTGCTGACGAAAGTAATGTTGTAAACGGGTTGATGACAACCCCCTCTGTATGAAGCCTCTAGATCGACTATCTTACATTTTTGTCTGTTCTATATTTATCGGAACCTCCAAGTTAACCAACTCATCATAAGGTCACTATAACACTCAATGAAGAGCGTACTTCAAGCCTGCGATGAAATGGATTGCATTATAATTCTGTGCCCATCTCCGCATTTAACTCACCTGCTAGTTAGATCAGCGGAATCTTGGAGGACCGTCATATCTAGATCGATGGTGGACCCCAAATACCATAAGGAGAATTTTATAAAATTCCGTGCACACCAAGAGTTTGTTAATCTGTGCTAGTTGAATCAACGAAATAACTCACAGTTGTTGATCTTGCTTCGCCCAAATCCTGGTCATTAAAATATGTGGACCCTTTAAACCATCACGCTCCCAAAAGTGAATCTCACACCTCCAATCTTCGTGCATGATATCCAATGGGGAGGGGACACATCATTTATGCACATTTCCTATTGTGCACCACATGTTTTTCCTTGTATGTGCTAGTTCTCCCCGTGCAAGGGCTTGCAGCCATTGATATTCTCTGTGATCTATCCCTGTTGTTGATCATAAAGGTGTTTTATCCACGAGCACCTCTAGTTCTCAGTGCTTATCTCATGCGTTAGTTTCTGTTAGCGGAGTTGTTCTCGGTTGTAGATCTGTCGATCTCAACCATGGATCTATCGAAGATACACATCCTTTAAACCTTTTGTAATATTCATTGAATTGATGATTGCAAGGATCAATTTTCTCTGCAACTCAAAGCTTATCGTTGAAGATCTATGAAGTTTAGAGTTTAGCAATCAAGCAGGCTTATATCGTTACTGATGGAAGTATGGTCTGGTGAATGGGTGTGTGTTCCTATGATCTTGATTGCTTTGGTTATGTAGTGTATTACTGGTGTGTTACACCTACAATGTTGATGCCCTGCATTGGGTTTGTCATTCTCATGGGAGAAGTACTCTTGGTCTGTTGGGAATGGTTATGACTGCATGGGATGCATAGATCACTAGAGATGGAATGCACCTACTCTACTTTTCAATCCACTATAACTGATATGTTTGATTTAGTTTCTGGAATTGGAAACTCCTGCTCTGTCGAAATGACTTGTATATGTTTATTTTGGGTTGCTTAATGGAGTTCACGTATAATACTTATAAGTATTCTCTGGTTACTCTTAAATTGTGCCTTGTATTGCTTGAATGTACTGAATGGGTTGAATTCTTCTTGAAGATTCAAGTAGAGTTTACTATTGTAAATGTCCTTGCACTTTGCATCTGTTTATTCCTTGTACCTTCCACTGCATCTTGCTTATGATCAGAGAGGGTAGATACCTGGATAAAAGACTCAAAGTGATTATTTTCAAAGAAAATTAATAAGTGTGTTTCCACATTCCCGAAGCCCGCTGTGGAGGGCAGAAGTCGGAAAGCGCCAGAACAGAAAAAGGCTAAGGCAGAAAGTTGGTGTTTTGATTTCCAAAGTATGTAGCGGGAGGCAAAATTTTGGAAGTCAAGATCGACAGTTGATATTGACCCCGCAAGATCGATGGTGTAGAAGAATTCAAGCGGAAGGTGAACAATCAATCCTAAGGAAAAGTTGGATTTCCGATTTCTGAAGTCCGCTATGGAGGGCAGAAGTATGGATGAACGTTTCTGTCGCATGTTAAGTTTTCTGAGATCTGTAGTCTGCAGTGAAAGGCGGAAGAGCGAAAGGTGGAAGGTGAAAATTTGGGTGAACGACTTCGTCGTGTATTAAGGTTTCTGATTTCTGCAGTCCGCAATGAAAGGCGAAAAGGCGAAACACGAAAGGCGGAAGTGTGCCTGAACGTTTCTGTCGCGTGTTAAGTTTTTTGAGGTCCGCAGTCCGCAGTGAAAGGAAGAAAGGCATAAGGCAGAAGGATGAAATGTGGGTGAACGACTCCATCATGTATTAAGGTTTCCGAGTTCCGTGGTCTATAGTGAAAGGTGGAAGTGTGGCTTAACGTTTCCATTGCGTATTAAGTTTTCTGAGTTTTGCAATCCACAGTGAAAGGAGGAAAGGCGGAAGGTGGAAGGAGAAAATGTGGGTGAACAAATCCATTGTGTATTAAGGTTTCCGAGTTCTGCAGTGAAAGGAAGAAAGGTGGAAGGCAGAAGTGTGGCTAAACATTTTCATCCGGTGTAAGTTTTCCGAGTTCTGCAGTGAAAGGAGGAAAGGCGGAAGGCGGAAGTGTGGCTGAACATTTTCATCCGGTGTAAATTTTCTAAGTTCCACAGTCCACAGTGAAAGGCGGAAGGCAGAAGTGTGGATGGACGATTACGTTGCATGTTAGGGTTTTGATATTCGTAGTCCACAGCGGGAGGCAGAAAGGCGGATTGCGGGAATCAAAAGTCAAAAAAGTTTTTTTCATTGCGGAAACGACTTTTCTTGTTGCAGAAGTACAAGGCTGAATTATTTTTCAGATTTCCATGTTGGTTTTTCTTAAAAGCTTAAGGATGAATGTTTATGAAGTTTATAGCCAAAATTCATGTGAAAGAAATTATGTTTGAATTTTTTTTCTTATATGCATTTTCACAACTTATATGGGTATGTTACAGGTTATATGAAGGAGGATTTACTGAAGCCGGTCAATATGAATCAAAGAAGCCATATTCATGACTCCCCTATGAGAGACCAGGAAATGGAGGAAACCTCAGTGGTCTAGCAAGTAAAATACCCAAAAGGAAAGCAACGAGAGTAATTCAAGCTCAATGGGTATTCTATGTTTTTCTGTATTTTTTTTTAGGTGTCTATGTTCGAATATACCCTTCGAAGGGTGATAGAAGTTTATTTTGGCATAGTTGCAGGTTTAAGTCTTTAGTTTCCAGCTCAAACAATTCTGAAATTTTGGGTACTTACAGTATATTATGCAGGTCTCCGGCCTCCCTTTTTTGTATGCTTGGTTGGCTACATATTTTTTAATATAAATACAATATCTTCTAGGTTTCTTAAAATTTTTTTTGTTTTTATAATGTTTATAATTTTTAATAGTTTATTTTATTTTATTTTTAATAATATTTTAATATTTTAATGCTTTATATTTTTATAATGTTTATTATTATTATTGTTATTAAAAAAAAATTGAATATATTTGAATAATTAATTTTGAATGGAAATTTGTTTTATTTTTAAAATTTAAAATGTTTTTTATTAATTTTTTTTTGCTTTTATGGTTTTTATAGTGATTTTTCTCATATATATATATATATGTTATGGTTTTTAAATGTTTGAAATTTTAACTTTGTTGAAAAAAATATGCTACTAGTAGAATCTTTTTTCAATTCGAGACACGATTTTGGTATTTTCATTGCAATGGCCTTGACTATTAGGGTTGTAGTTTCAAACAAGTTGTATTTTTAACCCCATAAATTAAAATGGGGTGCCATGGTGATTCTAAGTGATTTTGGGAGCATAATTTTAGCATTTTCATTACGGATCATTGTTAAAGCCAGGGTTTCAAATCAAAATATTATTTTAACCCTGAATAAAAATAACGGTGATTCTAGGAGGATCGGTTTTCTATTGGGGGTTGGATTTGCGGTTTCGATTGCAATGGAATTGACCATGGCTCGATCAAGTTTCAAAAAAGTTGCAATTTTAGACCCCGAAAAGAAGGTGCTACCACTAGCACCACTCTTTGATTTGATGGTTATTTTTGATGTTTTTTATTGAAAAAATATAATTTTTTATGGCTAGAGTTCTCATTTTGATTATAAACTTCTCTCCAAGTTGAGTATAAAGGTGTTAATTCTTATTTAAGCTCTTTTGAATCTCAACACAAACAAGTTGAATACATTTTCAATTTGTAGATTTCTGCGGTGAGATAAGTTGTTGTAGGGTTTTTCCGGACAATCCGCAGTAGACATTTTTTAAGTCACCCAACACCCGAGATCAAGGTTAAGAATTAATGACATAATGAGAAAAAAAGGATGTAATGAGCCTGCATGCTTCAGATACACTCCTCTCACACTTCTGAAATCGATTAAACTATTATTCTCATTCATGTTCTCAATTGACCTTGTCCAGGGCCTTCTTCATGGAACAAATACTCTCCCTTAAATTGAAGGATTGGATGTAGCAACACAGTAACCCCACACCCAAAAAGGAACATGTATGTTTATTGACACATAACTGTTGTTGCACTCTAACTTTAATCTTCCCTTGCCTTCTTATTGCAGCTTCTTCCCACATGTCTCTTGGGCCACAAGTGAATAGGTTCTTGCTGCTTCTAATTGATTTCATTCTTAGTGTAATGACAAGTAATGGGAAGATCAGAAATAATAATAAAAACATAGGGAAGGTAGTGCCAACGATCATCTATAACAATCGTTTTGAGGGGTCTCAAACCTAACCAAGGTGCATCATTTTTTTATTAAGTCATCGCAATTTGTTTGTCTCCATAAATATCATAGGAGTGGGGCACAACTCCAATAAAGTGACCCTTGAACTTATTTTTGTGGATGTTAAATCAAACATCATTTTTGTTCAAGACATTATGGCCTCTGGGGTGGAACTCAAGGATTTTTTTTGCCTCAATTATCTTTGCGTGGGAGTTATCTATTATTGGCTCAGTTATATTGTTGGGTGGTATTGTATGATCCTAGAACCCAAAAGAGGGAAACTTTTCACCTTACTATACTAGTATGAGAATATTGATGATTGCAGACTTCATTGTATTCCATACTCAATTACACCCGATTAACTATTATGCTCCATACATTGATAGGGAGGAATATTGGGATAGGGTAAATAGAGAAGGGTTTATATCCTGACATTCTCTCATCATCCGGGGGGGGTTCGAACTTGACCTTTAGGGTTTCCTAAATATGGGGAGAGAATGCCTGATTAGATCCACAAGAATATTAATTCATGGCATATTTTCTAGAGAAGGTATGGTAGACATCACACAACCCCCACTTATGTCTACATGGAGTAACAATCGTACTAGTGCAGAAGTTGTTTCAAAGCGTCTGAATATTTTTTTTATATATGAAGAGTTGATTGAAGCAATGGAAAAATATAGGACGTGGGTTGATAAGATCCCATTTTTAGACTACTCTCTGATCATCCTTCAGCTCGATCCATCCAAGGGTAAAAACAATTACCTTTTCAAATTCAACCATTCATGGCTATGGGAGCAAGGCTTCTATAATATGGTTCAGGAGGCATGAAACAATATGGATATCTCAGAGGATCAATCTAATATGAAGAGAATATTAATTTTAAAGCTAATATCCCTTAAGAACTTAGACATTAAATGCGAGAGGGAAAGGAAAAAGGAAATTCAGAAGGAGTTAAGGGAGATAGAGGAAAAATTAAGTAAATATTACTGCACGGATAAAGTAAGAACTTATCTTGTCCACATACAGAGGAAGATATATGAATTGGAAAAAAGTAGAAAACATTTTCTATTATTGGAAGAGGAGCAACTAATATTAAAGAGTCGAGGAATTTGGCTTGACCTGGGGGATCTGAACACACAAAAAATTCCCTAGTTTGCAAATGACAGGCATTCTAAGAATACCAAATGGGAAATTAGAGGATCAAATGGTGAAATGGTTAACGATCCCAGCGAGATCAAAACAGAAGCGGTTCGACATTTCCACAACTTATTTTTAGGCCTTGGTAAGTCATCTATTATGGACCAAATGCATATCGTTCAATAGTTACCTAGGTTCTTTTCTCCACATGAGGGATCCTTTGTTGCATCATACGTCACTATAGATGAAGTTGAAAAGGTATTAAAAGGGTTTGCAAAATCTAAAATCCCTGGTCCATATCATTGGACAATGGAGCTCTTCTTAGCTTTCTTTGATATTATAAGTTAAGATATTCTGAAAGAACTGGAATAATCCAGGGTAAGTAGTAAGGTATATGATCATCTCAACTCTACATATATAGCTTTAATTCCCAAAATGCATAAGCTGACTACATTCAATGAATTTAGACCTATATCTTTGTGTAACCTTATATACAAGGCCATCTCAAAAATCATTGCCAAAATGATTAAACCTATGATTTATAGGTGTATTTCCAATGAACAATTTGGTTTTCCGAAAAATAGACATATTCGTGATGCAGTAGGTATGGCACGGGAGGATTTGCACAGTATTAAGATGAAAGGGTTATATATGTACATACTTAAACTAGATATAAATAAAGCTTACAATAGAGATTGGGAATTGTTGAGACTTATATTGTTTCATATTGGTATGGGACTCAACCAAATGGATAATGCCATGTGTCAAATCAGTCAACTACTCTATCCTAATAAATGGGTCAACGACATATTCATTCAAATATTCACGAGGGGTGAGGCGGGGATTCCAATTATCTCCTCTCTTGCTTCTACTTATCATTGAAGGTTTGAGTCGACTTATACTACAATGAATAAACCCATGGTTGAAGAACCCATGCTACAATTAATAAAGAATGAATAAACCCATGGCTAAAGAAAATAAAACAATCTATCCACGTAAAGTAGTTTGAATCACCTCATAAAGACAATGATAAAGTAGGAACTTAAGACGTAGATTGAATCTATGCAACCTATCATCCATTATAGTTTCTTCCTCATGTTTTTATGTTCCAAATACTCAATTCAACGTAATAAATCAGACTACATACAACACACACCTGCTATACCCAAATCCTGTCACCACCATGTGATAAGACCTTTGACTTACATGTTTTCCCTTAATCCCAGCACTTAGAGTGGAAACCCCATGTTGTTTTGTCAATTCTACATGAAAATACTCAGCACCACGATTTCCCTGTGAACCATGAGCGGTACCTTGCTCGCATCGCCTGCTTCCTATTTACCATAAGTAGTGCCACCGCTTGTGGCCTTTGGTCCATAAGCGTTTCTAATCTAAACCGCTCTGTCATAAGAGAAGAAAAGAGGTACCATGGGTAAAATGGGAAAAAGAGAAGTTTCTCGAGGCTTCTAGATCATGAGCCTCGTGTCCTCCCTTATCCCTATCATTGTGGGTCAGTTGAGCTCGAGATCCCCCATCATAGGATCTTAGAGGCCACCTCATCCACAAATCTCTCAACCATTCCTATCCATAAATCCTTATAAATACAAGCTCATGTCCATGGTTGAGGGGGAGAACTATAAAGGTATTGTTATGATGTTGGATTGACCATTTGGCCCAAGCCATTAGAGAGCATAGAGACCAAAGTTGGATCTTATGGGGATGAATTGTTTGTCTCATGGAGATGCATGTCGACACTGAGGCTTGATTGGTTGTAAACTTCTCCATACATCTTAATGCAAAGCTGATTTCTATCCCACATTACTGTTGTTTCTATTTTGGATGTACATGTTGTTAGATTACTTAGTCACTAACATGGATAAGTAGATGATTTTCTGGTAGCTTTGATGTGTTTGCATGTTTGATCTATTTGCAGGTACACAGGTTCACTATCGAAGCAGCATTCCAGGTGTCTACGACATCCAAGGAAGGTCTTCATCCTTTATCGTTCACTCATTTGTTCTAGATCTGAACCATTCAGACCAGAGGAACAACTTCTACCCACAGAAGGTGAAATATTCCTGGTTACAACACCAAATATGAACTTGGAGCACAACTCTCTAGTAGGTAATAGATATTTACTTACATATGACCAAAATCAATGTATAAGGGTGCCCTAAAATTATTTATACAAAATAATCTTTCTCTAGATCCTTGAATTTCCCATGCTACAATGAATAAACCGATGGTTGAAGAAAATGGAACAATCCATCCATGCAAACTATATTGGATTACCTCGAAAGTCGATAATAAAGTAGGAACTTAAGATGTAGAATGAATCTCTACAACCTATTTTCCATTATAGTTTCTTCCTCGTGTTCTTATGTTCCAAATACTCAATCTAACGTAATAAATCAGACTACATACAATGTACACCAAATATGAACTTGGAGCACAACTCTCAAATAGATAATAAATATTAGTAATATGATAATTGTATAAATTAGGAGAACCTCCTTCAATAACCCGAATACATCCATATGTCAAAATCATATGTTCAGGTTTTCAATGACTCCAACGTATACATATTTTCATCCATTGCACATGTGAACCCCTCATTAAGCCAACCACTACTATATATACATTCAACCCAGTACATATACATTTAATCCATTATATATCTCCCCATTAAAGTCAACAATCATTGTCTAATTCTATATATAACAAACCATAAACAAAAAAAATATGGAAATGGTAAAACAACTTTCACATAGAAATATTGTTCCAAAAAATACACAAAATATTTAAAACACAATGATAAATGGATGCTTGAACTGGGATCATTCCGAAATTTTGTTGTATACGATGTTGACATGGTCATTGTCATGAGTCAAATTAAAAATGACAATTAAAACATTCAAATAAGAAGGAAAATCTTCCATTAGTGAAAAGCAATTAAAATATATGGCATGCCTTATATTTACAACTAATAATTTTATGTTCAATGTGTTCTTGTCTTATCCCTAATAATAATAATAATATATTTTTATTGCCATGGGCAAGAAATAAACCAATTTGGTGTATGAAATCCCCTTGTTTGTAGGACAAGGGACCCCCCTCTACGTGATTTAACTACTAAAATCTACAAAGGTGTGCATACCCTACCCCCTCTGGATTTGAACCTATGGCATCTTAAGAGGAAACACGTGTTCTTAATTGTTATTTTAGTTTCTTTCATATTCCATGTGACCAACTTGATCGCATTGGGTCATAAGCAATCCAAACATAGCCCAAACTAGATCAGATGATAGTTTTATCTTGAACTAGCATGTGCATACCCCAAAGCAACCAATTCTGATTTGATCCAGCCCTTAGCAATTCCAATCCCACCTATGTGCTTGCAAGGCCAAATAAACCCAAAAAAACAAAAAAAATGGTTCCCATCTGTCCCAACATTAAATATAAAAAAGTGTATTTGGTGTCTAATGGTTTGAATTTACAATGATTTAATATGATGGTGGAGGTGGGAGTGGGAGTGGGGGGAGATAATAGGGAAAACATATTATGTTTTCCCTATAATAAGTTTTCATTATGATCTCCTCCCATCTCCACTATGAGGGTGAGGGTGATGAGGGTGATGAGGGTGAGGGTGAGGGTGACGGTGGGAGAAGATAATAGGGAAAATAATTATCTCCCTACTATGTTTTCCCTATTATCTCCCCCACACCCCACCTTCATCCTCACCCTTGCCCTCACCCCCATAGTGGGGGCGGGGGGAAATAATATGGAAAGCATATTTTAAAGGGAAGAGGGTTGAGAGGGATAGTAAGGAAAACATACTATGTTTTCCCTATTATCTCTTTCCATCCCCACTCTCATTTGAGGGTGGGAATGAGGGTGATATAATAGTCTTCCCCCAGGCACACCCTAATATAAGGGTAGGATTGAGGGGAAGATAATAGTAAAAACATAATATGAGAGTGAGGGTGGAGTTTGGGGGAGGATAATAGGTAAAACACATGTTTTCCCTATTGTCTCCCCCACCTCAACCCCCATATGAGCGTAGGATTTGGGGTAGATTAATATGTTTTACATGGTATCTCCCCTCACTGCCATGCTCATATGAGTGGGGGCAGATAATAGGGAAAACAAATTATCTTCCCCTACTCCCACCTCATATTGTTGGCGGGAGATAATAGGGAAGACATATTATTTTTTCCATATATATATATATATTATGCAATTTGCAGTTCATTAATTATTCAACCCATTTTTTAGTCAACTATGGCCCTCTATTGATTCATGTTCCATTTTTTATAACTTTGTATAAATGTGCTACACATCTAATTATTAACACACACTACTTAAAATATGTGAAGTGTAGCCATTACATATTCCAACATAATCAAAAAATGAGTGAATACTCAAATTGCACCCTGTGTTCAAGCATTACTCAAAGCCATTTAAGAAGCAAGAATTACAAATCTAGAAGTTAAGTCAAATGGACATTTTCTAGCATGTTATTAGTCCCTGCCTTGGCAAGGGACTCTTGAAATCAATTTTTTCCCTCTTATTACTCTGGAAGGCTTCCCAAAACATTTTAACCAAAGTTTTATAATTATTTTTGTCTTCTATCCAACAATTTATTTAGAGGCCTTATTTGGCCTCTTTTCAAGGCACACTGATACAGTATACAGGTATGTCATTTTGGCTACATTGGCCCATGCCTACTGTGTCATCCCGCAACACCTGACAAGTCTTCGATGAGAATTTTCCAAAATTCACATGTACTACATGCATTGTGCATTTGATACATCTATCTAGTACATGGCAAGTCTTCGATCCTCAGCCTCACACACATGAGTGTCTTCCACCTTCGGATGCACCTCCACATGCATTGTGCATTCTATATATGTCTAGAACAACCATTTCCAGTTAGTTTTTAGTGAATACTTAAACATGAGCCATTGTTTTAGTTGTCTGTGACTCCTCTTTGGTGTGCTCTTCCACTCATTCTGGAAACCATCCCCAAGATAGAAAAAGTGTCTCCAGGTGTTTGATGGGTGGATGAGAAATGAGGAACTCCAAAATTACAGGATCCTTAACTAGGAGTGTTGGCCACATCTATCCCAGTTGCTCCTGAACAATATCTAATTCGTCCTTGACCTGTGCCTCTCTTGCAACTAATAATCATGATATTCAGTCATGGTTGAAAACCCTTCATGTAGAATTTGGTTCTTTGGCTACACCTCCATCATGGGAGTGTGTCCTTCACATCTTCATAGTGCTGCATCAAGCCACTGGGTCATTTAATGGCATGCCATGTGCAAGGTGCCATCATGGGCTTCAACCCTTGTCACTAAATGGACCATCATCAATCCAATATGTGTTTGGGTGCCTTAACCACATCAAGTACAAGCAATGGGCATCAAGGTCTTCACAAGGTTCCATGACTTCATTAAGTCGCCAAATACCACATCATCATGCCATCTAACCATGTAAAGTGCAAGTAGTGGGATCCATGACCTTTGCAATAGCATCTGGGTCTTCATTAGGGGTTCCAAGTCTTCATGGGATTCTTCATCATACCAAAGACATGTTCATCAGTTTCATAGCCTATCAAGGACCATACAAAGTTATCATCAACATACAAGAGCTCCATGACCCAACAAGGGTTGCAAGATCATTACACCATCAAGTGTGGTTCCAAGGACTCCTTCAAGTATTCTTAATGAAGTAAGAGACTTCTTTGACATGCCAAGGGGCTTCATAGGATTCTTTAACCACCTCAACCACACCAGGAGACCTCCAAGGGTCAATATCCATCATTACATCACCTGTCAGGTTGTTAGACCTTCTTCTAGGGTACCGTGACATCACCAGAGCATGAATTGATGAATATGGTTGTCATTGATGAAAACACATTAATGACAAAGCATGATTGACAAGGAAAAGGATGTAGATTGATGAGGACATGGACAAAAGAATGGAAAGAAGGACATTGGATGTGGGAATTGGAGCCATTGGAACACATTGGAACACCTAATGAGCCAAATGGCACATACTGTGGTCATTTGTTGAAGATGATATAAATGACATGGCATTTATCCTGGACTATTTCCATTAAAGTCCTTATCAATCTTGATATGAAACCCTTGGACATGATCTCCTTGCATGTGGTTGCTTGTGGCTTGGGACCCACACAATTGGTGGCATGATGGAAATTGACCATGGTATGTTGGATCTTGGGATTTGATGTTATGGTCACACCATTGCACATGATGACTTGGAACACTTGATGGTTCTTAACCTTGATGGTGTAGCACTCATAACTGCTATAACTAAGATGATGACAAAACTTTTTCTTGCAAGAAATTATGGCCATAATATTGAAAACTTAGATTAAAACTCAATGAAATACAACCACAAAAATACTATAGATAAAAATAAACTTGTTGGAGGTCAACTCCAAATAAAAATAAAAATAAAAATAAAAATAAAAACAATTATTTTTTACAAGTCGGCTCAATTTTTTTAATAAAAAAACAGTATAAATATATTGTGACACCTCATTTAAACATGAAGATACAACTCTGATTTTCGACCAGCTTTGAGGAATTTCGGGTGTACAAAAAACTGAGGCAGTCACAGTCAAGATTCATTGAACAAGAGTAATCTTAGTAGAAGTAGCCGAGAGGGTAATCGATCTTTCTGTGGGTATTTTCAGTAGATGTAAACTCGCCTCTTTTAAGTCTGTTTTGGATAAGCAGCAGTGAAAAAGGAAGCAACAAAACTCGCCATGTTTGAATTTTGTTTTGGATAGCAGCAGACACAAAGGCAGCAGCAAAACTTGCCATCTTTTAAGTTTGTTTTGGATAAGCAGCAGTGACAAAGGAAGCAACAAACCTCAACATCTTTTAAGTTTGTTTAGGATAGCAGCAGTGACAAAGGCAGCAACAAAACTCACCATCTTTTAAATATGTTTTGGATAGTAGTAGTGACAAAGGCAACAACAAAACTCGCCATCTTTTAAATTTGTTTTGGTAGCAACAGATACATTTTTATTGAAGTTTCTTTGCTGAGTCTTAAGACCTAGATATGGTTTGAGAAGTGTTTTTGAATTGAGAAGCATTGAGTTGAAGACCCTAATTTGACATTGACAAACTTGATACTGATAGTAAGTGGATGGATTTACAGAGAGCTGACCTGTGGCATGACTGATATATCCCTGAAAACATGATAAGATGATGATGACTTGTGGCAGATTTATTTGATGTGTTCGGTGACAAGATACAGTGATAATACTATATTGACCTATGAATGCCTTGGAGATAGTTGATTAGATTGACATGATTATTGATAAGTTGAATTGATAGTGATTGTAGTTGATATGAGCAGACCTATGGACGTGAGCAGACTTGGTTGATTTGACAGTAATAATATGGTTTGACTATTGTGATGAATTAGTAGGATGTTTGAACAGAATATTGAGGAGGAAAATAATTATGAAAGCTTACTTGAAGAAATTTGATGTTTGGAAAATTGTGGTTAATCCACCTGTCTAGCCCAACAAGAAGACAAAGACAGCAGCTGAGAAAGACAATAAAATTTCTTTGAAGTTTCTGATGGATGGATTATCAAGCCCTATCAAAGAAAGTGTAAAGGAGTACACCTTTGCCAAGGATCTCTGGTTCAAGCTGGAAGAAGAATACCAAAGGAGGAGTCAAGACAAAGAAAAGGAAACCGAAGTCAAGGATGAGGACCAAGGAGAAAAAGAGGAACAAGCTTCAAATCTAAGTAAAGGTAAGAACAATTCGGTTGGTGATAATTCTGATGATAATGAAGTTCCATTTACAGAAGATGAAAAAGAAGATTTGTTAAGGGTCAATAATGCATTTGCACACACCCTATTGGATATTGATCTAAAATTCAATCCAATACTTAAGAAGAAGATTTTGGGGTCATTTGAAAAGTGCAAAAAGGAAACAGAGACATTGCTCATGATATTGAAACTCAAGAACAAATATTTACAAGATGAGTTGGAAGATCAAAATGATGAAGTTAGAAGATTGAATACTATATTAGCAAAAAAACAATGAGATTTTGGTAAATACCCTAAAGAACTTGAAGAGACAAGAAAGGAAAACATTGATTTGAAGACTCAGTTGGAGGAAACCAAAAGAGTAGAAGAAATCATGAAGCTACAACTGGAAGAAAAAGAGAATACAAATCAAAAGCTTGAGATGGAAGTTGTAAGTCTTAGAAATAAAATTGAAAAATCAAACAATCATGTGAAGTTCAATAGAAGCTCGGTTACATTGGATAAAATATGGGATTGTCAAAGGTCCCCCTTTGAAAAATCTGGTCTTGGGTATAAGAAGGAAGAAGACAAATCTGAAGGTGGCACTTGGTCTCCCAAAACTCCAGAAGCAGGTCCATCATCTTCCAAAGGTAAAGACAAAGTTGCTCCCCATGCACCTGTACATGACAACAAATAATTTGGAAGATAAAAAATGCTTGAAGAAGTTATCATTGCACCTCAAAGCAATTTCTTCAGAAGAGAAGCAACTCCAAGATGGAACCAAAGTCCCAAGTATGAAAATGGATTTAATGGTTACTGTTTTTCTTGTTCTAACTTTGGTCATAAGGCTATGGATTATAGAATAAGTGGTGGAATACACAATGACAAGATTAGATGTTGGACATGTAACCGAATTGGGAATGTTGTTGCTAACTGACACGCCTTGAAATGCTTCACTTGTGGTGGAGTTGGCCATAAATCCCAAGTATGCACAAGCTCAAGAAGAAAATCCTTGAGAAGCTTCCCATACCCATCAACAAGGAAGGTAAATGAACCTTGGAAGAAGAATGACACCAACACATTTGAAGACCAAAGGATCAATGATCACAGGCAAGGACATTCTAAGGTATGGGTAAGAAATAACATTCTGCTAGATTTAAATGAAGTTGATGATCAGTGCACAAATGAAGATGGATTCCATGTGACAATCCATTCTTGAGGTCTCTTGAAGACCTTAAGTATACTAGGATTTCATTATGAAGGATGAACTCAAATGGTAAATAATGGCTCTGCAAGGAAAAATCAAGTACAAGGATTGTGGTTGAAGTGTAAAACAAGATATGCATGTGTAAGGGGGGGATATGAGAAGCAACTCCTTAAGTCAAGATGCTGATTTTGCCTTCTTTGACATTGGTTGAAAAGACTTTGATGTTATTGTTCTTAAGGTGATCCTATAGAAAAACGAAAGATCTAAGGAAAGTATGCAAATGAATAGTTACAGTTTGGTACACTCAGCGGTATAACGGAAGCAGATATATGAAGACAATGTTTATACTTAGAATATGTTGAAGGAGTACAATTTAAAGAGCCAGATTTAAAATAAGTTTGATGATGATTAAAATTTGAGTCAATTGTAAAATTGCATCCAAAGACATTGTAAGAAGTAGACCTCAAAAGTACAAATCTCTTGAAGCAATAAGGTAGCTATAGGTATCCTATGTAGTTCAGAATTCGGTGGTACAAAGGAAGCAAGTGTAATCACAAAACTCAAGTCAGATCAAAGAATAAGTTTTAACAAATACATGCTAAGTCTTAGCTTGGTGAGAAAGAAATATATTGAAGAGATCAAATGACGGTGTCTTGAAGATGTAATGCATGATTACCTTTTTTGAATGACTACATTCTTGACTCTCTCTCCAGCTTTGGATATGATTTACATGGATGCCTTATTGTTGGTATGTGATTGTATGACTTATATTGAACATAGTTAGTTATAATACAACTCAACATGAGGAGACTCCTTGATGATTAATATATGAATGGAATAAGAAGTACTTGATCTTATCCGTGATAAGAAGCAACACTCTTTAAAGATAACCAAAGTTACACAAGGTTTGTTTTGAGAAACCAAAAGACTAAGACAACCACTGGTTCCAAGGTATGATTTTGCAGGCATTTATCTCAGCATATGTTCCATCCATAAATTCTGAAGTGTGTCTAGTAGAATTGAAGCAACCCACGGTATCAACAAAATCCAAATCGCAAGAAGAGCTCATTCCCTGAAGAAGAAAGAGAAATAGACAAGTTTTGGATCTTATCCGATAGGTCTGTTTTGAGGAATCAAAAGACATCTAAACTCAACCTAAGAGGATAGAAACAACACCAGTGCAAGTTTGAATAACGTGTTATGTAGTTTGGTTGGATTTTGAAGAGAAACATGATTAAAGTATCATACAAAAAGGTTGGTCCAAAAACTAATCTAACCTCAGATATAAAGCAATACTGAAACTTAGTTACAATAAAGAAAGTGATGAATTTATAGTCTAAAACATTGTGTCTAATAACATAAGTGATGAATTTACTAGAAAAAACTTTGATAAAGTCTGAAACGGCATAAGCCGAGGGGGAGCAATTTGGCATGAAAAACCAGTAGCAATAATTTGATAGACAATATGTTTGAAATTGGAAAGCAATGGAAGATTAAAACTCAAAAAATCAATCATCCTACATGAAAGGGGGAGTATATACATATACTTATCAAAATTTAAATTTGGCAAGAAATGATGTAATGTTTAATTGATAGAAGCAATGTACTGGATATTTGAAGCATAAATTCAGTAAAAAAGGGAGATCATCAAATGAAAACTTAGCATGATTTCATGATGTATACAAAGATAATAAAAAATTGGGCATTGTGAAGCTTTTGATGGCTAATTGATCAGCCCTTTGTCATTAATGTCAAAGGGGGAGAGAAATTGTAGTTGCCATCAATGACAAAGGGGGATATTGATGAATATGGTTTTCATTGATGACAACACACTAATGACAAAGCTTGATTGACAAGGACAAGGGCCTGGATTGATGAGGACACAGAGACAAGCATGGCAAGAAGGACATTAGATGTGGGCATTGGAGCCATTGGAACACATTGGAACACCTAATGAGCCAAATGATCCATATGTGGTCATTTGTTGAAGATGATATAGATGGCATGGCATTTATCCTGGAAGATTTCCATTAAAGTCCTTATCAATCTTGATATGAAACCCTTGGACATGATCTCCTTGCATGTCGTTGCTTGTGGCTTGGAACCCACACAATTGATGGCATGATGGAACTCGCGGTATGTTGGATCTTGGGATTTGATGTTATGGTCATACCATTGCACATGATGACATGGAACACTTGATGGTTCTTAACCTTGATGGTGTAGCACCCATAACTGCTATAACTAATATGGTGACAAAACTTTTGCTTGTAAGCAATTATGGCCATAATATTGAAAACTTAGATTAAAACTTAATGAAATACAATTGATAAAAATAAACTTGCTTGTTGGAGGTCGGCTCCAAATAAAATTAAAAATAAAAACAATTATTTTTTACAAGTCGACTCAGATTTTTTTATTATAAAAAACCAGTATAAATATACTGTGATACCTCATTTAAACATGAAGATACAACTCTGATTTTCGACCAGCACTAATTAATTTCGGGTGTACAAACAACTGGGGCAGTCACAGTCAAGATTCGTTGAACAAGAGTAATCTTAGTAGAAGCGACATATAGGGTTAATCGATCCTGTTGTGGGTATTTTTAATAGATGTAAACTCGCCTCTTTTAATTTTGTTTCGGATAAGCAGCAGTGACAAAGGAAGCAACAAAACTCGCCATCCTTTAAGTTTTTTTTGGATAGAAGTAGTGACAAAGGAAGCATCAAAACTCGCCATCTTTTAAGTCTATTTTGGATAAGCAGCAGTGGCAAAGGAAGCAACAAAACTCGTAATCTTTTAAATCTATTTTGGATAGCAGCAGTGACAAAGGCAGCAACAAAACTCCCCATCTTTTAAATCTGTTTTGGATAGCAGCAGTGAAAAAGGCAGCAACAAAACTCGCTATCTTTTAAATTTGTTTTGGTAGCAACAAATACATTTTTCTTGAAGTTTCTTTGCTGAGTCTTAAGGACTGGACATAATTTGACAAGTTTTTTTTACTTGACAAGCATTGAGTTGAAGACCCTAATTTGGCATTGACAAACTTGATACTGATAGAAAGTGGATGGAGCTGACAAAGAGTTGACCAGTGGCATCACTGATATATCCCTGAAAACATGATAAGATGATGATGACTTGTGGCATATTGATTTGATGTGTTCGGTGAAAACATGCAACGATAATACTATATTGACCTATGATGATCTTGGAGAGAGTTGATTAGATTGACATGATTATTGACAAGTTGGATTGATAGTGATTGTAGTTGATATGAGCAGACCCTATGGACATGAGCAGACTTATTTATGAGTAGACATGGTTGATTTGACAGTATTAATATGGGTTGATTCTTGTGATGAATTAGCATGATATTTGAACAACGGGTTGAGGAGGTTGGTGATTGATTTGAGTAGTTTGATTTGACAATGAAAGCTCAAAAATAAAATGGGTTGTTGACAGATATCAATATTTAAAGGAAAGTTGGGTTTTGCGCACCTTTTTCTTAGTTGGATCTAAGAAAAGACCAAGTTGTGTCTTGGAATACAAGTTGGCACTTCTGATTCAGTTGAAGCTGATAGACCCCACAATTGTAGTTGTTTGAATCTAATATAATAAAATTTACAAGCTCATATTATGATGTGCTTTTGTTGTCTATGTAATTGATTGATGTTGATATACTTATGATGATCTACGTTTAAGTAGTTGACGAAAGTTGAAATTGTAAAAGTGTTGGCCCACTCATTCACCCTCCCCTCCTCTCAGTGTGCCATTGTGTCTAACATGAATGACTACAAAATGGGTAATTAATTCTTCTCCAACCCATATAGGGCTTCTTCATCATCCACAAGAGATTCAGCACTATCTCCACGGTCTTCAACACTATCACCAGGGTCTTCAGCATCGTCTACGAGGTGGTGGCTCCAAGATAAGGTTGACCATTGAAGTGGTAACAACTTTGAAATATTTGGTTATAAATGTGACTTATGTGGTGGACACCCTATTATATGGCAAAGAAAATACATGCAATTCTTTGTTAATGTTTGACCATTTAAGTGGTAAGAAGTTCTTGTGACAATTAAAAGTCAAATTAAAAATTCAAATTACAATTTTTAATTAAAAATTAAAATTCTTACCACTCTTACCTTTGAAGACAAGTTAGGCAACATGAAACATGTCCACTTTAATGTGTATATAAACACATCCAAAAATAGCCAATGATGGATGTAGAGAAGTGAATTCGTGGATATTGGTATGAGGTTTTTCCGCAGCAGTTGAGGAGCAATTCGTTTTTACGGATAAATTTATGGGCATATTCACTAAAATTTGCATAACTTTGTCATATAGAATTAGAATTACAAAAATCTTTGCTCGTTGGAAAGCTTGTTACAAGGGCTATGTGGTGACGTGATCTAGAGTTTATTTTGGTTTTTCTACTGTTTCTTCATCTTTTGATCCTTGAAAAGGTATGGTTCATTCTCTTGGGTTTCTCTTGTGATGGCACATGTCTCTCATGGATAGAATTCATCATTGATATTAGTACATGAGCATTTATATTGGTATATATATTTGAAGTCATTATGTAGCTTGTTAGTGCCAGAAATTGTTCTCACACTACTAGAAGAACAAGCCAACAAAATCTCAAATAAAAATAAAATAAAATTGATTTTAAGGGTTTTGGTTTTAAAAACTTCATTAGCAAGGAGGAAATAAACATCCACAAGCTAATACTGAACTGAATCATGCAAGTTGGATAAACTGGGGATCAAACACATCCCAATAAGCCATAAACATTACACATGAAATACTAATTCCATCCACAGGCTACAAGCATTTACATGAATAAACCTTTAAACAGGAAATGAAATTGTAGATTGAGTAATCAACCAGATTAGAAATGAACAAGAATGATAGGTAAAAGGGATTATCAGTTTATATATAATCAATAACAGTCATCCACTTACATAAGAGTTATAAATGCTATCTTGATAAATCAAAGCTCCAAAAGTCTCTCCTTGAGTGAAAAATCCAACCACAAAACTGTATGTTTGTCTTCATTTTATCATTACAAAGGTAAAGTAGTTTCATAACTACCTTCTAGGTTGAAATTTGAAACAGTTACATCAATTAGTTACATGATAACTCAAAATCTTTAAAGACAATTAACCCAAAAATAACAAATCAGATTTGGGGAAATTTGGCGAATTTTTGAAAGTTTGGGTCTCAAAGTGTTAGATTTTGATCATACAAGCTAGCATTATCATCTTAGGATCTTTAACTGAGAGAATAACATGCACAAAAATAAAACACAAGAGAGAAGAGACACAAAGAATTTTCCTCGAGGAAACCATAATGGAGAAAACCCCGCAACTTCCTCAGAGATAGAATCAACACCAAAAGTAAAACCCGAAAACATAAAGATGATCTCCCGACAGCAGCAATCTCTCTCTCTCACACTAAGAGAGCTTCTCTTCTCTCACTCATGTGCCCCAATGAGTGAGTGTGTGTGTTGTAAATAGAGAGACTCACTCTCTATTTATATTCTTTCGTTCACTTGGAACCCACTCCAACATGTCGGCCTCACTTAACAATTACTTACTAGAGCCAACATCTCTAGGAGTGTCTAATAACCCTAGTGCCCCACAAATTGTGGGGACTTTGCCTCCTTCGACCAACATGAGGGTAACACAACGGTGGGGACTATTTCCCTGACTTACAATGAATCACCTAGGGTCGACTTCACTAGGATAATCTAATAACCCTAGGGCCCCACAACTGTGGGGACTTTAACCCTTGACCAATAGGAGGGTTACCCACAATGAATTGACATGACTTTCACATTATAGAAACTTCCTGGAATAAACATCGCGGTATAACATGACTCAAAACATCCCGGAATAAACATCGGGTTACAATACATAAGAAATACGGATGAATACATTCCAAAGTTACAATTACGTCAACACTCCCTCTTAACTAGGAAGGTATTCTCTTGACACAATTTATCAGCACAAGTCTTCTTCTCTGTATCATCTGGATCATCATTGAGTTCTCGTCATCTTCATCTTCAAGTCATCTTTATCTGGATCTGGATCATCACTCGATCTGGATCATCATCATTGGGTCTAGATCATCACTGGATCTGGATCATCTCTGTAGCATCATCTCTGGATCTGGATCATCACTGGATCTGGATCATCGCTGGATCTGGATCATCACTCGATCTAGATCACCACTGGACATAATCACTGGATCTAGATCATCACTCGATCTGGATATCATCATTGAATCTAGATCATCACTCGATCTGGACCATCATAACTAGACATCATCATTGGATATGGATCATCACTCGATATGGATCATCATAACTGGACATCATCACTAGATCTGGATCATCACTGCTGGATCTGGATCATGATAACTGGACATCATCACTGGATTTGGATCATCACTCGATCTGGATCATCATAACTGGACATCATCACTGGATCTAGATCATCACTGCTGGATCTGGATCATCACTCGATCCAGATCTCTCGAAGTCATCATAACTGGATCTGGATCATAGCTCGATCTGGATCTTCTCTGGTCATCATCATATGTGGTATCTCATGATTCTTCTCGTCATAGGAAGTTCTACAGAGCCAGCCTTCTTTCATGTTGGGTGTATTCCTACCTCCTCGTAGGTCTTTGGTAGCCCTTACATCTGACCTACTCGTTAGAATGTCCAGCACTCACATATGACCTCCTCGTCAGAAAGGCAGTAACCCTTATATCTAATCATGTAGGACCTAATCCTACAGTCACATCAGAATGGCCAGCACTCACATCTGACCTACTTGTCAGAAAGGCGTGCACTCACATCTGACCTAGTAGGAACCAAATCCTACACCCTCGTCAGAATGGCCCCCAGTCCCAGACTGAGCTACCTGGTAACGGCCCAGGTGCCTCCACTCTCCCGGAGAGTGGAAGTAGCCCTTACATCTGACCTACTCGTCAGAATGGCTAGCACTCACATCTGACATGGGAGGAACCTAATCCTTTATCCATGATAGAATGGCTTGACCCTTATATCTAACCTACTCGTCAGAATGGCTCTTTCAGTCTCATACTAAGTGTTCTTGGTAACTATCCATGTACCTCCATTCCTAGAATGGAAGTCAACACTCATATTTGACATGGAAGGAACCAAATCCTCTCACCATGACAGAATGGCTTAGCCCTTACATCTGACTTGCTCGTCAGAATGGCTATGGGACTCATCACTTTCCATTGGAGGAAACCTCTATTTGGAGAACACCAAGCTTCTCCCTGAAGTACTCGAACTTCACCCTAGCCAATGGCTTCATCAACACATCAGCTATTTGTTCCTCCGTTGCAACATACTGGAGCTTCACTGCTCCCCTCTATGCCATATCCCTGATATAGTGATACTTGATCTCGATATGCTTTGACTTGTCATGGAACACTGGATTCTCTGACAACTTCACGCAACTTTGGTTGTCACAATGTATACAAGTAGCATC
Organism: Pseudotsuga menziesii; assembly: GCA_001517045.1. Classification (NCBI taxonomy): domain Eukaryota; kingdom Viridiplantae; phylum Streptophyta; class Pinopsida; order Pinales; family Pinaceae; genus Pseudotsuga; species Pseudotsuga menziesii. The sequence continues at coordinate 355,958 of LPNX010496439.1, read as the reverse complement.
CATCTGGAGATCAAATAAATCAGATAGTAGCTTCCGCAGCCATATTGCCTCACAACTAGCTGAACAAGCTGTGACATACTCTACTTCACCTGTACTCAGTGCTACATAGGATTGCTTCCTGCTAAACTAGGAGATCACACCTGATCCCATACTGAAGCAACACCCTGAAGTGCTCTTCCTATCGATGGCATTGCCTACCCAATTTGAATCAACATAACCCTCCAGGTTAATCTTCTGATTCACATCGTACTTGATCCCATAATCAACTGTACCCCTCAGGTACTTCAGAATATGCTTTGCAGCAATCAAGTGAACATTTCTCAGATCTATCAAGAACTGGCTCAAAGTGTTCATAGCAAAGCAAATGTCTGGTCTCGTGTTCTTCAGGTACATCAAGGACCCAATCATCTGACGATCCATCATAGCATCAACCGACTTTGATGAAGCATCATTCAATAGCTTCAGGTTCGATGCCATAGGTGTGGTCATGGCCTTGCATCCCATCATCCTGAACCTCTTCAGGATCTCTACTGTATACTTCCTTTGTCCAAGGAATATTCCATTCGTATTCTGCCACACCTCCATGCCTAGAAAAATAGTGCATTGACACATAACAGGAGCATCACTAGTCTTCTGCCTTCAACCTTGAAGCAAAGGTTGGAATCCACTTTACTCTCAGTAAATCCTAGAGTCATCAGTAATCTGTCCATCTTGTCGTACCATGTTGAAACTCAAGATATTCTATAGTCACTCCCTCTGAAGTGGAGCATCATACTCCCTCTATCTTCCGTACTCTATCTAGTGAAACATTCTGTACTGGAGTGACAAGTATCTTCCTATGCTACTAATATTCTATGTATCCATCTAGTGTATAGAATTTCATCTTCAACCTTGTAGAAAGGGTTAAGATCTTCATCAAGCTCATCATGTATGTGTTTCAACTCCCACTGGCTGCAAATGTCTGTGAGAAGTCTCGTGCTATGAATCTTGTCTTGTGTCCCACGATGTTTCCATCTACTACATGATGGAACTATGAACTTCTCTTCAGGTCTCGATATTGCATCCTAGACATCATTCTTCTTGAACTAGTCTTCCCTTTCTTCTTGGTTACTTCTTCATAGCTGGAAGGTTCTTTATTAATGATGTCGCTACATTTGTCATATTTATTCTTCATCTTGAACTGTCGTCACTTGTTCTTTGGAACAAGTCTTATCCTTCTTTGCTTGTAGGTGATTATGTACGCGATCTTTCCTACAAGTCAAATGCATTTGTATGGTTAGAAACATTTCACAAGGAATATTCATGCTGACAAGTTCTTATGCATAAATATATGATCATGCAACTACTTTAGCCAATACAACATTCATCCATATATCATGGAAAATTTTCTAGATGCCTTCCATCTCTACCAGGACAACATTGAGATTGTGCACTAATCCAATATGTCAGCAAAGAGGTTTCATTCTAGATAAGTAGCAATGGAGAGTTTTATAGCACCATGAGCTACTTACCCATCACATGCATATTAGTAGTATACTAGCATTAATGCAAACAATCTATCATGCATAACACATCAACTGAATATAATCAAATGCATAACAATATCATGCAATGAAAATTGAATACTTATCTTTATTTGTTTCGTGGGTACACTCCTTCTTGAGCCTTCAGCTTCATCGTCTTCTTCATTCATAATAGCATCGTTTCTTATCCAAATGCTAATGTGGATAAGAGGTTCTTCAAGAGTTGAGTTCTTTATACTCCTCATCTCTTGAGGTATCTTCTTTGGAAGGTGAGAGCTTGATCTTCAGTTGCTTCCATCTTCTCTTCTCTTCTTATGAGTCGAGCTTCTTCTTCTTCCCAAAGTCTACTGAAAGTAATCACTTCCTTCTGGCACACATTCCTCAAATGAATGAATCCCATGATCTTGGGAGGCCATTCAAGGTGGCTATCACCACTTCTGTATTCTCCACTTCTTCTTCTACTACTACAAGTTGTTTTTTTATTTGAAAGACCCTTGTAAAGTATGACTGTATGGTCTCTGCATTCTAGATCTTCACTTCCTTCAACTGGTTTCTTAAGGTCATATTCTGATTTATGTTCTTCCCTTCAAATAGCTTAGTCAAGGATTCAAACATCATCGATGTCTTTAGGGAAGACACTTGTGGTACAAGTTGATCCGTGACTGAATCAACCATGATCTTCTTGGCCTTGACCAAGTTCTTCTTGTGTATGGCTTCTAGCCTTATTCTCCCTCTAGAACTGGAACCTCTCTACTCATGTAGGTGTCCAATTCATTTTCTTCATAGAGATCATATACTTCCATGCTTGGAAGTTGTCAACTTCACTAAGCTTATCATCATGCTGATGTGATAGATCACTTTGAAATGAGAACCTCAAATGGAAATAGCAAAAGATTAGATCTTACTGATTTGAGGTGTCCGTCATGGTTCCGGAGCTGGCTGATGTAGGGTTTATAAAAAAAACCCTAATTTTCAAAACTTGGAATCTTTCAGATCTGATTGGATATAAAGGTATATCTCTTCAAATGGATCTTTCCAATGTACTCCTTTTCTGAAAATAGTGAAGGAAAGCTCCCGGAACATGAAGCCTTAGTTTTCCAATTTCTTCTGCAGAAATGCATGTCACTGTTTCTGTGCTATATCTGAAATTAATGCTCCTCTATGTCTGAAATTTCGCACTGAGGTAACCTCACATGTTCCTGATCCAAAACTACAAGTTTCATCAAAATTGGTTTCACCAATTGGGATTTATGATCCTTTTCCCAAGGTGACCTGTTATAGTACTGTTCAAAATAGAGAAGTTGTACAGACTTCCACGTCTCACTGTTTCATCTTCTAGGTCTGAAATTTGGACAAAAAAAATTACAGTTTGTTCCCTTTCTAGAACATCTTTAGGAATTCCATTTGGACCTCTGTATCCCAATCCATAGCAATTCTCCCCAGGTGTCCTGTTTAGGGATGAATTCTGGAAGAGGATGGAACCCTAACTTGGAGGGATCATATCTCCCCGAATATAACGAAAATGAGGCTGAATTTTGAACACACTGTAAATAAATATTTTATCTTTGGCCTCTAAAAGTTTCAGCTCCCGAGACTTCGCCAATATCGAGATATAGTGAATGTACCAAAACTTAGCAGTTTTAGTATTTAGGGTTTTTCCAGCTCGGAGTCAAACTAGGGTTTGACTTTTCCGGAGTTTCACTCAACCAAAAAAATTGCTCCAGGTCTCTAAATTTCAATTTTGATGAGGAGAACAATCCTATGTCGGGCTCACTCAAAAATTCATCTTCTGTAGAAATCCCTAATTTCCGCATCAAAAACTGAAAATGCTCGGAATCGAATTCTGCTTCGATAGAAAGATGCGCCCTTCAATGGAGAGTCATCCTAGCACACTTTTGCTGATGGATTGTGGAGAGAGACCCAAAATGTAAGAATCCCTATCTTCTGCAGTTACACAATGTCTTCTTCTCAGGTTAGCTCTGATTCCATGTTAGATTTTTATCATACAAGCTAGCATTATGATCTTAGGATCTTTAACTGAGAGAATAACATGCACAGCAATAAAACAAAAGAGACAAGAGACACAAAGAATTTTCCTTGGGGAAACCATAATGGAGAAAACCCCGCAACTTCCTCAGAGATAGAATCAGCACCAAAAGTAAAACCCGAAAACATAAAGATGATCTCCCGACAGCAGCAGTCTCTCTCTCTCACATTGAGAGAGATTCTCTTCTCTCACTCATGCACCCCAATAAGTGAGTGTGTGTGTTGTAAATAGAGAGACTCACTCTCTATATATATTCTTTCGTTCACTTGGAACCCACTCCAACATGTCGGCCTCACTTAACAATTACTTACTAGAGCCGACATCTATAGGAGTGTCTAATAACTCTAGTGCCCCGCAACTTGTGGGGACTTTGCCTCCTTCGACCAACAGGAGGGTAACACAACGCTAGGGACTATTGCCCCGACCTATAATGACTCACCTAGGGTCGACTTCACTAGGATAGTGTAATAACCCTAGGGCCCCACAACTGTGGGGACTTTAACCCTTGACCAATAGGAGGGTTACCCACAATGACTCAGACATGACTTTCACATTATAGAAACTTCCCAGAATAAACATCCGGGTATAACATGACTCAAATACATCCCGGAATAAACATCGGGTTACAATACATAATAAATACGGATGAATACATTCCGAAGTTACAATTACATCAACACAAAGACGCATTCATATCTCTCAATCCGGGACACCTGTGCAAAACAGAGAAAGGTTTTTTTAAATGAGTCTGTTCTGAACAAAAATCTCTCTTGGTTTTTTAAAAATTCACCTTCAATTGATCGAAATACGTGCTGGAAATTTGTGACTAAAACAAGAAATTATTAAATAATTCAAACTCTGAAAATAGGCCACAAAGATGAATTCAAATCTCTCAAACGATAACAGTTGTTGCAAAACTGAGAGAGGTTTTGTGAATGATTCTGTTGTGAACAAAAACCTCTTTTTGTTTTCCATAATTTTTTTACATCACCTCGTAATCTGCTCCCGATGATAATGAGAAAAACAGGAAAAACAGAGCTACTACAGGAATCTCCTCATGAAAATATTTGACAAAGGGCTAAAAAATGAGGGTTAGATTATAAAACAAACTTGGAATAAACTTTTATTATAAGTTTTTAAAAGCTTAAAGATATACATATTAACTAATAAGCCCAAAAGACAAACCTTAAAATTAAATTATTGAAATAATTCAACCATTAAAAACATTAAATCCAACAAAAATTACTGATTGTCAAAAGTTCTTAAAATCAACATAAAATGTAAAATCATTTTAAACCAACGGTTGAAAATTATGACAAAAGGAACAGATAAACTAAGAACAAGATCTAGTTATAACATCTGGCTCTTGCTGCGGGATAAAGTCCTCCTTGTGAGGCTTCAAGAACCTGTAGAACTTGTGCCTTATTCATTGGGTGATGGAGTCATTTACCAAATCTCTGCAACTGTCTCAAACTTTGAACACATACCTCTGAAATGACAAAATACTGCTACAAATCAGCATACTGAAAAGAATCTGCATGCTTGTATAGCGGGCTTATTCTGCTATTTACTCCTACTTCTAATTGGAGGAAACAACCCAATCAAGTGTAATCATACTTCCAGTGAAGCCAAGAAACCATTTGATTGAGAATCATAATTCCATGCATGATACTGCTTGAGAAAACCCACAAAAGATGTGATAAATGCAATAAAGAGTCTGCAGGTAGCTGATACTTATGACTGGAAATAAGAAGTATTCCAAAAGTTTGATCATTAGAAACCTTTGAAAAATACAACTCCATCCAAGAAGCCATGGGATCATGAAATTTCTGATTTATAACTTCAATGTCTTCATTATATTCATCATAAAGTGAAGCATTCTCTTCCTCTCAATTGCTGTTCTTTTTAAACTTTGGCTCAAGAATGGAAACCAAGGGCTCTTCAAACTGCTTCTCGACCTTTAAATAAAACCCTTAATCAAAACTTGAACAAATAAAATTCTGAAAGTGACCATAAGTCAAGAATGGCAGCTTATTTCTTATATCAATAGTAAGAGGTTGAAGAGCAGCAACTTTTTCTTCATAACATGATAATATCATAGCAGGAACTAGGAAATTTCTACTATAATCCATTGAAAGTATATTATCATAAAAAAAGTCAGCAAATTGATATGAAGAATCAACACAAATGTCATTTATATCCTTGTTCATATGAAAATCTGAAAATGATGAAGAAAACTGTCTTAAATCTCAATGATACCTATGTTCTTCTTCCTGTTCATAAGCTTGTATATCTTCCACATGAGCCTAATCTCGAAGCATTTTGCAAGCTTGGATATTCTCCTCCACTCCTTTTGGATCCTCAAACAATTGTCTTAAAGATGATGATTTCCTTTCTAACAGGAAAAAGACAAGATCTGAATGTTGAGCTGTAACACAATATACCATAGCAAGTTTTTCTGAAGGTCTAATCTCCGTTCCGTAGGCATATTGATATAAAAACTTTGAAACCTCCAATTAAATTTAGTAATTGGCTCATTTTTATCCCTTTTCAAACTATCAAATTTGGAAAGAAATCGATCATAAGATTTATTGTTACCCCAATACTTCAAAAAGACATCATGTAACTCTTCCCACGATCCAATTGAATCAGATTTTAAATTTCGGAACCAAAACCCAACATCTCCAGCAAAGGATTTTGAAAATAACCTCATGACAACATCCCCATGTATGATTTCAAAATTATCAATGAAATTATGGAAAGATCCTAAATGTTTCTCTACTATAATATGGTATTTTCCAGTAAAATGGGGAAGATATTCAACAGAGTATGAAGGGTAAGGATGTAAGAGAGATGGTAGCCTAAGAGGTTTAAACATCTTCTGTCTGAGTCTAGACTGAAAATCTGTGAGTTGAAAATGAGGTTCAACAAGCTGTTCGCAAGTTTCAGCAGTGATGGTAGAAGGTAGTAGATCAGCTTTATTCTCTACAAGATGACCAGAATAATCGGGTTCAAGAGATATGGGTATATGTATATCATGTTGCACATGTATTTCAAATGAAGGAATATGATCAACATCAATACAACAAAAAGAATGCAGACTTTCTTCTTCCAAAGAGGGATCTGTAGCTAAAGGTTTATGATCATCGGAATAGACAAAACAAAAAATAATTCTTTTGACATGCAATGGGAAAGATAGAAAATAATTGATTGAATAAGAACAAAACCTCATGGAGGAAAGTAACAAGCTGATACCCAGTCTTTCCATTTATTTTTCTGTCAACAAAATTTCCTCGCAGTGGAATCTTTAATCGTGGAGTCGTCGGTGAAAAATTGTAGTCTAAAATATTTTTTGACTTTGTTCACCTCTCAAAATCAGATGAATAATGATATCCTAGGGAAGATATACTTCAGCTTCGTCCCCGAAAACGACACCAAAGATGTTAGTACCAGAAATTGTTCTCACGCTACTAGAAGAACAAGCCAACACAATCTCAAATAAAAATAAAATAAAATTGGTTTTAAGGCTTTTGGTTTATGGTTTTGGTTTTAAAAACTTCATCAACAAGGAGGAAATAAACATCCACAAGCTAATACGGAACTGAATCATGCAAGTTGGATAAACTAGGGATCAAACACATCCCAATAAGCCATAAACATTACACATGAAATACTAATTCCACCCACAGACTACAAGCATTTACATGAATAAATCTTTAAATAGGAAATGAAATTGTAGGCTGAGCAATCAACTAGATCAAAAATGAAAAAGAATGACAAGTAAAAGGGATTATCAGTTTATATATAATCAATAACAGTCATCCACTTACATAAGAGTTATAAATGCTAGCTTGAGAAATCAAAGCTTCAAAAGCCTCTCATTGAGTGAAAAATCCAACCACAAAACTGTATGTTTGCCTTCCTTTTATCATTACAAAGGTAAAGTAGTTCCATAACTACCTTCTAGGTCGAAATTTGAAACAGTTACATCGATTAGTTACATGATAACTCAAAATATTTAAAGACAATTAACCCAAAAATAGCAAATCAGATTTGGAGAAATTTGACGAATTTCTAAAAATTTGGGTCTCAAAGACACCTTCATATCTCTCGATCCGAGACACCTGTGCAAAAACAAAGAGAGGTTTTTTTAAATGAGTTTGTTATGAACAAAGAAATATTTTGTTTTTTTTTAAATTCCCCTTCAATTGATCGGAATACATGCTACAAATTTATGACTAAAACATGAAATTATTAAATAATTCAAACCTTGAAAATAGGCCACAAAGATGAATTCGAATCTCTCAAATGATAACAGCTGTTGCAAAACTGACAGAGTTTTTTGAGAATGAGTCTGTTGTGAACAAAAACCTCTTTTGGTTTTCCATAATTTGCTTCCATCACCTTGTAATATGTTCCCAATGATAATGACAAAAACAGGAAAAACAGAGCTGCCACAGGAATCTCCTAATGAAAATATTTGACAAAGGACTAAAAAATGAGGGTTAGATTATAAAAAAAACTTGGAATAAACTTTTATTATAAGTTTTTGAAAGCTTAAAGATATACATATTAACTAATAAGCCCAAAAGACAAACCTTAAAATTAAATTATTGAAATAATTCAACCATTGAAAGCATTAAATCTAACAAAAATTACTGATTGTCAAAAGTTCTTAAAATCAACATAAAATGTAAAATCATTTTAAACCAACGGTTGAAAATTATGAAAAAAAGAACAGATAAACTAAAAACAAGATTTAGTTATAACAGAGCCTATGATGATGATATTGCATACCTTTATGCTATGATATGATACACTTTATGATGATAATACATGTGATAATGATGTTCACTCTCTGATGTTGATGCACTTCTATACAATATGATGTACATACATAACATAGTGTGATGATGCTCTCATATGCACTATGATGTATACTTGATGATGATGATACATAAACGATGCACATTAAGACAATGATGATGGGGATGCATACCCTATGACGATGCATGCCTTAGGTTCAGTGAAAGCATAGCGAAATTACTTGTTCAGTGATTGTGTATGATGAGGTGTACAATGATGTGTACATGAACAGATTGACCATCTTGACCAACAATATTAATGAGCAGAAAATAATGACCAGCAGTGATGAGCAAAGTTGATGTGTAGATATACTTGAGAAGCAGTGATCAACAATAGTCATGAACAACTGTGATGAGCAGCAGTGATGATTAATGGCGATGAGAAGCATTGTTGAGTAGCAGTGATGAGCAGATTGGCCAGATATTGATGAATAGTGTTGACCAGCAGAGTGATGAGCAAAGATTGATGTGTAGAGCAAAGGTTGGTTGTGCTGTAAATCCATATGATTGCTTGCAAGAATAATATTGCACTTGAGGATTGGACTCCTCAATCCTTTCTTAGTTGGAGCTAAGAAAATTAGGTTGGGTCCTATTATGAGAGTTGGTGCTCTTTTCATCAGTTGGTGTTGATTATAATCAAGAAAATTGTTCTTCCATGTACAATAAATAAATATCAAAATTACATATATTCTTGTGTCTCTTTTGAGTGATGTTGTGCTTATGACTCAAGATAAATTTGATTATGCAATTGATGACACAATGATTGATATGCTCTGATTGATTAAAAGAAGGTAAAAATATTTAAATTGCTCATACGCGGATTCACACCCCCCTCTTAGTGTGGTCATTGTGTCCAACAATTGGTATCAAAGTCAGCCTTCATCACAAGCCTAACAATCTTGAAAGAGATCTTTGGAGACACAATGGAAGCAAAAGAAGTAATCAAGCAATGACATGCATGTACTTGATATGACAGATTATTTCAATTAAAGGAGCAAGATGAAGGAATCCCTAAAGAAGTTTGGTGTTTGGTAGATTGTGTTCAATCCACCCACTCCATCAAACAAGAAGGGAAAATCAACTACATAGAAGGAAGCAAAAAATGACAATACTATAGCCTTGAAGTTCCACATGGATGGACTTCCCAGTTCAGTGAAAGAAAGTGTAGGGCAATACACTTTAGCCAAAGACTTATTGTTCATGTTGGAACGCGGGTATCAGAAGGAAAGACCATAACCCAAAAAAGATAGATCATGAATCAAAAGACAAGCTCACGAAAGAGATCAATCATGAAGAAGAGAAGCCAGAAGATGACTCCAATAAAGGTATGGACTCTTGTGACTGTAATGACATCTTGTGTGATGAAATTGAGAAGGCTCTTGCAGATGATGATGAAGGGCTATCAAAGGTTGCACATGAGATACATCTCACGTTGTTGAATATTGATCTCAGAGCCAATTAGTTTCTGAACACAGTAAATCTAAACCAGAGTGACTTCACAAAGTTCAAAAAGAAAATCTTGGACTCCTTGAATGAATATCATCAGAAGACCATGACAATGAAAGTGTTCCTTGTGAAGCTCAAAAATAAGGACAACAAGTTGTAGGGTAAAATGAAAGACAAGGATGTTGAAGTTGAAAAACTAAATACTGAATTGATCAATCAAAAGGAAGAACCAAAAGAGCATGCTGAAGAGTTTGAAGAAACTAGAGAGGTCAATCATGATCTGAAGACTCAGCTGGAGGAAGCCAAGAGGATAGAATAAATTCTAAAGATTCAGCTGAAAGAAAATGAGGAGACAATCCATAAGCTGGAAATGGAGGTAGTTGGTCTCGGAAAGAAAGGTGAGAAGAATGGAGCTTTTGTCAAGTTCAAGGATAGTTTAGTTGTCCTAGATAAGATCTTGGATTTCCAGAGATCTCCAATCAACAAAACTGGTCTTGGCTATGAGAATGACAAAGAAAAATCTAAAGATTACACTTGGTCTCCGAAGACTCCAGAAGCAGGTCCATCAACGTCCAAAGTTGCTCCCCATGCTCTTGCACGTGACAACAAGGAGTTTGGAAGCTCAAAATTGCAACAAGGAGTTAGGCCTATTCCTCAAAGAAAGATAAGAAAAGAAACAACTCAAAGCCCCAAGTATGAAATTGGATTCAATGGTTATTGTTATTTTTGTTCTAACTTTAGTCATAAGGCTATAGATTGTAGATTTTATGGAAGAAGAAGGGATGGAAGCTCCAATGACTCAGTTAGATGTTGAACATGTAACTAAGTTGGACATATTGCTGCCACCTGTCACACATTGAGATCCTACACATGCAGTGGGTTTGTTCACAAAGCCCATGAATGTGAAAGTCAAAGAAGTCAATCGAGGAAGAGTCATTCATATACATCAACAAGAAGAACCACTGAACCTTGGAAGAAGACCAATGCATGAAGATTTGAAGATCAAATGACAAAGGCCTACAGTCAAAGACATATTCAGGCATGGAGACATGAAGTTGATCAAAGAAGTGTTGGAAGTCCCAATAGCTCAGTCAAATGTTGGACATGCAACCATGTTGGTCACATTGTTGCATATTGTCGTACGATGAGGTGTTATAGTTGCAGTGGATTTGTGCACAATGCTCAAGATTGTTAGAGTACACTGAAACAACCCATGAGGAGGATCTCATACAACTCATCAAGGAAAGCCAGTACAAATGAAAGAACAAATACTGAAAGGACAAATGCCAAAAAGCAAGTATGGATGAAGAAGACCGAGCAGTTGCAAATAGGAGAGGTTGATCAGAGCAGGGAAGATGGTTGCCATATGGAAGGCCAAGTGTAAGGTATCTCAAAGACCTTACCACACCTTGAGTTCATGAGGTTGGTGGATGAACTCAAAGGAAGAAAGGATGACTACTCTAGGCGTACAGATAGGTCCTAGGATCGTGCATATTAACATGTGGAGCAGTGAACAGTAATCATTGATTTCATATACAGGTATGTGGTCACCATTTTCTATTGATTCCAAAGGGGGAGAGATGAAGAAAAAAGGGGAGCATGCTCATAGGGAGAGCATGAGTTGTTGTCATCAATGACAAAGGGGGAGATTGTTGATGAAATTGTCATTGATGCCAACATGGACTTGCAGTGGCAACACAGGTTGTCAAAAATGCCACCAAGTACCACTTGTAGTTCCTCTGACCCCTTACGGAATGGGTTTGTTCCTTGAAACACCTTGTACCCAGTTAGTAAGGTCCTTGTACCCACAAGGCTGGATCTTAAAGCCACCACTTCGTAGATGATGTTAAAGACCTTACTGGTAGTGTTGAAGACCCTGGAGATGGTTTTGAAGCTCTTGCGGACGATGAAGAAGCCATAGATGGGTTGGAGAATAAGTAATGACCCATTTTGTGGTCATTCATGCTCTGATGGTGTCATGGTACCCCAGGAGAAGGTCTAGTAACCCCACAGGTGATGTCATGATGGATCTTGATACTTGGAGGTCTCCTGGTGTGGTTAAGGTGGTTGAAGAAGTCTATGAAGCCCCTTAGCATGTCAAAGAAGCATCTTGCTTCATGAAGAAGACTTGAAGGTGTCCTCGAAACCACACTTGATGGTGTAATGATCTTGCAACCCTTATTGGGTCATGGAGCTCTTGTATGATGATGATGACCATGTATGGTCCTTGATAGGATATGAAACCCATGAACATGTCGTTGGTATGATGAAGAAGCCCATTAAGACTTGGAACCCGTAATGAAGACCCTGATGCCCTTGCAAAGGTCATGAAGCCCACTACTTGCACTTTGCATGGTTAGATGGCATGATTATGTGTTATTTGGTGACTTAATGAAGTCATGGAACCTTGTGAAGACCTTGATGCCCATTGCTTACACTTGATGTGGTTAAGGCACCCAAACACATATTGGATTGACGATTGTCCATTTAGTGACAAGGCTTGAAGCCCGTGATGGAACCTTGCACATGGCATGCCATTAAAAGCCCTAGTGGCTTGGTGCAACTCTATGAAGATGTGGATGACACACTCCCATGAATTTAGATGACGTGGTTGACTTTGAATGATGTTTAAAAAGAAAAATAATAAAAATACATAAGGTTGACCATTGAAGTGGTAAGAAGTTTGAAATCCTTAGTTATACATATGGCTTATGTGGTGGACACCCTATTATATGGCAAAGAAAATACATGCAATTCTTTGGTTAGGTTTGACCATTGAAGTGGCAAGAAATTTGTGTGACAATTAAAAGTCAAATTAAATAATCAAATTACAATTTTAATTAAAAATTAAAATTCTTACCACTCTTACCTTTGAAGACAAGTCAGGCAGCATGAAACATATCCACTTTAATGTGTATATAAACAAATCCAAAAACAGTCAATGATGGATGTAGAGAAGTGAATTCATGGAGATTGGTCTAAGGCTTTTTCGCAGCAGCAGATGAGCAATTCATTTTACAGAGAAATTTCTAGGCATCTTCATTAAAATTCGCATAACTTTCTCAAACGGAATCAAAATTACAAAATTCTTGGCTCGTTGGAAAGCTTGTTACAAGGGCTATGCGGTGACATGATCTATAGCTTATTTTGGTTTTTCTATTGTTTCTTCATATTGTGATCTTCAAAAAGGTATGGCTCATTCTTTTGGGTTTCTCTTGTGATGGCACATGTCTTTCATGGATAGAGTTAATCTTTGATCTTAGTATATGAGTCTTTATATTGGTATATATATTTGAAGTCATTATGGAGGCTATGATGATGATATTGCATACCTTTATGTTATGATATGATTCACTTTATGATGATAATACATGTGATAATGATGTGCACTCTATGATGTTGATGCACTCCTATACAATATGATGTACATGCATACCATAGTGTGATGATGCTCTCCTATGTACTATGATGTATACTTGATGATGATGATACATAAACGGTGCACACTAAGATGATGATGAGGATGGATACCCTATGACGATGATGCATATCTATGATGATGATGATGCATGACGATGCATGCCTTATGTTCAGTGAAAGCATAGCAGAATTACTTATTCAGTAATTGTGTATGATGAAGTGTACAATGATGTGTACATGAGCAGATCGACCAACTTGACTACCAATATTAATCAGCAGAAAATAATGACCAGCAGTGATGAGCAAAGTTGATGTGCAAAGATAATTGAGCAGCAGCGATGAACAACTATGATGAGAAACTGTGATGGCCAACAGTGTTGAGCAACAGTGATGAGCAGATTGGCCAGAGATTGATGAGCAGTATTGACCAGCAGAGGTTGGTTGTGCAACAGAGCCATATGATTGCTTGCAAGAATAATCTTGCACTTGAGGATTGGACTTCTCAAACCCTTCTTAGTTGGAGCTAAGAAAACTAGGTTGGGTCCTATTACGAGAGTTTGTGTTGTTTTCAATAGTTGGTGCTGATTGTAATCAAGACAATTGTTGTCTTTCATGTACAATAAATAAAGATCAAAATTTCATATATTCTTATCTCTTTCGATGTGATATTTTTCTTATGACTCACGATGAATTTGATTATGCAATTGATGACATAATGATTGATATTCTCTGATTGGCTAAAAAAAGGTAAAAAGATTAAAATTGTTCACACACTGATTCACCCCCCCCTCTTAGTGTGGCCATTGTGTCCAACATCTTCGATGAGCATTTTCCAGACTTCACATCTACTACATGCACTATGCATTTGATACATCTATCTAGTACATGACAAGTCTTCTATCATAGGCCTCACGCACCTAAGTGTCTTCCACCTTTCGATGCACCTCCACATGCACTATGCATTCTATATATCTCTAGAACAACCATTTCTAGTTAGTTTTTAGTGAAGGATTAAACTCGAGCCATTATTTGAGTTGTCTGTGACTCCACTTTGGCGTGCTCTTCCACTCATTCCGACAACCGTCCCCAAGATAGACAAAGTGTCTCCAGGTGTTTGATGGGTGGACGAGAGACGAGAAACTCCAAAATTATAAGATCCTTAACTATGAGTGTTGGCCACATTTGTCCTAGTTGCTCCTGGACAATATCTAACTCATCCTCGACTTGCGCTCTCTTGCAACTAATAATCACGATCTTTGGTCATGGTTGACAACCCTTCATGTAGCACTTGGTTCTTCTGCTACACCTCCATTAGGGATTGCTATGAGTTGTTGACCCCCTGGGACACCACGTCCACACCATCGTGGACCATGCACAACAAATCTTAAGATGGAAGAGTCTGCAGGGTTAACTAGCCTAGATGGTTGCCTTCGGGAACATGCCACATGAGGGTACTCTAGATGCAAGGCACTTCTCTGACCACGTTGGTGACTCCCAAGTGTGCCCATTGGCACTGATCTACGACCATGTTTTGTGTTTCCTCTGTGAGGAATGGTGTGATATATGCATTTTGCTAGCAAACCTAGACGATGATCTGACAACATTTAGTGCCTTATGCCAATAACTGAATCTAGGCCATGACTAATAGTTGCTCCAATGGGGAGGTTGAGTTGTTAAGGTACTTGCCCCTTAGTGCTTCTAGATCCTCCGCTTCTTGCTCCATCCAACCTGTGGCTAGTAAGTTGTATTTAGGGATGTACCCTAGACTTGACTCCCTGTTATTATGTAACCACTCAATCAAGGGTTTAGCACTTATCTTTTGGCCCTGAAAACTACCGACCACATCTTATTCCACAATCCCAACCACATGGTTCATTCGCAAATCGTCTCCTCCTTGCACTCATTAGCCATAGCAGATAGACCTCAGTTACAACAATAATATATTATAAATATCTCAGAGTGAACATCAACACCTACCAAAATTTTAATCTTGGCACACATTTGGACACTAGGACAATGCCCCATTTGGTAATCAGCTCTACTATGGCAGCTAGTAGCAAGTCGCTCCACCTTTGTATCCTGAAGCAATCACATGCAACCATGCCATGGTATGCATGTAGCCTATATTATGGGGAGCAACACGTATTTTGGCTCAGTATACTGATGTGATTAATTACAACAACAAATTTAACATCTTTTCATCAATTGAATAGTGGATCGACTTAATTGCATCTGTCATTAGTTACAGATTCCTTCCCAATTCCAATACCAATACAATTCTATCACTAACAGTAATCCTCACCTACCCCTTGTTTTCATTCATATTGAAAAATTAATAAGCCTCGATTCTCTACATGGTCAGGAAACCTCGAATCTCTCCCTAGTGCTCCCAAGACTTTCGAGTAAGCCTTAAGCAATAGACAACGCAGTTGGATCTGCTATTAGGTGTTAAGATCATATACATTTTCTATTAGGTGTAACTTTGAATATTTGAGGCTTTTGTTGACTAAATTTAATAATTTTTAAAAGAAGGTTGAAGTTTACATTGTCGTTACAAGTCGTGGGTAGTTGAGGAGTCTATTGAGTCCAAAAAAGCGCCTATCTTTTGACTCCATTAAAAATGTCGATTAATTCTATGTGATTATCTAAGGAAGTCCATCGATATGTATAAAATTCCATTGACCCATGGGCTACTGAGTATGTTGAACAAGCACCCAGTGGCAATAATTTGAACCTATAGAATGTCATCGTGGATTCCGAGCACTTAGTTGGTTATCATCGTGATATGTTTCCACCTTTGGCAAGTAGCTAATGATCATCCGCCATGAAATGATTTTTTGGTAGAAGGAAAACCAAACCACACAAAGGTGCAATAATCTTCAAGCGAATGGACAACTCGAACCACCAAGGTGCTTTCAATACTTACCTCTGCATGTTTTCTGCAATTATCACTAACTTACAATTTAAATAAGTTAAAAAATGGTTTGTATTATTATGTATCAGGTGCAAAGGGATTAGAATTAAGCAACTTTATTTCAAGTAAATGAGAGTAAAAAAATTAACTATGTGGTTCTTAGTATTAACTTTATGAAGGCATGGAAATATGGAAAGAGCGAAACTCTAGAACCTTTCGAGTCAAGGCAAATCCAGTTAGCAGAGTCTAGGAGTGCATCACTCGGAAAATGAAAGAAACGATTCTCACGACAGAATGGGAGAGTGCAGATTGGGATTTGGCAAGACAAGAGACGCCTATCCTGCATGCCTAGGGTTTCTCAGGTCCATCGACTCTGGTAACGGGATGTGCAAAATAGCAAAGGATCTCGCGGAGTCTGGATAAGTGGCTCTCTCCTCCAAAGGGCCTGTCTAAACTCAACTTCAACTGGGCTTCCAAGGGTAACCCGGGTCCGGCTGGATACAGATTCATCATTCGAGACCAGAGGGGAGCCATGAGAAGCTTTGGTTACGGTTTTCTTGGTTGGGAGACCAACAACACGACGGAAATTTAGGGTTTACTGCAGGGTCTGGAATGGGTTACAACAAACAACTATCTATCAGTGCTAGTGAAGGGTGACTCTCAAGTAGTCATCAACTTGGCCATAAAATTACAAAGTGGCACCCAGAGCGTCAAGGTGGCGTCTGAGAGGAAGACTAGAACTCCTCCAAAACTTCATGACGAACGAGTTAACGGCCAGGTTTTCCCACGTCAAATGCCAAGGAAACAAAGTGGCAGACAGGTCGACAAACTTAGGTTCTGACACACGCAGAACTGTAAAAGCGGTGGATTGGGACATGATCTCTGATATGATGGAGAGGGACAGGTGTAGGGTCCTCTTATCCTAGGGCATGGAAAATCTCCATGTGAAAGATTATGCAAGCACGTGGCTAACTGTGGGGAAGATCGTTAACCTTAGGTGATGACCAAATGCCTCTGTAATAACATATGTTGTGTTCCTAATATTTTGCTCAGTGACAGCTTGAGGTATGAAGCGACATGAAGGCTGGAAGTGGCAATGTTAAATGCCTAAATGGAAATATTCGTTTCGGGACAATGGATGGGATAGACTGCATAATGGTGAGGCGTGTAAAAATGATGACTAATGGAAGGAAGTTGTTATTTAGATGGGAGCAAGGTGGCGGAGTGAGAGATATGAGTCTGTTGTTCCGACACCCTTCTGCTTCTCTTGTGAAAGTCTTGATTTTTCTTAACCGTGTTGGTGTGATTGTCATGGAAGGTAGTAAGAGTCGTGGCAAAAGGCTCATTGACTAGGAGGAGGTTCTAGAGTGGGTTTCCAGGGCCCAAAAAAAGACTCTCTAGGAATCACGCATTTTTTAATTAGATCTGCTTGTGGATATTATGAGCAACATAGCTGAAACAAAGAAGCACCTTTTGCAAGAATTGGAACATCAAAAGCTACTCGAGGAATGTAAAAAGGTCAAGGAATGGATCCTCGACCCAAGGCACACGATTGGGCGAGTGAGCATTTATGAGAAGATGGTAATTGTCCAGGACCAATGGTGGCTCTCCATCTCGACAGACATCCAGTGTCTGGAATTGAAAGTGGACTCCCTATCTCACGCCTAGGCTTTCAGCTCCCGCCTGCTCCCTCCCCGGGCAAGTCGAAGCCGAATTTGACTAGTACCAACCACGGTGGCAGGCAAGATCTTTCCTACATTCTGCTGTGAGTTAGCAAGTGGGTGGCCCGAGCCAGGCTGAGTTATTATCCCTCTCTAGTTATTATGATTTTGCCTCTGTAATGTTGAAATGTAAGGGTATACAGGTTTTAGGTCACAAGATTGGCCTGTTTTTTATTTTGTGGTTCAAGCACTATATGCTTGTATCTGTAGGCCCATGTTTGGGTGATGGGCGAGTCTGTTTCTCCAATTGGTTATGTTGGAATTGGATAAGAGAACTCTGGGTCCAGTTTAACAAGAAAGGGTGTGTGGGAAATTGCCAAGAGATGACTTATGGCTTTGTAACGATGTTTTGGATGGACTCTCAATGTTTGTTAATATGATGTGATGATTTTTTACTTACAAAAAAAAAACTCTATGAAGCCACGGAATTATGTTTCAATATATTAGATAAACTCTTCTTAAATATGAAATAAATTGTAGACGAACAAATTGAACAGGCTGTTAAAATTGCTAATAATTGATTATTAGTATAATATTATTCTTTGTAAGCAAATTTCATTTAAAAGGATTAAGGCTTGCATGCTTTGATGTTTGCATCTAAAATAAAATCAATAGCAAGTGACTCTACTTGGTTATTCAATGACATGAGAAAATTAAAAAAAAAAAATATTATTTTTGTTTTATTTGATTGATTATTTTTCCTGTGTATTTTCATAAATTCGCACTTGTTGGCTGGGCTATTTAATGACACATGTGAAAATTAGAAATAAATAAACCTTGATTTTTTTTAATATATTTTCATAAAATGACACTAATGTGAGAAAAGTAATAACCTTGTCTCCTTTTAGGATATTACTAGATTTATGACTAAATAATGTTATCTAGAATAATGTAAATTCATGTATTAGTCCTTATTTTTCTCTTTCTGAAACTCATCATGGATTCACTTACCAAATTGTAAATTAATCATAGAATATTGTACTGTTTCTTCAATATAACTTTTATGACTTTGCATTTCTCTTATATGACTTTTATGACTTGGCATGGATATGAAGCTTTGCTTTTATCTTCCTTGTTAAATATATTGACTTTGCATTTCTCTAATACGACTTTGATGACTTGGCAAAGATTTGAAACTCTGCCTTTATCTTCCTTGTTAAATATAGTTATTATAGTTATAAAACACACAGTTGTAAATCAAATAGAGATTACAAAAGTGTAGCCATTACATATTCCAACATAGGTGATTACTCAAATTGCACCCTTCATTTAAGCATTACCCAAATCCATTCCAGCAACAAGAATTGCCATGGCAACCAGAATTACACATCCAGCGGTTAAGTCAAATGGACATTTTCTAGCCTGTTATTAATGATGTAAAATATAGCAATAAAAAAATACTGTGGTGAACACAATGAAATTGAAGTTAAATGGAGATTTTCTGGCATGTTATTAATGATGTAATATAGTAATAAAAAACAGAATGTAAACTGAAGTCAAATAGAGATTTTCTAGCATGATAAATGATGTAAAATATAACACTATGTTGTGAACATAATGTAAATTGAATTTCCATAAAAGCAAAATCATTAATAAAGAATTACAAATAAAAAGGTCAAGTCAAATGGAGACAATATGTGGTGAACATAATATAAACTGACTTTGCATAAAGCAAAATCATTAATAAAGAATTACAAATAAAAAGGTTAAGACAAATGGAGATTTGAATTTGCATAAAGGTCAAGTCAAATGGATACAATATGTGGTGAGTAAACTGACTTTGCATAAAGCAAAATCATTAATAAAGAATTACAAATAAAAAGGTTAAGACAAATGGAGATTTAAATTTGCATAAAACAAAATCATTAATATACAATTAAAAATAAAAAGGTCAAGTCAAATGGAGACAATATGTGGTGAACATAATGTACACTGAATTTGCATAAAGCAAAATCATTAATAAAGAATTACAAATAAAAAGGTTAAGTCAAATGGAGATTTGAATTTGCATAAAACAAGATCATTAATATAGAATTACAAATAAAAAGGTAAAGTCAAATGGAGATTTTCTAGCAGCATGTTATTGATGATGTAAAATATAATAATAAAAAATACTATGTGGTGAATATAATCTAAAATGAATTTGCATTAAGCAAAATCATTAATAAAAGCAAACATCATGCTGCACCAAATTATGAAATAAAGTAGATTAATTAAGATTATAGTTTACCAGACTTTTCATGCGTCACAAACGTCAGGCAGAAATATCAAAGCATAACTTTAAGAAGCTTGGATTAAATAGGCCATCCCCTTTCAATGTCTAAATTTCAGAAAAATAACATCCTAAAGCCAGCCAAGATGCCAAGCACCAAAAGCATTGTCCCACATGTAAGAAAGAGATAAAGAACACGCTTTTTCTTCCTGGGATGCAAGGGAATTAAAAGCGAGATGATGGTCTCTAGGATAGATTCACCATCGAGATAGAATACCTGTGAAACGCCAACAATTGTTAGAAAATGTGAAAAACAGAATTTCATTGACGAAACAAAAACTATACAGCACTGAACAACTGCAGAATTATTTCAAAATAGAAAAATGATTCAAAATAGAAAAATGAAAACATGCTTTTGCATGTCATTGAGTATTTAGAAATTGGCATGCGTGTTCTTATAATGGAACAAGTACATTAATATTAATATGTGCAAACATTATAGCTGCACACACATTCTGCGTGCATATGAAATAGGGGGGGAAGTATACCGGAGCACTGTTAAGAAGAGCAAGTGCTGCAGACACGTGGAAAGTGTATACAAGTAGCTGTTCTAACATCCTCGGGAGCCAAACTGGAGAGGATACATTAAGTAAATTCAATCTACGTGGTTTGTAACCAGTCAACTGTACAGAATAAGCAAGAGAAGCTGCAGGTCCCACGAAAAGCAAGGAGAATTGGCAAGGGGAAGTCATATGGTTTTCTTGGATTTCTGAACCAGTCGACATGTTTCCCTTATTCCCTTGCGTGTGTCTTAATATGCACTCTGGATCGTCTGCCTTAGAATATGTAATTTCAATCAACATCGACCCCACTGACAGACCTGGGTCCATACAAAATTCGCTCTACAACAAAACACAATGAAATCAATACCGTCATAGCCTTAATAGATGGTCAGATGAAAAAAATATATACGTCAGACTCGAAAGATACTCCATGCACTAGAATAAGCTAGAAACTATAAGAAAGACACTTTAAGATGAGTTAATTTTCATAGACAAGAACCATCAATCAACAGAATAATGCATTGAAGACTCAAGGCTTTGCTTTGGCAGGATGCATATTGCCAACCTCTGAGCATGGACAGATCCCGGTCATTTGGGATTTAGACCATCCATCACCACATTTGGGAAGCTGAACAACATCCTTTGCTCTCAAGCAAAAGTTTTTATGGCCAGGTATTTTAGTGAAATTTGTGTTTGCTTCTGTATCAAAATTAGTATGACTCGAACATGGAATCTCTCCAAAAGGTATATGATCGTCCAAACAACTAAGAGTATGATTGATTTCTTCAATTCGCTGGCTTTCTAGCAGCCAATGATTTGGAACGCAAAATCCCCTCTCAGCATGACTCGTATTTATCCTCCTTATGCTGGCATCTCTATTGGTGGCATGAGAATCATCCACTAGATGTTGCTTTTGTAACGATTGAAGGTGCAGCATATTGAGCTTCTGTACCCAGTTCTCAGGGTTATGAACATGAATACCATCTACTTCCAATATAATATCTCCTGGAGACAAATATCCAGACAAAGATGACATTGGAGGAACGTTCAACACCTGAGGAAACAAAAAACCCAGTGTCCCTAAATATAAGTTCTTCCAACACAATGACTACATATAAAACAACATAAAATTATGCAGCGCAGCAAAAGTACACAAAATTTGTTTCTGTATTCTCAGCTAAATAAGCAGCAACATATCATAATTTATAATCAAATATGCTTGAAGTAGAATGAGAACAATACCACTGGATTTTCACCATGTTTGTAGGTGCAGTATAAAAGTGTAGGAAGTGATGCCAGTGTTAACCAACATACTGCACAACACTATCAAAATAAAATAATAAATATCAGTATGATAAGTTTGCATGGATGCTGTTAACATTGATGCAATGATAATACACCCTATAACTATATGGCCAGAAGGGGTGTCAAAAGCATGAATGTCAGCCTGGTAACAAATAAATTATACCGTCCCCTGCGTAACTTGTAATGCTACACAAACTTACTGAAAACATATTTTTGAACAAAGAATTCCAGAAGAAATGACTTGCAGATATCAATCAGGCTTCATATTAGATGCAGATAACAATAAGATGTAGGAAACCCAGAACAAACTTACCACAGCATTATGCCAAATGCCTGCACAGTATATCCGAAGCACCCGAATAGAAGATAAAAGCTGAAGTGTGTCATAGTCGAAAGCAACAAAGGCTCCAGGAAACATGAGTGCTAAGAATACAGCAATGTACTCAATATGCACACCTTCACTGCTTGCTTTTCAATAATGCACCTACAACACTCCCGCTAAGAACCAAATATAGAAATGACCGAAAACAGATGCTGCTAGAAATAAGAAATACATGTGCCATCCCAGATCAAGCAAATAAATCCTGTTTTCATCATTTTCATTTTTCCTACACTAGGGGCTTTAAATTACAATTAACATCCCTCACTAAACAATACTATGTAAGAGAGTGCAATAAAATATAAACTACATTGGCAACATATATGATTCGTGGTTCATTTCATAGAGCAGTCAGTTATTTAATTTAGTTTATTTATTAATGTCCACAAATGACCAAGATTGATCAATGGGACTTCAAAATTTACAAAGGAATATAAGAGCATAGGGAGTGTGATAGCATCTCCATACAAAAAAAATAAGAGCATAGGGAGAGGAAAAGCATCTCCAGAGGGAAGACAAAGAAACATTGCAATGAACAGCAGGAAAATATAATAGGGAAGGCAGTAAGACAAGTACAGCAGCACCAAAGACAAGCAAAGAAATGGGCAAGGAACCAAGGAAACACGGACTAGAACATTTAGCTCAAACACTAAGTATCTCTCCTAGCATTCAAGGTGGAAAAACGTTGGTGATGAGGGTTGAGCTGCCAACTGGATGGGGACCCTAAACCTGCACTGTCTGACTGAACTTGTAGTTGAGCCATTGTTAAGTGTTCTCTTTCTGCAGGAACTGCCTGCAGATTGGAAAGAAATTAGTAATGAGGATTGAGCTCCCAGCTGGATGGGGACACTGAACCTGTACCATCTGACTGAACTTATAGTTAAATCATTGTCAAGTGGTTTCTTTCTACCTGAATTGTCTGTAGATTGTAAATAGAAGGTGATCAGCCTAAAGCCGGTAGAGTGTGAAATCAACCTGTAAAAGTATTCCAACACAGAAGAAACATTTCGTGAAATAATGCCAAACATTTTTGGTCCTCATATTGTGCAAACCTCGTCGATGAACCACAGGAATCTCCAAAAAGGCAACAATAGCATCCCCTAATCTCATGTTGGATAGGACATCGAAAGATGAAGAGGTCTTCAACCTCAAGTTTCTATACCCATAGTTTACAAAATAGGGTTCTCTCTCAAATAGACACTGGTGACCAATAAGAACATATTCTACTTTGAATTTTATACTCAAGGAACTCTAAGGCAACAATGCAGATTTTGATGAACCTAGAAGTGGGGATTAGACCATCCTGAAACTGCATGTAAGAGATGAACTAGTGTTGGAGCTTTGGAGAGAGAAAAAATTGAGAATACACATGAAATATGCAGCACAGAAATTCTACTATTTGCTGTCATTGATACAATGAGGTAGATATGCTTTTAATCATACATTCGGAAGTTGGGCTACTGAACTATCCTAACTACCACCACTTAATTTGAATGACACATTATTAACTTATTATTAATAAAAAATTCTATAATTGAATAAAGTGAAGGGAAAGAGTAGAGGTGCCTCTTCCCTCCCTCTCACCCTATTATCGTCTGCCCCAAACCCTAATAGGGTCCCTTCAAAGACCACAGGAAGCATTTGGAAGGCCTAACGTGGTGGGGGCGCTGTTTGTTGGAGTTTGAGAGTCGACCAAAGGCAGCTCTGGTATCATCACATGGTGTCCATTTATGGATTCACATGGCAACGTTGCTTCTCTGATGAAGAATCCTTCTTTCCTGATCTCATGTTCTATGTCCCAGGACTTTTGAGCTGGACATGGTTATTCTTTGCTTGCTGGCAAAATCTGGTTTTCCTAGTACAGAGTAGGGCACATGATAAACACTTGACTTTCAATGCCCAGTGCAACTGGTTTTAAAAGCAATTATGGACTTCTGCAACCTTCTCTCAATCAATGGTGTGACCTGACTTGTGGTGTGACTCGTTCAAGTGCAGATCTAGCATGGTGTCGCCTATGTTGCTTTGTGCCCCAGTGTACAAGTGAGCAAGTTACCTGGATGATTCACGGCCTAAGGGTATAATCCAGCTTGGGCACTGCTGGGGTTGTTTCTAAGTACATCGTGGTGGTCAGAGCTGCAATCAAGGCTGAGTATGTGCCCTGGAAGATGCCAGGCAAGTTCTCTAAGTTCAGGTTTGATTAAGCAACCATGTTTTTTGCTAGATATGTGTTGCTCTCTTACTTGGCCTCCTAGAGATTATTCTAGGATTCTTGGGCCACATAATGTTGTTGTTGTAGCCTTAGGAGTGTGTGCCTTGCCCACACACTCTATGAGCAGATCTTGGGGGATGGTTCCTCTTCAAGCTCATGTTCCCCCCTTGCATGATGTCAACGTTCTGTAAGGGAAGATCTTGATTTGTAACAAGTTCATCTAGGGTATCTATTTCGATGATGGGTCGTCTATCTTTTAGGGTTTTCTTGCTCATGTTTGTGGATGTCTGCATATGTGACACCATTTTTTGTAAAATGTTTACTTAATAGTTTACATAAAACATTTTGTCAAAACTTATTATTGATCACGTAACACACATGAACTAGACTAATATTACCTTATTAATTGGAGTGTTAATACTCCAGTAGAATACAATAGAATAGATTTTTATTAAAACATCAACAAGGCCATTTAGCCTATGGGATGGAACAAGTTACCTATTGCAACCACGTTTTTTGCTAGATATTTGTTGCTCTCTTACTTGGCCTCCTAGAGATTACTCTAGGATTCTTGGGCCACATAATGTTGTTGTTGTAGCCTTAGGAGTTTGCCTTGCCCACACACTCTATGAGCAGATCTTGGGGGATGGTTCCTCTTCAAGCTCATGTTGCCCCCTTGCATGATGTCAATGTTCTGTAAGGGAAGATCTTGATTCGTAGCAAGTTCGTCTAGGGTATCTATCTTGATGATGGGTAGTCTATCTTTTAGGGTTTTCTTGCTCATGTTTGTGGATGTCTGCATATGTGACACCATCTTTTGTAAAATGTTTACATAATAGTTTACATAAAGCATTTTGCCAAAACTTATTATTGATCACGTAACACACATGAACTAGACTAATATTACCTTTTAATTGGAGTGTTAATACTCCAGTAGGATACAATAGAATAGATTTTTTTTAAACATCAACAAGGCCATTTAGCCTATGGGATGGAACAAGTTACCTATTGCAACATTTATTTACAAATGAAAGAAAAAAAAAGAGTCATGAGGAGAAAATATCCTATATTTGGATATCATTAAGTGTGGTGTTACTTATATAAATTTGAGCCCCAAAGTTAGGGAAACTACTCCAGTTCGGTTGGCTCTTAGCAATTTGTCTTTTATGTGCATCATCAGTGTTGCTTTCTTTGTTGTGTCCTCTATGTGGTTCTCCTAAAATGTTGATTCCCAATGATTGTTTTTTTATTTTGTGCCCTTCCTAGTGTGGCTATGTGCCTCACAAGAGAATAGGTAATGCTCCTCAGTCTCCACCTCTCTCCTCTTTTGCATGCACTCCAAGTCCTTCTCTCCCATTCCTGCATGGGTCCCTCCATTTCCTATCTCACATCTTAAGCCATGTGAACTAGTTCTTATTTGGGCCAATACCTACTTTTCTTTCCATGGGATGTTTAATTTCAAGTAATCGTGAACTTTGATTTCACCGTCCAAGTTGCAGTTGTCTCTGTGATATTGTTGCTTCCTCCTAGTGTTTCATTTCTTTTTGTTTTTCCTGTAGCAATCTTTTAAGTGGATTTCCAATACCTTTTTACCTAGCTAGAAATTTTCTTCCATTGTATTATAACTATAAAAAAACTTTATAAACTATAGTTCCTATGTGTTTTTTTTTCTTGTTTAAGTCCTCTTGGAAGATCTTGTTGGGTATACTTTTGCTATCCATGTCTGCTATTTTTTTCCTGTATTTAATGAACCAAAGTGGTTCATATAACAAGTATTCAAAATAACTAAGACAACAATGAGAAATTCATATAAGATATATATAAATGATTGATGAAGTGATTGAAGATTACAATAGCATATGACATCGTGTATAAGTATACATTGAATGGTCATGTAGTTGAATAGACATTGTTTTAGACATGTGACCTTTGCTTATAATTATTAGTATAGGTGTATTTGTCTTTGTTACATTATCTCCCCCTTCAAGGGTGCTTTGTCCTCAAAGCATAATATGGAAAAGCAACATGTTCATTCTTGCATGTAATGCTCTAACATGATGTCCTTTTCCTGACATTGGCATGGTTGAAGAAACGAAATGGTACAACTTTGAAGTGTAGAAGAGAATTGTCACATTATATATGGATCAATCTTCATTGGGACTTTTTGTTGATCAGTTGTTTGGACTGAAATTCTCGTCTTATGTTTCCAAGTCAGGTGTTGATTTTGTCCCCACTATATTTCGGAGTTGTGATTCTTTTGAATGTATGAAGAATGTCGTTTGCATTCATAATAATTTTGTTGTTGTTCAGTTCATAGAGCAATATGACAACTCTTGTCATTCAAATGATAATAACGCATCCTTTTATCTTGTCTCTTGATTTCAATGCCAAAACATTCATTGTTTGTCACTTCTTGTGAAAAAATTGATAACATTCCAAGTTCCAACATTAGTATCGTTCTAGTTTATGATGTCGATTGGATCTGTTCGGTCCCCTTCTCCATTGTTTGCATTTTAACATCAACGAATGTTTCTTGATCTCAATTTTTGTATGCCATTCATTTGATAAAACTTCATTGGTAGCAACATTCGATTTCTCCACTTTGGTTGAGTCTGTAAGGATTTCCTTATCCATGGTTTGGATTTTACCCCCCAATTCAACTAGATCAGTGAATGCTTATTTGTCTATCAGTTGTTTTTTCTGTTGTATTTTTCTTATTTTTTTAGCTTCTTAATTAGCAACTAGGCTTTGATTATGATTGCTTAGGAAAGAATGTTCTTCATGTTTCTCTGATAACTCCTTGTCCAATTTCTTCTTGAGATCTCTAATTTGTTGTTGTGATACTCAATCATTTTGTTCATATTTTCCCACCTCATGTTTTAAAAGATAAATTTCATCATTGGCACTTATTTTCTCCTCTATGCTTTTGTAACGCATTTATTAATTCTTCACATGAATTTCAAAAGAGAATTTTACAACATACTGAAAAATGATGCATTAGTTGCTTGTCATCAATGGCATATTCAATAGGTGATATCGTGCTTGACTAACAATAACCTCTTGCTAAGTGGCTCTTCGAGCCTTCAACAAAAGCCTCCCCCACTTATATATAATATGTTAAAGCCCCACCTTTATAAATTGCAACCGATTACTGTAAGAGGTATATATATATATATATATATATACCCTTCCCTAACTTTTCTTTGAAATTATAACACCATGGAAAACTTCAACAACCCTTAATAACTTTTGAGTGGAACCTCCCTCACATTTGATTTAGGCTTACATTTACTTTTATCAAAGTAATCTTTTGAATTAACTACCCAACAATTTGGTGAAAGCCCAATCTAAACAGTCACGAACCTATTGTTTGGACAGTCAAGGTTTTGACGTGGATTCCAGAATCCACAAATCCACATAATGCTTCAATTCTTTACTTTAGAAAAATGAAACTATTCTGAAACCGCTTTGAGAAGGCTGTAACGGTAAAATACCGTTTACTGTAACTTCTCGAACTTCCACTTTCGAAAATACAAATAATCCACGAATATATATAAAGATTGATAAAATAGATATGATGATAATTACATTGAGGCTTGCCTTTATAAGCTTGAGCATGTGTAGTGAAGGGTTACAGCTTTTCACTTAGTAATTTATAACTATAATTAATACATTATTTTATATTCGTTACACTCTTCGCTTAATAGTTTAATTATTTAATTATTAGTAGTTATTTAGTGTTTATTTATTATATATTTTTGTTCATTGCATTGCCTCTCCTTTAGAATTGCCTTGTCCTCAAAGCACAATTATGGAAGAATGTATCCCTGGTTCTTGGTCATAACGCTTTCTCATGACATTGTGTGTAGGTAGTTGCAAGACTCGACGAAATAAGATGATACGTTCTTTTAAACATTGTGTGGAAATGTTGCATCATTTGTGAAGTCGTCCATCCGAGATGTACCTTTAATGGAATTGTTTGCGAATCAATTGTCGGGAGTTGTCGATTTTGTCTTTTCTCTTTGTAGGAATAATACTGGTAATTTTCCTTTTGATCTTGTCGTTTATCATAACGACTCTTGTGATTTGGATGGCGATATGGAACTCGAATCGCTTGTGAAGTGTTTACTAGAACTTCAACTTTTGGTGTTTCTAACGATTTTTGTAATTGTTTTTCGGAACCATTTTTTGTTGATGCTTGTAGCGACATGACAATAAGATTGTTCTTTTGAACCTTGATGAATTTGCATTGCTTCCATTTTCTGATGTTTGAATTTGAGCCTTTGATGACTTCTCTATTGCGTTAGTCATTGTTTCTTTGTCGACACTTGATCTCTTGCAATCTAGCTTTTCTTGTAAAGATTTATTCTCCTTCTTTAGCTGCCTAACTTGTGTAAGCATGTCCTGATTAACTTCCTTTTAAGTGTAAGAGTTCTTCTTTATAGTTTGACTTGACGACGTCATATTGATTGCCTTGATTTTTGGGTTCTCTTTCTTTCAAGTTTTTTATTTGCTCTAACGATTCCTAATTAACCCTTTTTAAAGAAGATCTTTCTTCGTCTTTGCATAATAATTCTTTTTGAAGATCTCGATTCTCCTCTTCTAACGGTTGATTGCATTGAAACTTATCCTTTGCCTTCTTGATTTGCAGAAGTAATTTCCAGTTATGATCTCTTAGACGAGAGATCTCTTCCTTTTTACCTGCAATAACCTTGTTGAAATCGTTTTGTATTGTCTATATTGATTTCTTATTCCCCTCCGATAACATCTTTGATATTTCTTTGAAGTCTTCAGATGATGTGACCTCTGATTTTGTCTTCATGTTGATGTCTGACAATGTGATTTTTTTCTTTTTGTAGGGGAATGTCATAAACTTCTTTTCAGCATTTAAGATAAAAGTCCCCAGTGTTTTTAGCCACAGTAATCCCAAAACCAGGTCACCGTTACTACTCCACAAGGATTTAACTATAAATTGCGAAACACCAGTATAATCTCCAATGTTCCATTGTAAATCGCTTATTGCATATTCTTTGTTATTCAAAAAATCTAACCTTTCACTTATATTTGTACTCGAAATCGCTAGCGCATTAGCAAATTCATCACTAATATAATTATTATGTTCATCAGGAGTAATAGAAATAGTAATGTCTTTCCCTCTAATTGTTCCTTTTATTTGGAGTAACATTGAAACATAAGTTTTTAAAGTGCTTGGAAATCTTGTTTTTTGCCATAAGACTCCATTTTCTTTTGTTTGTGTTGAAATTTTATTTATTTAATTTGGACTTTACTTCTTTATATGCTTTAAAATTTTCACCTTCCAAATTCTAGTCCTTAACTTTTATTTTTTTCCAATAGTTTTGTAAAATGCCAGTAGATTGGGTGGTTGGAATGAGTGTTACCTTCTCCACCTAAGTTCAAATCTCACTTGCTTCTTAGTAGAAATTATTATGTACTTTTCCCCCCCCTTAAGTTTTGTAAAATGTGAGTAGATTGGGTGGTTGGGAGGAATGAGTGTTACATTCCCCACCTAAGTTCAAATCTCATTTGCTCTTTACTAGTAATTATTATGCATTTTTATATTCAAACCCAAACCCACTTTAAGAAACCAGGTGTGGTTTCACTTTTGTCCTTCCTTTTTTTATGGCAATCTTCCTTCTTCTTCTTTCTTTTTTTCACTTCTTCCTTTTTATTTTTTAACTTTCTTTTATTTTTTTACTTGGTCAAAGACCATAAATTTAGGGAGTCCCTAGGATTATGATTAAAAATCACGATATGGCCAAAGGCCTGGATCACAAACTAGCTATGATACCACTGTAACGGTAAAATGTCGTTTACTGTAACTTCTCGAACTTCCACTTTCGAAAATACAAATAATCCATGAATATATATAAAGATTGATAAAATAGATATGATGATAATTACATTGAGGCTTGCCTTTATAGGCTTGAGCATGTGTAGTAAAGGGTTACAGCCTTTCACTTAGTAATTTATAACTATAATTAATATATTATTTTATATTTGTTACACTCTTCGCTTAAGAGTTTAGTTATTTAATTATTAGTAGTTATTTAGTGTTTATTTATTATATATTTTTGTTCATTACAAAGGCTCAACCTAATTTGTTGTGGTCGATGTGGAGGTGTTCCTAATACTTTCTACTCTGTTGCCACCTAATTCGCACCTCGGGTCACGTGGCAGAAATTTTCAAGCCACTGGGTGCGACCTTGGGGGCAAGCAAGAGTCAAGTGTTGTCACTTGATCTTGACTCCTCCGTCTAGGCTCTCTCCTAGCGAGCCCAACGAGGGTGGTCCATAGTAAAATAAACTATGGTGTTTAATCTATAAAAATAGAACAACTAGTCTAGGAGATGATAACAATAAATACTGAAACTGTGACGAACTGCAAATAATTTAAATAACTAGCATTTAAAATATCATTCCACATAACACATTGATTAACTTAAACATAAAATGGAAATGCCAGATAGACCAGTGCTAATGGAGTGCTTGTAAGGGGGTTGTTAGTGAAGTCTCGAGAAGTATTGCAGTTGTCTCAGTTGGTCAATTTTAGAATTATTAAATGAGTAGTTAGGGAGTGGGTAAATTCTTGGTCAATTTTATTAAGAATATGGTAATGATCTTGTTATTACAAGGGAAAATGTATTCCAAATATCCCCAAGGGGTACAAAGAACATGTCCGGATTTACCAAGGAGTGGCTCTCACAGTGACGTGTGGGATAGATGGAGTCGTGGGGTTGTGTTCAACACTACACCAAATGAGGATGTAGCCTAGTGGTGCCCGGCGGTCACTTTCTAGTGGTTCTCGCTTCACTTGCAGAATTTCCCCACAATCTGGTAAAATCAAATGAAGTGTCGGATTTTCACTTGTAGGATTAAATTGAAGTGTTCAACTAATTACTAGTCACTTCAATCACTTTTTGATTATCCCACTGATCCAGCCAAAGGCCTGCAGTGGTCACAAGAGCATACGGGGTATGAAGCCTTGTAAATTTTAAGTGTTTTAAGAACTAAGTGTGAGTTTTTTAAATCACAGTGTCGATACTCTCGTTACCGAGAACACTGGCTGATTTGGTAAATTTTACTTAAGAAATTGAAATAAATTACAAAAAAAAATAGAAAAAACTAAAAAAATGAAAAAAGAGTGAATCCTCCTTGGGGGATGGGGTGTGGGCACTTGGCTGCCCACTTGCTTCTCTCTTTTACAATGATTTAGAATAAGAAATTACTGGTGTTCCTTTGTAGAATAGGAAACACAAGTTTTACAATATTGGGCCTTAGAAAAATGGCCAAAGAGAGAATTGTAAAAAGAGAGATCTCCGGATGGCTTGTTTCTTCGAAACTTGGCCAGAATGCCTCTCTCTTTTATTGTCTTATGCTGCAAAATAGCAAGTAATGTTATGCTAAAAACAGTGAATCAATCAAATAAAGATACCAAATTTTATCATAACAAATTAGTACTTCAAAAAGATAAATTTTGCAAATTTTAACAAGTACTTTAAGCAAGTCTAGATCTATGAAATATTATTATTTTTAAATCAGATCTGAACATTAAATGTGCATATATAAATCAGATTGATAAGATATTTTCCAATATATTAATGAGATTCAAATAT
Source organism: Pseudotsuga menziesii (assembly GCA_001517045.1). Taxonomy (NCBI): domain Eukaryota; kingdom Viridiplantae; phylum Streptophyta; class Pinopsida; order Pinales; family Pinaceae; genus Pseudotsuga; species Pseudotsuga menziesii. The sequence goes on along the minus strand of LPNX010496439.1, from coordinate 323,721 downwards.
GAAATAAGAACTAGTAACTGAAAATTTAAAATTTTAGATGACTAAAAGAAAAGTGAAAGAGTGCCCCCAAAGCTTGGAAGCTTGGGCAATGGAGTTTTCCAATGGAAGGAAGCGGGATATAGATCTTTCAATGATGACACAAAGATGTGGGAGAGTCAAATAAGATCCACAGCCTCTTAAAAGACCTACCTGCATAGCTTGAACTAAACCTTGAAAGATTTGTTAATAACCTGTATTTGCTTGCACAAAGGATTAGAAAAATAAACAAGTAAAACATATAATTTCTTGATCTTTGCATATAAGAAGACAAAGAGCTAAGCAAGTAAACAAACTTTGATTAGTTCTTTAACATTTATCCTATCAAGCACGATTATAACAATATACGGAGAAAGCATGAAATTGATACAAGTATACCTCACATACGAGAATAGATCATCCACAAATTGATACCCTACACAAGTATGCCTCCAAAGCCTTCACTTTATTCCACAATGATACCAAATTACAAAATACAGGAGCAGAAGTTCAATGCCCAAATGCTCTGTCTTGAATGAGGCATGACTGCTTGCTTATATAGAAAAATTATCAAGCTAGAGGGGGCGCATTTCCTCAAGGAGGCGCTAGCTCTGAATGAGTTGGATGTGAAGTGGATAGAGGTTGGATCAATGAGTTAAGGATGATAACATCACTTGCTAGTGATAGCACTTGCCCAAACCTTAAGTTTTTTCCAAAGCATTAAGCTTTTCCAACCCTGCATGTGCCCCACTTGGAGATTTGAGCCTCTCTCTTGGAGAGGACACTTACAACTCATGAGATTCGCCGAAAAGGCAACATCTAACTTGTCCCCCTTGCCTAGGTACTTGCCAAATTAATTTGCCAAGTCATAAAATTCATTTTTGGCAATTATCTTTTACTTTTTTAATTGCCGAATTTTTTAAATATTTCATTTTTTGGGTCTTTTTGGGTATTTTCAAGTAATTATTAATTTTGGAGTTAAATAATTACTCGAAAACTTAGAAAAGTGGGTCTAGGGGTTAAGTGGGTTCTCTGAGTTAGAAAGAGAGCACCCCCATGGCAAAAACAACCTCTTAGCCACACTTTTATGACTTTTTACATTTTTCCAATTAACTTATTAAAAATAGGCCTATAAAAACGGGAAAAAAAAAATATTTTTTTTCCAGAAATTAAAAAAAACCTATGGGGGACTCGGGACATGTTCATAATGACTCAAAATAATAATTAGCATGGTTATATACATCGACACATAGGTTTTAATAACCTCCTAAGGCTTAATTATTAAGGTAAATATTCCAGCTTTGGAGGTTTGGGTGAAAAACTCGAAAATTATTTATCGCTTAAAAACAACAAATAATTAACAAGGAAAAAACACCCTGGAATAATGTATTAATGACTAAGTCCTAGGAAACCAAACCTTTTACATAAAGTCATCATGCTAACTCATTTTATTACAATTCCCCATGGGGTATGAAAATGTTAAAAATTTAAAAAAAATGGACCTAGGAAGGCTTGCAAAGACTTCTGAACTTGAAAATTGAACAAGTGATTGTTCATCTTTGGCGGCTCGTTTAAAAATCCAACTTAGTTGGTAACATACCCCACGTGATTTTGTGTCGGAGTCGTTACTCAACAAAGATTCGTGCTCTTAGCTTATCACCTCGCATTTTGACTTGCCATATCTATCAATCAGAATCAGAAAAACAAAAACCAATATCTCAATGAGATTTGTATCTTGATGGTACCCTATGTATTTTACCCCTTTTTTAGATCGCCCTACTACCACGACTTGCTATGGAATTTTGCAAAAGACGAGGGATAAATGGGGTAGGAGAATAATTGTCTAGTGGAACAACCCCTTACACAGTGATGTAGACCAAATGATAGTGGCCCCTTTACATATGCAAATTCATGGATGACGATTGAAAAAATTGTTGCTAAGTTTGGAATTGTATTTATAGTCCACGTTATTCTTTTATTCTTCGCAACTAAATTGTTAATAAATTTCTCTAATTTTGTTCTCTTGAAACTAATAATTAGCAACAAAATGATTGTCTCTTTACATGTGTGTGTAAGTGTCTTTGTGTGTGTAGAGAGAGAGAGAGAGAGAGAGTCTAAGAGGTTTCGAGGGTTGGCTCAAGTGGTCAGGATAAATGGGGTAGGAGAATAATTGTCTAGTGGAACAACCCCTTACACAGTGATGTAGACCAAATGATAGTGGCCCCTTTACATATGCAAATTCATGGATGATGATTGAAAAAATTGTTGCTAAGTTTGGAATTGTATTTATAGTCCACATTATTCTTTTATTCTTCGCAACTAAATTGTTAATAAATTTCTCTAATTTTGTTCTCTTGAAACTAATAATTAGCAACAAAATGATTGTCTCTTTACATGTGTGTGTAAGTGTCTTTGTGTGTGTAAAGAGAGAGAGAGAGAGTCTAAGAGGTTTCGAGGGTTGGCTCAAGTGGTCATGAGCCAAATGTGAGATTTCTACCTCTGATGTAGGGGAGGTCGCATGTTCGACTCTCTTCAATTCCATATAGGAAAGATGCTTGGAACTTGGGCACTGCAAGTTTACCCTACACTAGTGTTATCGGAACCGGTCCGGTTCAGGCAAAACCAGTCGGTCCGATTGATTTACAGGGTTTTTCGGTCCAGTCAGGGCCTTGAACCGCTTAGGCCGGATTTTGAGCCTGAACCGGCCCGGTCCGTACAGAGCCGTACGGAAGCCGTCCGGGGACCCACTAAACTCAAATTTTGGTTCTAAACTTCAATGATGTATATTGGTTCAGAACTTCAGTGATGTATTTTGGATCAAAACTTCATTCATGTATTGCACTCGATGATATTTTGGTTATTTGCACCTATACTTTCTACATATATGAGAAACTTTGCATATTTGTGTATTAATGGTTTGAATTCATATGTATGCACATGAATATATATGCTTTTTTACAAAATATGAATATTTTATGTATTTTTTTGTCTACAAGTTTTTTTCTCGATTTTTTTCCGGTTCTCGGTCTGGTTCACATTTTGGGCTCTGTCGGTTCGATGAACAGTTCGGTTCTGATAACATTGCCTTACATGCAATATCCTTGGAATGAGGAGAGGTTCTCGGTGGGTTTCCCAAAGAAATGCATTCCTTGTTAAAAAATATTCACATCTAAAGAAATATCTGTAGCAACAGAAGTTGTAATAACACAAAAATTTTCTGCAAATGTTTAAAATATAATTGATTGATGAATGACAACTGCAATGAGCAAAATGTTAGAATATATTATATTCCTTGGAAGGTAATAATGTCTTTGTATTATGTCGAAAGTTGTCTACAATCTTATGTAAAAGAGTAATACATTTAACCCATAGCTATATGGTGTTGTATTTACTTGTGTAGAATATTTGTCCATGGTATTGTATTAAGAGATGTTATTTTGGAGAATTATATTATCCCACATGCAATATGTGAGAGTAATTCCTCCTCATCTCTTAGTATATAATAGGGTCAAGTGAGTCTCTACATATAATGTATTCTTGATGTAGTAATGGTACTATTGTGACAATGTTGTACATCATCTATATTCTTTGAGGTATTTGTGTTTTGCTCTCTTGTAAGATTGGAGAAGACATTCTGGAGATAATAGAAGAGTACATTCCCGTGGATGTAACCCATTAGGGTGAACCACATATATCGGTGTTCTCTTGTCATTTTCTTTTCCTGTTCTTATCTTTTATGATATGTTGTTGGTTGCTTAGATAGGTTAACTAGTTTAGCTTGACTTTACTATTCTAACATGGTATTAGAGTGGGTTGCTATGATCTAGTACCTTCTATAGCTTTTAATCAATAACGATTATCATTTGGGCATTGCCATTTTGTTGTAGATTTGCTTTCTATCTAGTAGCCATTAGGCTTTTCTTCAGATCTGGGCATATTTCTCCATTTGTTTTTTACCCTAACCCTAATTTGTTGTGTAAAATTATTGCAGAATTTTTTCAAGGGTTTCTTGATGTTTTTTCTGTAAATCTACATGATTTCGAGGCTATCCTCAAGGAGATCCTTCTTCCAATTATAAAAACGGCAGTTATAAAAAGGGTCGTTACTTGGTCAATTTTTACCAAAATTTTTACGATATTCTGGATCCACCCACGCGACCAGAACAAAAAACTGGGTATTTCTAGGCTTCCTTTCAGTAATAAAAATGACAGTTATACAAAAGGGCTGTAATTTGGCAATTTTTTACCGGTTTTTTTATTATAACCTATTTTTGGCATTAGAACAGCCATTCTGGATCCACCCACGTGACCAAAATAGAAAACTGGGCATTTATGGGCTTCCTTTCGGTAATAAAAACGACAGTTATAAAAAAGGGCCGTAACTTGGTCATTTCTTACCGGAGTTTTTATTATAACCCATTTTTGGAATTGGAACAACCATTTTGGATCCAACTACGCGACCAGAACAAAAGATTAGGCTTTTCTGGGCACATTTTTTCAAAAGGTTGTAAGTAAAAGTTTCTCTTTCCTTTACTGTTTTTCTAACTGTGTTTTTTACAGATTCAGATCAGTACGATAAAGTATTTAAGTTTTTTGTTATTCATTTTTTGCATTTAGGTTTTGCTTCTAATCATGTTTATTAAGATATTATTTCTTGTTTTTGCTATATATTTGTCTCACATTTCTATATGGAAATATTAGCATCTTTTAAGGACATTGATCTCTAGTATTTTGTCATGATGATAGCTATAAACCATCTAATGCTTAATATTTTTTAAATATACTTTATAATTAATTTGTTCTTTTCTTTGTTTTGTTTATAAAAACAATTTTATAAGAACAATCTCATATGTATTATCTAGTGATCATTATTTAATTTATTTACATGTTATTGTTGACCTTTGTGTAAAATCAATTTCATTATTTTATAAGTAATATCTTTATGATCATTATATGCTCTTGTTAATTAAATTCTTAAATAGAATCATTTTTTTTAATCTATGTGATATCATATTTTTTGGCTTGTCATAAGTTATTTAATTGGGATATAGTTTCTTTTTGATGTATTGCAGAGATTGTATCTAGTTCCTATGTTATTTGTCTCTAACATTCAAATATGGAAGCATTGACATTTCTAGGGCATTTCGTCTCTTGCATATTTACATAGTGTTAACAAGAAATGAACCCATGATTAGGACCATTAGTGACTTGTCATTTCATAATTTTTTATAAATGACATCATGTGTTGATCATAATTTGCTATATGTTGATCATATTAAACATTTTGATTTATCTATATCTCATGTCATGTTTATTTCGATCATCTTTTACTCAATATTTATATGGCTTTGAGCAATATTTAAATCTTGAACTATTTATCATGAGCACCTTGTTCTTGTTGCAATGAGATTTCTATTCTTATGATTGCAGAGGTTATCTTGTTCCTACTTGTCTCTAACGTTCCTATATGGAAGCATTGACATTTTTAGGGCATTCATCTCTTGCATATTAACTTCATACTAATAAGAAATGCACCTATGCTTTAGATTAGTTGCTTGATGACTAAATTTCCATATATGTAAGTGAAATCTTTGGCTCACTATTTATATGTTGTGGTTGACACTTAATGTGTAAAAGTAACTTCATTTTCCTTAATGATCAAGTTAATCTTTTATTTGATCATATTATGTTGCCATTCCTTTATATGATGTTTGCTAACCTTTGGTATATAAGCATTTTCATTTCTGTATGAGCAATTTTATTTTATGATCTTTATATGCTTTAATCTTGAAAGTTTTTGTGCAGATAAGTTCTTTGTTTAGGCTTTCACCTTATTCCAAAAGTAATGAAGCATCACCTTCTACTGTTAAAGTCATGATGTTCATCTGTATGATATCATTTTCAATGTATAAACCACTGGGGTCTTGTTTCTTCGATGTTTGAGGTCTTCTACAGATATTTATATTGCAACTTGATTGGAAGAATGTCTGCTATCCGCATGTGTATTGGCCATCTGATATCTTTTTGTACATTGTTGTGGTGTTCTTAGCCACATGTTCTGTTGTATCCACCGTTAGAAGGTATCTGATGTACACTGGTGTGGATGTTATATCAGAGTTCTTCAGCTATCATGTATGGCTGTGATGATTCTTGTGGTGATCTGAGCATCATGCGATTGGATTACGTCACATGTTCTCTGCATTTTATTGTTGGGTCTTTCATCGTACAATCTGGTTCATGTGCACTTTCATGATTCAGTGAGAAGCGGTTGTTCATCGTCAAATTCCATCAGCCGAAGTGTTCTTCTTTTTCAGCTTTGGTTCTTCTGGAAGTTGTTATCAAGGGGGAGTAGTAATGACTCCTTCCTTCCTTAGTGTTAGTCTGAGCCCTTCTCCCAGCCATTATTAAGGGGGGGTGTCGAAATATATTATATTCCTTAGAAGGTAATAATGTCTTTGTATTATGTCGGAAGTTGTCTACAATCTTATGTAAAAGAGTAATACATTTAACCCATAGTTATATGGTGTTGTATTTACTTGTGTAGAGTATTTGTCCATGGTATTGTATTAAGAGATGTTATTTTGGAGAATTATATTATCCCACATGCAATATGTGAGAGTAATTCCTCCTCATCTCTTAGTATATAATAGGGTAAAGTGAGTCTCTACATATAATGTATTCTTGATGTAGTAGTGGTACTATTGTGACACTGTTGTACATCATCTATATTCTTTGGGGTATTTGTGCTTTGCTCTCTTGTAAGATTGGAGAAGACATTCTGAAGATAATAGAATACTACATTCCCATGGATGTAACCAATTAGGGTGAACCACGTATATCGGTGTTCTCTTGTCCTTTTCTTTTCATGTTCTTATCTTTTATGATATGTTGTTGGTTGCTTAGATAGGTTAACTAGTTTAGCTTGACTCTACTATTCTAACACAAAAGGCTTGAATATACAGGCCTCCATGGTGTCTCTTCAGGTAAAGCTCTGTCTTACGTGACCGTGACCCTTGGTAATGAGAATTAAATTATTAATTACAAATATAATAAATATACATAACACTATTTGTATTTATGTGTGTTACATTGTCACCCCCATAAGGCATGCTTTGTCCTCGAAGCATAATAAATTGGGTTCTCTCTAGTTGAGCATGCTTCTTTGGTGGTGTCATCTTTGACATTGTCTACCTTTGGGAGTTTGTTGGAGCTTCCAATTTGAGTGTTTGCAAGATTCCTTTACAGTTTGTGCATCCACATCTTAAAGTTTTTTGAGTTGGTTTTAAATTTAGGCTCTCGATGCTTCTTGGATATAAACTTGTATTGTTAGTGCACGTTTTCTGGAGTTTCTTCCCTTCTTTCTTATTGTTTTACTTCCCCTTCATTGAGGATGGAACCGTCATTTCCATATAATTTATAATGTTTACCATGAAGGTGGAATTCCATAGATTGTTCTCTGAGATTGGTGGAATAAGTGCCCAACTGCATCAGCCATTCCGCACCTAGCACTATGTCCATCCCAACAAGTGGTAGCGCATAAAATCCTGATCTGATTTCTAGGTCTTGTATTCGAAAAGAGATTTTATGACATCCTCCTATGTTGTTCACCAGATGTCTATCAGCAATATTAAAAAAAAGGTCTTTAGTGGGGTATTAAAAAGATTTAACTGCTTAGCAAAATTGATATCAATAAAGTTATGAGTACTACCAGACTCTACAAGGATTATTATTTTTTTATTTTTTACAATTCCATTGAGCTTAAGTGTTTTAGGTTGTGATTTTGTTGTTTCTCTTACCTTTGGTTTTGGAGTATTGATCTCATTAATCTTCCTCAGATGAGGTGGACCATATTTTTTGGTTACTTCTTGTACTTTGTTTTTTTTAGTAATATTTCCGTTTTGCGACACATCATCATCACTAGTACCAAATAATGTACATGAAATTGATGATAGGGACACATTTTGTGGTGATTCATCATTGTAATATCCCAAATCCCGATATTTTCTATTTCTAAGCAAATATGTTGATACAACTGGGCATGCAAACTGCCATGCAAAAATCCCTATTTTATAGGAAAAATTAGGGTTAGGGTTTGTGAGATAGAATGAACACTTACCACTGATAAGCCGGTGAAACTGCTTCGGAGAAAGTATGCAAGCACGAAGAACTGGATCGGAGATGGGCAGATCTCTTCTGCTTCCGGTGAACCCCCAGCAGCAAGAACCCCAATCAGAAAAGGGTGATGCTTTCAGTGAAGGAGGTGTCTGATGAAGCTGCCGATTTGCAGGGCTAATAGCCTTCCTGTGCCGAAGAGAATGCCTGGTACATGCGGGATTTCTGAGACCTCTAGGCAGGATAGCGACTTGCTTCTGAGAGACAGCTTCTCACACCCCTGGAATCCCGAAACTACTGATAACTGTTTCGGATGAGCACGGATGGATCTGATAATCACCGGGTACCGGAGTATGATGCTGATGATGAGAATGGTGCCTGAGTTTCGGAGTAAAACCGAGATCTGAAGGCCCAGCAACTGATTAGGGCTTTATGGCTGAAAACCCCCTCTTACGGCTGCACATGTGTCCCTATAGCGATCTATACCATATACTGGATAACTTATAAATGAATAAATGAAGAACAAGTGGTGAACTTGTATGGCTTCCCCTGAATAAGACTAGGACAGATGTTTCACTGCCGAAATCCCGTTAGCTGAAGACTCCGTCTCTAACGCCAACTGCTGTGTGGCACGCTGTGCTGCTATCAAAGAGCTCCCAAAATAATCATAATCCAAAAGTGAGGTCTCCTTTTGCTTTATCCTTTATTTATAATGTTCAACTGCGAAAACCCTAATCTTTGACCTAATTAGGTCACTTTATCTTCTAATTTGTCGTTGTCTTGCATGCATGCGGATGGAGACTTAAAGAGTGCATGCATCATTAAATAATGCTGGGATGGCATGCACGAAGGTGGCTTTTGGCCCCAGTGGCCCTTCTTGACCTAATGATGATGCCCTAGATCTTCTATGGATGGCATCAGTCCTTAGCTGATCCCCTAGCTGTCAGTAACCGCTCAAACCCATAGGAATCACATAGGTTAGCGGTTTTGGGCCTCAAGGCCTAATTGGAAGAGGACATTACAGTCCTCCCTGCTTGAGATTGCTTGTCCTCAAGCAACTTCAAACTGGGATGCTGCAATACCTGTTCACCTTCCCAGGTGGCATCCTCTGGCGGTAGTTCCTTCCATTGAACCAAGTATTCTCTGATTATCCTGTTCCTGAGCTTCCTCTCTCTAGTCTGTATGATCCGTTCGGGAATCAGTATCAGCAGTCCTTCATCATCTAAAGGAGGCAATTCGGTGGATGGAGCAATGTGTTTCCCAAGGGTCTTCTTCAGATTAGATACATGGAACACATTGTGAATTTTGCTTTCCGGTGGAAGTTCTAGTTCATATGCCACCTCTCCCACTTTCCTGATTATTCTATATGGTCCATAGAAGCGGGGTTTTAACTTCTCTGCTCCTTTCTTCTTAAGTGAGGACTGTCTGTAAGGCTGGAGCCTTAAGTACACTAAATCCCCTACCTCAAAGCTCCGCTCAATCCTCTGTTTGTCGGCATACAGCTTCTGTTGATTCTGGGCTGTTTGTAAATTCTCCTTCAATATTTTCAGAATGTCCAGACTGTCTTGTATCCAATCCTTAGCCTTAGGAGCCCTACTATCTCCAAATGCCAAATCTGCATAGTCCAAGGCCTCGTAACCATATAATGCCTTAAAAAGAGTCATCCTAATAGACATGTGATAGGTAATATTGTAGCAATACTCTCCTAGGTGTAGCCATTTAATCCAGGTTCGTTGCTGCCCTGCTACATAGTTCCTTAAATATCCTTCAATCCACTTGTTGACTATTTCTGTTTACCCGTCACTCTGGGGATGATAACTCGAACTAGTAGCCAGTTCGGTCCCCACCAATCTAAACAGTTCCTGCCAGAAGGCACCTGTGAATCTGCTATCTCGATCACTGACAATGGTCTTAGGTAACCCGTGTAACCTGACGACCTCCCTGAAGAATAACTCAGCTACTTGAGCTGCCGAGTAGTCTGATGATATCGAGAAGAAATGTGCAAACTTGGTCAGTCTGTCAACTACTACATATAAACAATCTCGCCCTTGGACCTTGGGCAAGCCTGAAATAAAGTCCATGGAGATGCTTTCCCACTTCTGTTCTGGAATTGGCAATGGCTGGAGTAACCCTGCTGGATGGGTGTTCTCAATCTTGTTCTGCTGACAGATGCTACATTCCCGGACATGCTGCATAATCTCCCCCTTGAGGCCCTTCCATGAGAACCTCTCTCTGATCTGCCTATAGGTCTTTAAGAAACCTTGATGCCCTGATAAAGGAGAATCGTGGGCTGCTTGAATGATCTTTTTCCTCAATGTGGAATCTGGAACGAGGTATACCCTGTCTTTGTAATAGATGATGTCATCCACAATCCTGTACCTGTCATCCTGAATTTGCTCGTCCAATAATTCGCAAGCGAATTTATTTTTGGAGTATTCCACTAAGAGAAGTGCCCTCCAATCCGTGGATATACTACTGAGAGATAATGGGGCTGGACGCCTGGATAATGCATCAGCTACTACATTAGTCTTACCTTTTACATACTCGATCTCGAAATCATAGGCTTGTACTTTGCTGACCCATTTCTGCTGTCGCTCATTCAGTTCCTTCTGCTCCAGGAAATACTTGAGGCTGTTATGATCGGTTTTGATTTTGAACTTACTGCCCACCAGGTACTGTCTGAATTTTGTGAGAGCATGCAAGATGGCTAGCATCTCCTTGTCATTTATGGAGTAATGGCGATCGTAGTTCTTCAGTTTACGGCTCTCAAATGCAATAGGGTGATGATTCTGCATCAACACTGCTCCTAACCCTTCCCCTGAGGCATCACATTCTACCACAAAGGGTTGTGAGAAGTCTGGTAATGCTAGAACTGGACAAGAACTCATAATAACCTTCATCTCCTCGAAAGTTTTATGTGCTAAGTCTGTCCAAGTGAACGCTCCTTTCTTGGTGAGATCTGTGAGGGGTGCTGCAAATTGGGAGAATCCCTTAACGTACCGTCGGTAATAAGTGCACAGACCTAGGAACCCTCTCAACTCTGTAACTGTTTTTGGCGCGGGCCAATCTCTGATAGCTCGGATTTTCTCCATGTCAACCTGTACTCCTTCTGCATTGATTACGTGTCCTAAGTACAACATTTCCTTCATGCCAAACTCACATTTGGACATTTTTGCATAAAGCGAATGCTCTTCTAAAATACTCAATGCTTCGTCCAGGTGTTTCAGATGGTCTTCCCAGGTTTTGCTGTAAATCAGGATGTCATCAAAGAATACGAGCAAAAACTTACGTAGCTGTGCTCTGAACGTGTGGTTCATGCATGGCTGGAAAGTGGCCGGAGCATTGGTAAGTCCGAAGGGCATGACCAAAAACTCATAGTGACCATAGTGACAGCGAAAAGCTGTTTTGGAGATGTCCTGGTCCCTTACCCTAATCTAATGGTACCCCGAGCGAAGATCGATCTTGGAGAAGTATTGAGCTCCCCGAAGCTCATCCATGAGTTCGTCAATTCTGGGAATTGGATACCTGTTCTTAATGGTCTTTTTGTTAAGTGCTCGATAATCAATGCACATTCGCAGTGTACCATCCTTCTTCTTGACCAATACTACTGAGGATGCAAAGGGGCTAGAACTGGGCCGAATATATCCAAGCTCCAGTAATTCTTTGATGGTTTTCTCAATCTCATCCTTGTACCTTTTGGGATGCCGATAAGGAGTGGTGATGACTGCTTGTGTTCCCTCCTCTAGCTCGATGATGTGTTCAAAACCTCGGTCTAGTGATCTACCTGATGGAAGGTCCCGAAAAACCTTTTCATGTTTCTGTAGCAAGGCTTGAATGTCACTTGGGTGTTGTGTGCTGGTCTCTGGGGGTTTCCTGAAGGTGACCAAACATTCTGCAGCCCATTCTATATCATCCTGTCGGAGTACTGCCTCCATTCTCTGTGACGAGACCGGTTTTGGGGGATAAGTGTTCATGCCCCTCAAAACTACCCTTTTGCCATCTGGCCCCTGGAACTCCATTTCCATTGCCCTGTAGTCTGTAGTGTATTATTTCCCTATAGAATAAAGCCACTGAACACCCAATACCACATGAGTATCTGCTACATCCACTACATAGAAAGAGTCTGTCATCTGATAGTTACCTAAGGCAACATTCAATTTTGGGATCCAGTAGTTGCACTCCATGCTGGAGTTCCCGGCTACTGCTACAGTGAATCCTTCGAACTTCTCGGTCTAAATACCTCTCTTGGCTACCCAAGCGGAGTCAATGAAATTGTGGGTGGCTCCCCCATCAATCGATACTCCTACTCTGTGGCCCTGTACTACTCCCCTGACCCTGAGAGTATGGAATCTTGGTACTCCAGATAATGTAGCAATAACTCCCTCTGGTGTATCACCCTGGTGTGATTCCTCTTCTGTGGCCTCCTGCTCATAGTTGTCCTCATCATTGTCTGAATACACCTCAATGTAGTGAGCCTTCGCCTTCCCGGCACACCTGTGTCCTGGTACCCATGGTTCCTGGCAAGTGAAGCATAGCTTCTTCCTTCTCAAGTCTTTCCTAGTGTCCTCGTCTAACCAAGTTTTCTTGGGCACATCCTGTTGGAAAGGTTTCCTGTCCTTGTCCCTAACAGGAAAATTGGTTTTTAGTGGAAATTTGTTTTTGGGGACTGAATCCTGAAGATCTCTTGCCCTGCTAATGGCATCCTGCAGAGTGAGGGGTTTGTAGGCTTTCACCCATCCCCATAGTGGCTCTGTGAGGGCCTCAGTGAATAACATGGTCAATCTGCTCTCTGACACATCTGTTACCATAACGGCTAGCCTCTGAAATTCTGATATGAAAGCTTCTGCACTTCCAGTCTGTTTGAGTTGAGCCAACTCCCTGAAATGTATCTCTGGATCTTTCCTATCAAACCTCTCTATGAGCTTCTATGTGAACTCACTGTAGGTATGTATGGTGTTGTGACCCAATGTCACCAATCCATGGTACCACCACTCGTGAGCTTCTCCGTCTAGGTGAAGTGTAGCCAATTTAATGGCGTCCGTCTCTGTCATGGGGTTGAGTTGGGAATAGGTATCCAACTTTTGAATCCATATCCTCGTTGATCCTCCGCGAGTCCCATCAAAGTTTGGGATGGTCAACTTGCCCAAGGTCTTCTGCAACTCATAGTTGTGATTGAAACCCTTGTTGAAATTCTTGGGCCTGTTCCTGCTATTCATGTTGCAGAAATCTGAAAAAGACATGGCAGCATGAAACTCATCCCCTAAGTCTCTATACTCCTATAGATAAGCCCCAAAAGGCTCGCTAGGTTCTACCTGCATGACCGGGCCCCCTACTGTATCTGCCAAGAAGTGAGGCATGGTAGGCCTAATAGAAGGTCTGCTATATATGTGCGGAGTATTCTGAATGTTAGTGTACGCTACCTTTCCACTGCTGCTTGTAGATCCCCGATCTACTGGTGAGGGAGGTGTACTATTGAGACCTGTTTCTGGTTTGGCTGATAATCTGTTGATTGCATTGAGCACATCTTTTTGTCCTTTGGCTAAGTCTTGCAATGCAGAGACCAAGCTGCAAAATTCCATCCGATCCTCTTCTTCTCCCGTTCCTTTTCCCTTATCCGAATGTATACCTGTTTGTTCCATGTCTGGATTGGTATCTTCTAGTTGGATATCTTCAAATTCCTCTGTGTATCTACCCTTCCTCCTCCTATAGGTTACAAAAGGATCTCCTTTTGTATTCATCTACTTTTCATTTCTTAAGCCCACAACTAGCCAAGAAAACAGCTCTGATACCACTGTAATATCCCAAATCCCGATATTTTCTATTTCTAAGCAAATATGCTGATACAACTGGGCATGCAAACTGCCATGCAAAAATCCCTATTTTATAGGAAAAATTAGGGTTAGGGTTTGTGAGATAGAATGAACACTCACCGCTGATAAGCCGGTGAAACTACTTCGGAGAAAGTATGCAAGCACCGAGAACTAGATCGGAGATGGGCAGATCTCTTCTGCTTCCGGTGAACCCCCAGCAGCAAGAACACCAGTCAGAAAAGGGTGACGCTTTCAGTGAAGGAGGTGTCCGATGAAGCTGTCGATTTGCAGGGCTGATAGCCTTCCCGTGCCGGAGAGAATGCCTAGTACATGCGGGATTTCTGAGACCTCTAGGCAGGACAGCGACTTGCTTCTGAGAGACAGCTCCTCACGCCCCTGGAATCCTGAAACTGCTGATAATTGTTCCGGATGAGCACGGATGGATCTGATAATCACCGGGTACCGGAGTATGATGCTGATGATGAGAATGGTGCCTGAGTTTCAGAGTAAAGCCGAGATCTGAAGGCCCAGCAACTGATTAGGGCTTTCTGGCTGAAAACCCCCTCTTACGGCTGCACATGTGTCCTTGCAGCGATCTATACCATATACTGGATAACTTATAAATGAATGAATGAAGAACAAGTGGTGAACCTGTATGGCTTCCCCTGAATAAGACTAGGACAGATGTTTCACTGCCGAAATCCCGTTAGTTGAAGACTCCGTCTCTAACCCCAACTGCTGTGCGGCACGCTGTGCTGCTATCTAAGAGCTCCCAAAATAATCATAATCCAAAAGTGAGGTCTCCTTTTGCTTTATCATTTATTTATAATGTTCAACTGCGAAAACCCTAATGTTTGACCTAATTAGGTCACTTTATCTTCTAATTTGCCGTTGACTTGCATGCATGCGGATGGAGACTTAAAGAGTGCATGCATCATTAAATAATGTTGGGATGGCATGCACGAAGGTGGCCTTTGGCCCCAGTGGCCCTTCTTGACCTAATGATGATGCCCTAGATCTTCTATGGATGGCATCAGTCCTTCACTGATCCCCTAGCTGTCAGTAACCGCTCGAACCCACAGGAATCACATAGGTTAGCGGTTTTGGGCCTAAAGGCCTAATTGGAAAAGGACATTACAATCATTGTCTGAATCTGAGTTATATTTCACCATGATTTCGTTTTTTGGTTTCAACACTTATTGTTTTCCATTAACTATTCGATAGTAACGTACTGACATATCTTCACATATATGCCCTAGAGTCCAATGTTTCCCACATTTACGATAAGGGTTTTCCTTCTTTTTGTCCTTTTATGAATGTGTATATTTTTTGTTATCTCTTGACATGCTATAATTGGATGATTTTGTCATAGTAGCGGTGTCATGTTGAGTATTGAGCTTCCTTTCGATTACTTTTGCCATGCTTCTGGCCTCGAACAAATTCCTTGGTCTTGAAAGCTTTAGCTTACTAAGGATAATGGGCTTCAACCCTAAAATATACAATCTTAGCAATTGATCATCTGCAAGGTCAAGGAACTTGTAGCTAGGACTTCCCATTCATTGGTATATTCATTCATTGTCCATGTTTGTTGCAAATGAGTAAACCTGGTAAAAGTCTCGTCTTCTTCATCGTCATGAAATCGCTTAAGGAAGTCTTCTATGAACATTTGTCAATTTACAAATAAGCCACTAGTTTTTTTGGGCCACCAAGTGAACCAATCATTACCATCACCTTCTAAATATATGGATGCCATTGTCATTTTTCTAGTTCATTAGTGGGTGTGTTCATAGCTAAGATTCCTTCAATTTTATTGACCCGCATGTTCGCTTTTCGGTCATCTAATCTGTCATATTTAGGAAGATCAATTTTGATTTTATTCCAATAACCTGTGTTTTCTTGATGTCTCATATGGCTCTCATCTTTTTCTTCGAGGCTTGGTGGTGGTCTTCTATGTACTAACGATTGCGTTAATAACGCATCTACCATTTCATTTAGATTAATGATTTTCTCCATGTGCTCGCGAGTTATGGCCATTACTTCTTCCTTGTCCTCAATCCTTTTTATTGACTCCTCTAACCAATGATCTTTAGATTGTTCTCCTACCTTGTTAATTATGTCCATGAAAAAATTATCCATGGTCTCAATTAATCTATCGATTATGTTGCTTAGTGTTTTTTGTCCATCCACCAAGTCTTTTTAACCTTTCTCAACGTTCCTGAGATGGTGTCTCACGCTATTGACTTCATCTTTGTATCGGGTTAAATTGGCATGTAATTCAACATTGTTGACCATCTTGGGGTTAATTTCTTTGTGGACCCCACTTTAATTTTTTTAATAAGAAAATTTGTCTTTTTTTAAAGAATAAAGTTTTATATTACTTTACTTTATATAAAGTCTTTTTTTTCTTTTCAATATTTTAAGTTTGACTTTACAAGTCAATAACAATTATAAAGTGACTTTTTTTACAAAAAAATTAAAGTTTTAGCTTTAATTTTTTTAAACCCAGCCAACTTGTACGGACTGCTTATATTTTGTTTAGGCACGACTTCACGAAAACAGCAGTTGTATGGTTTAATTGCGGAATTGGCATGAGTATGACGCGATTTAATGATGTATGGACACAAGAGAGTATAGATGGTGCGACCGAGTGCAAACACGCAAGTAGTGTGGACAGAGTCACAATTTAATGAGGCGTATGGAATGGTACGAAATAGCAGTGAGAGTACGAACTGGGACAGAACGACGGATGTCTTGCCGCCTAATTCGCACCTTGGGTCATGTGGCAGAAATCTTCAAGCCACTGGGTGCAACCTTGAGAGCAAGCTCGAGCCAAGTGCTATCACCTAATACTCAGCTTCTCCGTCTAGGCCAACTCCTAGCGAAGCCAAGGGGGGTGGTCCCTATGAAAAGTAAAATCTAAGGTTTTTACTCTACGAAAAAAATGATTGATTCTAGGAGTTAATGTATGTGAAATGAAATTTGAAATTACCAATCACGGAAAATAGAATTTACTTAAGCAACCCTTAGTCAAAAATTGATGTACAATATTCAAGACACATTTGCAAAATTAACTTATGCAAAACATAATAGAATAGATCAGTGCCATATTGAAAAGAATGCTTTGCAAATTGAGGGTTGCTAGTGTAGTCTTGGTGAAAGTATTGCAGTGTCTCGGTTGGTAAATTTTAGATTATTAAATGAATTGATTGAGGAGTGGATAAATTCTTGGTTGGTTTTATTAATGTGGAAATGATCTGGATTATTAACAGGGATGGGGGATTCTCGATATACCTCGAAGGTACAAGGAATATGTCCAAACTCACACAGTGTGGTAGTAGCACACGAGGAAATGTGGGCTGAATGGAGTCACAGAGGGATGTTCAACACTACACAAACAAAGATGTAGCCTAACAGGGCCCCGCGATCGCTTTTCAGTAGTTCCCGCTTCCTCTGTACAATTTCCCCACACATAGCAAAACGCAATGTTGGATTTCCGTTGTTCAGGAAGATTAGTTAAATGTTAGACTAATTACTAGTCACCTAAACCCGTTTTTGATACTACCAATTGATCAGACAAAGTTGTAGTGGAAGTAGAGCATACGAGGATGAAGGCCTCGTAAGTTTTAAATGTTATTTGAAGAAAAAAAAATTATTAAAAAGAGTAAATCCCAAGAGCCTCTTTCCAGATTCGGTACTCGGGCAAGCCCTTATCCATGAACCTGTACTCGGGAAAGCAAGGGGGTTTATTTTAAACTCAACAATGCATAAAAAAAATTGAAGTTCTCAAATTACTACACTGCTCAAATCGTTTTCCTTCCGGTACTTCGGTATAACGCAGTGGGTAAGTATTCAGATTACTTTGCAAATAAAAACTTAAATAAACATTTCAATAGTGAAAGAAAGCAATAAACTACACTAACAACCTAAAAACCATGAAAATGGATACCGACGCGGATCCCCGCGAGGGGGATGAGGACCGGGTTCTGATGAGCCTACTCAACTTTTTTTTTTTTACAACATAGAAGAAATGCACTTTGGTCCGTATATTTTGGATTCAAAGGCTTACAATTTATTGAAAATTTAACTTTTTATGCAAGGGGGATCTCTGTGGGTCTTCCTTTTCCTCACTTTTGCGAAAATTTGCCAAAGTTTCCTCCTCATTTCTTGTAAACCTGCAAAAAAAGTGATGAAAAGAAAGTGAAAGACACCCACAGACACTTTAAGAGTGTCTTGGGAAAATATTTAAAAAAAGTCTGAAAAAATCTAAGTAGAACTAGAAGAAAATGACTAAGGCAAGCTAGGAAGCTTGCCTTCTTTGGATCTTTGCTTGCCTTCTTTAAGAGATTGGCAAGCAAATCTCAAGCACTATATGCCAAGTAAATGAAATGAAAACTCTTTAACCTTCTTAACCAAGTACTTCTAAATTTTAACTTTGAACTTGCGAGAAGAAGGCTAGATCTAATGTTTTAAAGAATAACTTGTAATTACTCAATAATATCTAGATTTGGGAATTTAAATCTACTTTAGATATGTCTTTGAAATGTAGATCTAAGCAAAGTAACAATAACCAAAGTAAACTTGAATTTTTTTGGATCTAGAGGTGATAGAACCAGATGGAGCAAGAAGTAGAAAAGGGATGGTGACTCCTCCTTTGGTGAGATCCGAGGGATGATGCTTCTTCTTTCGAAATTACCAGTGAAGAGGGAGAGCCCACTCGCTCATCAAATGCTCTAGCTTGGGTTTCCCATAAAATACCTTCAACAAAATGAAAAGGGGATTAAAAGCACCTGTGTGAAATTATTAGAAGATAAGCAGTATTATAGATCCATACAAGAAATCATGTAAAACTTGGTAATCTAATATATTTCACAATGAGAAGAAACCTAACAAGAATCACTTCCTATTCTTACCAAAATGTAAATCTCTTTATCAAGACAAGTAATCCCAACAATTGCAAAGATGAAAGAACTAATACAAGTTACCTTAATGATTTATAACAAAGACAACATCAGCCAAACATTCATGAAGCCCACACCGAAATTGCCTCCAAATCCTTTTATTAACAAATAATGAGAAAAATATTACAATGCATGCCAACAGCGGTTCAACCTTCTCCTCTTACAAGGGCCAAATTGCCTTCAATATATAGAAACTCCAAAGAGGGGGGGTTGCACCAAACAACTAAAACTGAGGTCGATGTGAACTAGAGTTAAAGTGAAGTGATAATGTGAAGGAGGTGCCACCTCACATGAGGTAGGCGGCCTCCTTCACCTACCAAGCCACCTCACATTATCCAACTCGCAAGTGACTTCACCCTCACGCTACCACAACCGTGCAGATGTATGATGTGTACTCAAAAAACCTTGGATAAATTTAGCACATGGTATATGCCACACACAATAAGTGATGCTATTAGATTATGAGTCATATCACAAAACACCCACTCGCTAGTCACCAGCATGGGACACACCCTATCCCATGAAGAAGTCGCATGAGAGATGACGTGAGCATAAACTTTTTTTTCCTTATGGTAATGAAACATGCTTTAAAGTGACGTTTCCTTCCAAAGAAGAAATCGCCTACATGGGACCACCATGCCAACTCATCACTCAACCAATAAAATAAATAATTTTTTACTTTTCCACTATTTTGACTTGTGCCAAAATGATGCATTTTTGGCATTTAAGTGTCATTTTGATGCTCTGATAGCGAAATAATGCCTTTCAGGACTTTTTGATCACCCAAAATGTATGAAAAGTGGGTCTCGAGTAAAGAGTATACTTTGAGTGTCAAAACGAGCATCACCGCGGCAAATTTTGCCTCCTGGTCAAGCTTATTTTACATTTTGAAGTTTTTTAATGAAACCATTAAAAAATGGCTTAAAAAGGGAAAAATTTATTTTTCTCGAAATCCAGCGAAACTCTAAGGGGATCTACTACATGTCCATATGACTCAATATGAATGTCTAACATGTTTTAAAACACTAACGCGGAGGCTCCAATAACCTCCTAAGGCCTAACCACCAAGACGACTACCCCAACTTTGGAGGTGTGAATGAAAAACTCAGAAATTATTTGTCGTTTGTTCAACGGCCAATAATTACTGAGGGAAAAAATACTTTGGGCTAGTCGACTTGATGCCCAAGTCTAGGAAGCCGAGCCTATTAAAAAAATTGGCCATGCTAGCATATTTTTTACAATTTCCCCAAGGGGGTATGAACATGTGTTACGAAAAAAAATTGAACAAACTCCCAAAAAAATTCTGGCGGACTTCTTAACTCTGAAGAATGAACAAGTATACTTGTACTACTTTTTCGGCTCGCTTGAAAAATCCACCAAGTACTATTATCACATATACATTTTGCAACTGGGCTACCATGATGCAGCATACAAACTTGTCTCTTTTTCTATTCCAGGCTATTTTTCACATGGGGTATTAGCATGGATCTTTACAACTTCAGCCATTCCAGAGCCTTGTTCATCAAATTTTCCTTGCCAAGACTGAGATTCAGGAGTCCATTGAGATTTAGGCTACCCCCAATGTTTGGTCCTGACTTAGATATTCCCCCCTAGTTGCCCAAGAAGTTGTCAACTAAAACTTGAAGCAATATGTCTACCATCATTACATGCATTATGAGCTATATGTTATATATTATGAAATACAAAGCCTGCAAATGAAATTGAAAACTGTCTTTAGATACAAATCAAAAAGGCTATGAAGTGAAATTGTTGAAGGCCCAAATAAAGCAGTGGATAAACAAATGCTAAATCTAAAGATTGTTGGCCATCTAATTGAAATGTAATGATTAATTCCTCACGGAGCCTACGAGTTTTGATGTGAGATGGAGTAAGGGACAGCTAATTCTAAGTGTCCCCTAGGATCTCTTCACTACAGTTTCTTGTGTACTCAACACAAGGAGCTTGATTTTTAGCTTGGATGTGAGTCGTAGACACAATTGTTAAGGTTGAATGGACACTTTTCAGATCAACTCATCCACCTGTAAGACACCACCATCCCCTATTGTTCAATCTATCATGCATATTCACTTTCGTTGTGTGTACTTGCCATTATTCGGATAAATCACAAAGTCAAACTCAATCAAAAGTCATTACCCTTTGCCTCAGCCTTGTTGTCCATCCTCACCCAGCAGTAGCATATTGTTTACCCTTTGTAAATATGGCATGGACAAGCAGAATTCCAGAAAATTTCCAAGATTCTTCAAAAGCACAGGTATATCTTACTATTACTATTATTTGTCCCCGTAATTATGAATAACTTATTTAAGCTTGGTTTTGATATACATTATTGGAGCATTTCTTACCCTGTATGCTTACATGATCATATTGATACAGTATCTCACCTTGATTTTGGGTACTTTGACTTGGTCAACCTAGTTGACCAAGTCAAGCACGGTTCCCAAGGCATTGACTCAAAAAACAACCCAAGGCAGTGACTCAAAAAACAACATGGTCTATATTTGTTCCAGACATGCCCAGGACCAATACTGCGGTTTTAGTTTTGAGAGTTTGGCCCTGGTTCTCTTGATAAGTGATTATTATCACTTAATTATTGGCCAAAATGATCAAATTTTTTTCCAGATGGCAGTATGTTTGGTTCTCCTAGAGAAGAGCAGTGTTTCAAGGGGTATGAATAGTCACTTATACCATTCTTCTATGTCTCCAGATCCAAAGCAGTCAGTTTTCCCCAGTTTGCAACCTAAACAGAGTTATGGTGGATTTATCATTTTCCAGAGATTGTACCAACAAAAATGAACTAGAGAAATCATTGAAA
Source organism: Pseudotsuga menziesii (assembly GCA_001517045.1). Taxonomy (NCBI): domain Eukaryota; kingdom Viridiplantae; phylum Streptophyta; class Pinopsida; order Pinales; family Pinaceae; genus Pseudotsuga; species Pseudotsuga menziesii. The sequence goes on along the minus strand of LPNX010496439.1, from coordinate 301,994 downwards.
AAATCGATTTGGCCTCCTGGATCAAGGAAATGGCTTGGAATTTTGACAGATGATGTGTCTCAGCATACCGGACAATCCTCCAGCAGTTTTCAGTCAGCAGATGTCCATATTATTTTTATCTTTGCTCAGCCAGTGAGGAAATCCCCCCAAGGGACGCCCCCTCAACTTGGCTATTGATGTATTCCATTGTTTTATCATGTATTATGAAGTTCTAAAGGGGCCTAGGGTGAATTAAGTGCCTAGTGACACCATCCTATGTATTATCATGTCACATCTTATGTTATTTGTGACTTTCACCTAGGATAGGCGTCCTTGAGTAAACTGTGCCCCCTCTTTGACTTAGTCACTTGATCCATCTATTGATCTATGTATTGTTGATCTCCACCGTTGATGATGTTTTAATCTCAACCATTGGATGTAAATTAGGGTTTACGTCTCTCTCAAACTAATTAAGAGAGGTGACCCCCCCCCATTGTATGGAAGAGCTTTGGCACCGGAATTTGAATAAAGAGATTTTGTCTAGGATTACTCTTTGCGTATTTTGTGGAATAGATCTGATGTTCTGATGATTCGCATTGCTACTCTTCTGTACTGAACATTGTTCGAGATATATCTTGCATTTTTCCTTTACCCATTTTCTGCAGGCTGAAGAGGCGCGCTAGAGAGGATGCAGCTACGGGGAAACTCACCCCATCTCCGCTCTCAGGTGTCTGGTTCAAGGAGTAACTCTTTCTTATGAACTTTTACTCCCTCTCCTTTCTTTATCTTGCAGATCTTGTCTGCTTGCCTTACCATTTGATTTTCTCTGGTTTGGCAGGTAGAAGGGGGCGCTAGGGTGATTAGCCGGAGCTCAACTCTGTCCGGATCTACTCTGAAAACGTTCATTTGGTCAGGAAAGTGGCATTCTTCATCATTTCAGAGGTCGTCTACAAAATCCAGGCACGTCTCACAAGTATGTTCTCCTTTTATTTTCTGCATGCATTGCCCATCATTTCCTGCATTGAAAAAACCCTCATTTAGCGGTAGGAAAATCACAAGACCAATTTGCAGCGGGAATTGGCAAATTTGGCGATCTGGGTTTTGTCCGGCATACTGAAAAACCCCCTAAACCTGAAAAATGTCAAGCTCTGACTCCTCTGCCCATCTCCAGGAATGGTTTCAGTCTGGGAGAAAATGCCCCTGTTTGGCTTGCTAGTCAATTTCCTCTGTTTTTGTTCTGGTTTCAATTGGGTAGTTTTATTGTCGAATCCTTTTACCCAAATAGATGTGTTGAAGCCTTCATTTCATCAAATCAACCTCGTCCTGGGTATTTCACATATCTCTAATTAAACCCCCCCAGGGTCTCGTGTCTGATCATTTGAACGAACACACCAACCCTAGATCTATTTTAATTCTAATAAGTCAATGATTTGATTGATTCAAGTAACATTCCTCCACTCCTTAAACCCCTGTACTCGAATATCCATTAAATTGTGGCTTATCCCTTAAATCTAGGGTTACCAACTCTCACCTTACGTATTCACTCTTTTGGCTTGATCTGGTGATTGGCTGTAGATCTATCCTTTCAAGATAAGATCAAGTCTCCCACATTGTCACTCAGGCATTCAGTGGCATAAAGCAAAGGAATCCCTTACCGACATGACAACCATCCATCTTTTGGGGGTTAGTGTTTTTGTAGGTCACAGTTTTGGTTGCATGTCCCCTCTGCAATCCAGTATTGGATTTATCTATCGAGGCAACTAAAAGATCTGTGATAACAAGTACAACTTAGGTGGTAACACGCTGGATTATTGACAAGTATGGACTACAAAAATGTATGGACAAAGTTTGTTGACTATTCGAACACGTGGATGTACGAGAGCAGTGAGGGTGGATGTGTACAGACGCATTGTTGGTTAGGTGGCTACGGACTGTTAACCCACCAGATTTGTTGATTGCTTGTTGTGGACAAGTATTTGGCTTTGATACCAATGTAGCAACGAACACTGTAATAACACATAAATGTTATGCAAATGTATAACATATAATTGATTGATGAATGATGATTACAATGAGCGAATGGCCTGAATATAAAGGCCTCCATCGCTATGTCTTTACGTGATCATGACCCTTTCTAATTACAAATATAATAAATATACATAACATTATTTGTATTTATGTTTGGTACAATTTCACCACAAGCTAGCAAACAAAATGGAATGGCCAAAGGCCAATGATCAGAGAAGCGTTAAACGTGTATGGCCAAAGCCTGGTGATTAGATCATTGTTTGCTAGAGAATGGTTTTCTCCTAATAACAAAATTTCCCTAGGTCTAATACCAATGTAATGAACCAAAGTAGTTCACAATACATATAATGAATATCCAAATTAAATAGGACAAATGAATATAAAGTATTTACTATATAAATGATTATTTGAATGATTGAAGATCACAATAGCATGTGACACTGTGTATAAGTATACATTGAATGGTCTTGTAGTTGAATAGACATGTGACCTTTGGTTGTTGTTGTTATTGTTATTATTATAGGTGTAGTTATGTTTGTTACATGTATACTATCAACTTGCTTACTAAATTAAGATATGTTGGTGTAAACTTGTTTCTAGTATAAGTATATTGTCTCTCATATGGAATGCTTGTGCCTTTATTTTGAGAAATGACGTAATTAAATGCTTCCACACTCTTTCTATTTGATTGCACCTGTTTCAAGGTATGCATGGACCCCACATCTCACATCCATATAGTAACACCAATGTTACGAGTGTTTGGAAGAGGAAGCACATCAAGCTCCAATCCTAAATCTTTTTTGTATTGCATCTACTTTGACGCAAGAAAAACGCCCTCCATCCTACTTAGAGTCTCTTCCATGTGCATATCTCCCAGTTTAACTTGTCATTGAACTCTAGCCCTAAGTATTTATAATTCTATACAATTTATAGGTGCTCAATTGAAGCTAATGTAGGCCTAACTTAGTTTCTTTTTTAGCAAAAATGCCACCACCTTACTCTTTCCTTTGTTCACATCCATCCCCACCTCTATACAAAAGTTTTGGTTGTCAAAATTACATCATCTACATAAAGTAGGACTTTTATTACAAACAGTTCTACTATATTTGATCCGCCCAAACCACCTATCTTATTAATTCATCCTTCTAATTTGTTTATGTCAAGCCCAAAAAGTGTGTAGAGGGGCCAACCTTTCGTCACTCCTACATTACTTTAGAAACTCTCTGATAATCCCTTTGGGTTGAATTTAGTGTTGACTTGTTTGTATGCATGTGTACTACTGTTTTCCAGCCATTTGTCACCGCAAGCCTTTCCCATAGTTTTCCCCTATAGAACAACACCACAACTCTTCATCCTCGGTGTCCCATGTCTTCTCTATCATGCACCTTAAAGTGAGGAAGTGATCAATGGTAGAGTGCTTCGATCTTAATCTTACGTGCCCTTTGGCTTTTTTTCTCTTCCACCCACTAGTTGATTTTTCTTTCCATGTTCTCCCAATTAGCTCAGCAAATACAACACCGATCATTATGATTTTGTAATTTCCTAGGTCATCTTTCTCTCCTTTGAAAATGGGCAAAATAAAGCTTGTTGTCATACATTTCCGCAAGCCCTCTATGACAATTTTATTGATCAATGTTGCAATGTGTTTACTAAAAATTATTGTGGTCTTGGATCAATCCATGTGGCTTTGAGGTACACTTTAAATTTCTTTGCTTTGATACCTTTGTTAATATCTCTCTAGTGAGGAGGGGAGTGTTGACAGAGAGAGGACTCTTGGCTCAACTTGGGTGGCTTGGAATTTTGACAGATGATATGTCTCAGCATACTGGACAATCCTCTAGCAGTTTTCAGTCAGCAAATGTCTGGATAATTTTTATCTTGGCTCAACCAGTGAGGAAATCTCCCCAAAGGGGCACCCCCTCAACTTGGCTATTGATGTATTCCATTGTTATATCATGCATTATGAAGTTGTAAAGGGGCCTAGGGTGAATTAAGCCCCTAGTGACCCCCTCCTATGTATTATCATGTCACATCTTATGTTATATTGTGACTTTCACCTAGGATAGGCGTCCTTGAGTAAAGTGTGCCCCCTCTTTGACTTAGTCACTTGATCCATGTATTGATCTATGTATTGTTGATCTCTGCCATTTATAATGTTTTAATCTCAACTGTTGGATGTAAAAGTGAGTTAGGGTTTACGTCTCTCTCAAACTATTTAGGAGAGGTGACCCCCACCATTGTATGGATGAGCTCTAGCACCGGAATTTGAATAAAGAGATTTTGTCTAGGATTACTCTCTGTGTATTTTGTGGAATTCGTCTGATGTTCTCATGATTGGCATTGCTACTCTTCTGCAGGATGAAGAGGCGCGCTAGAGAGGACGCAGCTGTGGGGAAACTCACCTCGTCTCCGCTCTCGGGTGTCTGGTTCAAGGAGCAACTCTTTCTTATGAACTTTTACTACCTATCCTTTATTTATCTTGTAGATCTTGTTCGTTTGCCTTACCATTTGATTTTCTCTGGTTTGGCAGGTAAAAGGGCGCTAGGGTGATTGGCTGAAGCTCAACTCTGTCAGGATCTACTATGAAAACGCTCATTTGATCAAAAAAGTGGCATTCTTCATCATTTCAGAGGTTGTCTGCAAAATCCAAGTATGTCTCACAGGTATTTTCTCCTTCTTTTATTTTCTGCATCCATTGCCCATCATTTCCTGAATTGAAAAAACCCCCATTTAGCGACAGGAAAATCACAAGATCAATTTGCACTGGGAATTGGCAAATTTGGCGATCTAGGTTTTGTCTGGCATACTGAAAAACCCCCTCTACCTTAAAAACGTCAAGCTTGGACTCCTCTTTCGATTTCCAGGCACTGGTTTCAGTCTAGGAAAAAAAGCCCCTGTTGGGCTTGCAGGTCAATTTCCTCTATTTTTGTTTTGATTTCAGTTGGGTATTTTTATTGTCGAATCCTTTTACCCAAATTGGTGTGTTGAAGCCTTAATTTCATTAAATCGACCTCGTCCCGGGTATTTCCCATATCTCTGATTAAATCCCCCCAGGGTCTCGTGTCTGATCATTTGAACAAACACACCAACCCTAGATCTGATTTAATTATAATAAGATACTGATCTGATTGATTCGAGTAACATTCCTCCATTCCTTAAACATCCATACTCGAATATCCCTTAATTGTGGCTTATCCCTTAAATCTAGGGTTACCAGCTCCCACCTTACGTATTCACTGTTTTGGCTTGATCTGGTGATTGGCTGTAGATCTGTCCTTTCAGGATAAGATCAGGTCTCCCACATTGTCACTCGGGCATTCAGTGGCATAAAGCAAAGGAATCCCTGACCGACATGACAACCATCCATCTTTTGGGGGTTAGTGTTTTTGTAGGTAACGGTTTTGGTTGCATGTCCCCTCTGCAATCCAGTATGGCAACTACAAGATTTGTGATAACAAGTACAACTTAGGTGGTAACAGGCTGGATTATTGACAAGTATGGACTACAAAAATGTATGGATAAAGTTTGTTGACTATTCGGACAAATGTGGATGTACGGTAGCAGTGATGGCAGATGTGTACGGACACATTGTTGGTTTGATGGCTACGGACTGTTAACCCACCAAATTTGTTGATTGGTTGTTGTGGACAAGTATTTGGCTCTGATACCAATGTAGCAACGAACACTGTAATAACACATAAATGTTATGCAAATGTATAAAATATAATTGACTGATGAATGATGATTACAATGAGCAAATGGCCTGAATATAAAGGACTCCATCGCTATGTATTTACATGATCATGACCCTTGCTAATTACAACTAAATTATTAATTACAAATATAATAAATATACATAACATTATTTGTATTTATGTTTGTTACAATTTCACCACAAGCTAGCAAACAAAATGGAATTGCCAAAGGCCGATGATTAGAGAGGCGCTAAAAGTGTATGGCTAAAGCCTGGTGATTAGATCATTGTTTGCTAGAGAATGGTTTTCTCCTAACAATAAAATTTACCTAGGTCTAATACCAACGTAATGAACCAAAGTGGTTCACAATACATATAATGAATATCCAAATTAAATAGTACAAATAAATATAAAGTATTTACTATAAGACATGTGACCTTTGGTGGTTGTTGTTGTTGTTGTTGTTATTATAGGTGTTGTTATGTTTGTTACATGTATACTATCAACTTGCTTTCTAAATTATGTTATGTTGGCGTAAACTTGTTTCTAGTATAAGTATATTGTGTCACATATGGAATGCTTGCCTTTATTTTGATAAAGGTCGTAATTAAATGCTTCCACACTCTTTCTATTTGATTGCACCTATTTCAAGGTATGCATGGACCCCACATCTCACATCCATATAGCAACACCAATATTATGAGTGTTTGGAAGAGGAAGCACATCAAACTCCAATCCTAAATCTTTTTTGTATTGCATATACTTTGAAGCAAGAAAAACACCCTCCATCCTACTTAGAGTCTCTTCCATGTGCATATCTCCCAGTTTAATTTGTCATTGAACTCTAGCCGTAAGTAGTTATAATTCTATACAATTTATAGGTGCTCAATTGAAGCTAATGTAGGCCTAACTTAGTTTCTTTTTTAGCAAAAATGCCACCACCTTAGTCTTTCCTTTGTTCACATCCATCCCCACCTCTATACAAAAAGTCTTGGTTGTCAAAATTACATCATCTACATAAAGTAGGACTTTTATTACAAATAGTTCTACTATATTTGATCTGCCCAAACTATCTTTCTTATTAATTCATCCTTCTAGTTTGTTTATGTCAAGCCCAAAAAGTGTGTAGAGGGGCCAACCTTCTGTCACTCCTACATTACTATAGAAACTCTTTGATAATCCTTTTGGGTTGAATTCAGTGTTGACTTTGTATGCATGTTTACTACTGTTTTCCAGCCATTTGTGACCACAAGCCTTTCCCATAGTTTTCCCCTACAAAGCAACACCACAACTCTTCATCCTCGGTGTCCCATGTCTTCTCTATCATGCACCTTAAAGTGAGGAAGTGATCAATGGTAGAGTGCTTCGATCTTAATCTTACGTGCCCTTTGGCTCTTTTTTCTCTTCCACCCACTAGTTGATTTTTCTTTCCATGATCTCCCAATTAGCTTAGCAAATACAACACCAATCATTATGACTTTGTAGTTTCCTAGGTCATCTTTCTCTCCTTTGAAAATGAGCAAAATAAAGCTTGTTGTCAGACATTTCCACAAGCCCTCTATGACAATTTGATTGATCAATGTTGCAATGTGTTTAGTAAAAATATCTTGTGGTCTTGGATCAATCCATGTGGCTTTGAGGTACACTTTAAATTTCTTTGCTTTGATACCTTTGTTAATATCTCTCTAGTGAGGAGAGGAGTGTTGACAGAGAGAGGAGAACTCTTGGCTCAACTTGGGTGGCTTTGAGGCAAGCTTTAAAGATCTTTGTGTTGATGCCTCTGTTAATATCTTTGTAATGAGGAAAATGGCACCAATAGAGAACTCTTGATGGGGGGGTCTCTCAATATCTATAATTATTGTTGAAGAAGGCCTGAAGGTCTATCATAACAACAACATGTACCAACCCTTGGTTTATCCATCACTCTATATAAAGAGTGATCATGAACTGTCCACGTGGGACTTACATTACAGCATTCGAATGTTTCATAATGATTTACAACAATTACAATCCCATGACTTCATGCATCTACAGCTTCTTTCTGCCCTCTCAGCTTGCCAAGCTCATTCTGTCTCAAAAAATAGTTCATTTTATCTCTTTGGTACATGTTTTCCAGAAAATTCGCACAAAAAAGAAAAAACCTACTCTTAACGCTTTGAATTTGCCCTTAGTTGTGTTACTTTGATCTACCTGGAACGGTTGCATCCTTGCAAGTTGTTCTTCTTAAACCAAGGTGAGGTATTTCACTACCTATCCATTTCTGAATTCCTCTACTTCAATAACCCTCGGTTGTAAAGCCAATGCCAACTTGGACAGTAAATTTGCTTCTGCATTGATTTCTCTGTAGATATGAGTGAAGGAGACAGATTCAAAGGAGGTCATTTCATGTTGAATCTCTGTTAGAAGATGTTCCAGCTTGGGAGCCTTTATTTGGGACTTTCATTAGCCCAATCTGTCATCATTTTGGAATCCCAAAATAGCTGCAACCTTTGCACATTTTTCCTTTAAGCGATCTTGAGAACCACCCAAAGGGCTGTTAACACTGCCTTTCTATTGGTTGCCCTCCCAGGTGTAAATTTGACACATATCTTGGATGTATCCGGCATGTATAACACTCCTCCTGCGCCTCCTAGTTGTGGTGACCCTTGACTGGATCCATTAAAGAATGCCCAAGGCTCACTTTTGTTGATATCTGGATCAGAGATTACTCATTGCTTCCTTGGTTTTTCATCTTTTTTGTGTTCCTAAACTTTTTGCATTAGGATAGTAGAAAGGATGTATATTGGGACCCTTTTATTCTTGAAAATTGCTTGATTTCGAGCTTCCCAAATAATGTATACAAAGAGGGCAGGAAAGGCATCGAACTGACTTACCCTGTCTGCTTTCCACCATTTCTGGGTTCTCTGTTCCAATGTTGCATCCTTTTGCCCTATCCTAGTTTTAGCAAGCTTCTTGGTGACTTGGTCCCAGACTTCTCCTGCATAAGGGCACGAGCTGAATAAGTGAGAAGATTGTTCTTCTTTTGCATTGCATAATATGCAAATACTTGTGCCATGAAATTTTCCCAAGTTAGAGGTTTGTCATTTAAAGCTAACCAGAGAATCAATATAGTTTTCAAAGGACTGTGTATTTTCCATGTAATGCTTCACCACCATCTCTTTTCTCCTTGAAAGGTTTCCTGATTGATTGCTTCATAACCAAGTTTGGCCGAGAAATCCCCATCTACTCCATTCTTCGTCCAAATTAATTTGTCTTGCTCCCCAGCCTTCAAATGCACGAAACTGAAAACCAGTTCGTTTACAAAACTGTTCCATTCCCCTGTTGTGTCTCCATATAAAGCCAATTCTTGAGATGATTTCCAACCGCTTCTACCTCTCTGTTGGTGCTTGGGCGTCTTCTAGCACATATATCTTTTGTGCTTGCAGCTTTTCTTTAATTCGGCTGACAGTCAAAAATCTTCTCCTGCTCCTACCCACGGATCCACACCTATTCTTATCTTTCTTCCATCTCCGATCTGTCATACTGTCCAATTTACTATCATGGGGAAGGCCAGTACAAGCGCTTTCCATCCTACTGACCCACTTTTGTAGGATCTGGATGAGTTCTGAAACCATTCGTCAATTGGGGAGTTATTGCAGTATTTGGATCTCATAACCCTTCCCCACAGCGAGTTTGGACTCTGAGCCAGCCTCCACAGTGTTTTGGCTGCTAATGCTCTACAAAACAGTTTTGGGTTTTTTATGCCCCATCCTCCAATATTTTTGGGGAGAGTTAAGGACGTCCATCAAACTAGTGGAATACCTTTCGTCTGTTTGTTGGTCGTCCACAGAAAGGAGACGCACTTTTTTCTTATTTTTCTCAAAATTCCTTTGGGTATGTAAGCAATTGATGCCCAATATATTGGGATACTCTGCAATACTGCTTTCAATAAAACCAACCTGCCTCCTCTTGAAATAAATTTGTTTGTTCATAGTGAGACTCGTGTCTCTACTTTCTTGTAGAGCCATATCCAATCTTGAAAGGAGTAATAGTTTTGCTTTAGAAAGAAGCCTAGATATTTCACACCTTCTAATAGAGTAGATATGGGAAATGATAGTGCCTCTTTTGTATCATTCACTAGATCCTCAAGGAATTCATTGTGGGCTAGAACTGATTTTTCTATGTTTATCATCATACCCGTTGCCCTCTGGTACACGTCTATTAATCATTTGAAAGCTATCAAATTTACTTTTGTACCATTGCCAAAAAAGGGTATATCATCAATGAAGAGAGTATGTGTTACTTATTTCCGTACTTATTAAATCTTTCACCCCTTCAATTCTTTCGCAATTTTTTTGCATGATGGAATAGCCTACTCAAAGCATCTGCTACTAAAAGAAAAAGGAAGGGGGATAAAGGGCAGCCTTGACAAATTCCCCGAGAAGGTCTAAAAAAAGAGGTAGGAGAACCATTTATCAATACTGCATAGGAGGTGGACTGAACACATCCCATTATCCAATCAACTACCTCTAACGATAATCCGATCTGAATTAAAAGTAACCGTAGGAAGGTCCAACTTACTCTATCATATGCTTTTGATAGATCTAGCTTCAAAGCAAAGGCCTTCTGGTTCTCCTTCTTTATTGTATGAAAGGCTTCTTATGCCAGAGATACTGCATCATGAATCTGTTTGTTAAATAGGAAGCCAAATTGTTCTTCTGTAACAATTTCACTTAAGATTGGCTTGAGTCTTTGAGCTATTATCTTTGCAATTATTTTGTAGATCATATTACAACAAGAAATCGGTCTATAATCATCAAAAGGGTTGTTCTTTTGTTTCTTTGGGATCAGCGTTATGAATGTTGAGTTAATAGCTCCAAGAACTTTCCATGATCTCTGGGATTCCAGTACTACTTTCAGAAGATTGTCCTTGATATGTTCATAAAACCCCAAATAGAATTCCACAGTGAATCCATCAAGTCCTGGGCTCTTCCCCTTTTGAAAAGCATGTAGAATTCTCCTTAACTCTTCTTCATAGATTCCTACCTTTAAAGCATTATTCATCTCTTCATTAATTAGCTTGGGAAAGAGCCTTAGCACCTCTAGAATTTATGTTATCAAGCATCTTGTAGGCTCAATGAAAAGGGTACTGAAATGTTTTACAGTTGCACTTACTTTGTCTTGAAAATTTCTTACCTTAGTACATGTTTCATCTTTTGTACAGTTGTCTCCTTCTACTAACCATAAAGCTCTGCTTTTTAGTCTCCACAATTGCTCTTCCTTTGCTAGCAAAGATGTTCGTTTTCCTTCTATTTGCTTTAAGGTCTCCACCTCTTCTACAAAGAATATGCCTTCTTTTATTGAAGAGTGCAAATCCTCTATTTTAGATTCTACCCCTCTCAGTTCTTCCTGGAAAAACCGCTTTGTGCTTTTTCTCCCATTCTTTAGATAACATTTTAGCTCGAGCTAGGTTGTCCATGAACTATTGCATGAATGAGGAAGTATGAGAATTGCATAGAGGTTGCCATGAATCCAAAATCAGAGTTTTGTAATCTTCCTCTTCTAGCCATGTGGGGTTAAATTTGAATGGAGGTGGCTTTTTATCCGAGTTTAGAATTGTTAGGAGAATTGATCTATGATCTGATGATCCCCCCACTTCAACCGTTGTCTGAAGGATTAGTTGTCCATTGATTAATTCTTCAGCAATGAGAAACAGATCTAACCTCTTGGAAATCGCTTGTTCCCCTCCTCTTCTGTTTCGCCATGTCGGTTCCATTTTCTTGGTTGAAGATCTATCAAACCTTTTTTTTCAAAGAGGTTAATAAAATAAGGGCTTAAAAAGTCTGGTCTAGCATTTTTTCCCCACACCTCTTTGGCAGAGAGTGTTAGATTCAAATCTCCCCCTACTATCACATTGGGTTGATCTAGAGCACTAGAGTTCCTTACGGACTCCCAAAAGGACCTTCTGTCATAGTATGGTCCATAAACATTCAAAATAGAGAAAGTATACCCTGTTTCGCCATCCGTTAAAACAGTCTCTATAGTCGAGTTAAGTGATTTTTCTGATATCAAAGTTGTGCTTGGTTTCCGTGTTGTTAGTAATCCACCTAAATGTCCTTCTGCATCAAGGGATTTCATTTTCCAATCCCTTAAGCAACCACTAAGGGCTTCCTCTACTTTACTCCCTTCCATCATTGTTTCTTGAATCATCATAACCGTTGGTTTTACGAGACTTATCAGCCTCTTGAGGGCAATTAATTTGGAGGTCCCCCCCTAACCCCCTTGCATTGAAAGAGAGAACTGTCATTTCAAACCCCCATTAGGGGCTTCCACTCTAAGAGCCCGACTAATAGTTGTTTGTCTGCCTTGCTTGATGTCCAAAGTTGCTTGCTTTTGGGATTTGGAAAGAAAAGTTTTCCTCCCAACCTGCAATTTCAATTTTTGGTTGAGTGCTAGACCCCCAGTCGGACGCTCCTCTTCTTCCTTTTGAGTACTTTTCAATCTGAGATCAGATTCTCTCATCTGGACTAAATTAGTCATTGTCCCTTCTATTCTTTGGCCAATTACAGTTCTATTGTTTTTTCCTACACCATTCGTTGTGTCGTTTTCGTCTTTTTCTAAGTTTAAACTGGCATCATGTATACCTAAACAAGAAGACTCAGAAAGACCAGGATTAATACCTTTAGATGATACGTGTCCTCCGCTTCCATCTTGCCCCTCAAACCCTTCTGTATCGCATGGTCGATCCTTCTCTGAATCTGCCGCATCTTCCTGAGTATTATGTACCGATTGGACCCCTTCCTTATCCACTTCCTTTTCTACACCTATCAAAGTTTCATTCTGATACTGTTCCATGTTTTCGCGTTTGCCTTTGCCACCTTTTGTAGGATTACCACTTTCCGTGTTTTCGACCAATGAAGAGGTTCGTTCTTTCCTTACCCATATCTTTGTTGGTCTTACGACCTCCTTCCGTGTAGTACATTCCTTCTGTAGATGACCAACTCTTCAACAATTGAAACACCTGAATGGTAGCTTCTAGAAATCAAGTATTTGTAACCAAAAACTCCCATGCATTTCTATCTTTAAAACTTCAAACAGACCTTATCTCAGGTCCATCTCTACTAGAATTATTGTGCACCTGCAATCAATCTTGGTTTCCCAATCTTGTTCCAGGGCTACCAATCTCCCCAGTTTATTTCCAATCGCCTACAAGACCGATTCCTGCCAAAACACCATTGGAAGCCCTGGTAAAATGACCCAAACCTGCTGCCTATTATGTAGTTCCCTTCCAGCGTTGAAGTCCACTCTCCATTTCTGTAGTATTAAACCAGAGGGTCCCCAATGCCAATTACGTGCTAGCATCTTTGGGTCATCTTCCTCCTCGCGAAGTTTTATCAGAAACCAACCTCGTGGTAGTACGTTGAAGTTTGGTGAACACCCTAAATAATTCCTCCAATTCACATTATCCAATTCTGAAGGGCTTCTCTTCCCACCACCTTGCCACAAAACCTACCAACAGTTGCCGCTCCTGACCGGCGTGCGTGTGTCAAAGCCCAAAATTAGGCACACCGGCCCGATGGCAACTGCAAACAAGGGAGCCATTGTCACCACGCTCCTCTCTTCCTCGCTTTAGGTTGGCTCTTCTCCAACTCAAGGGGGGCGTCCTTGGTGTTAAGATCACTAAGGCAAGGAACGGTTGTGGGCAGGGTGATTGGAAGAGGCTGCCTTAGCGAAATGGTTGTAGCATAGGAGTATTTGAAAAGGTTGACGGAAGAAGGGAAGGATCAGAACCCCACTAATGGACCAGTGTTGGTATATCTAAAGGGCGAAATGGAGTTGAGGGAGAACCCACGAGGGCCTTGTGTCAGAGGGGTAGTTACTAAGTCTTCTTCTTCCTAAACGCAGGAGATGCGCTATGCAGACAAAGGAGATGCTACACCATCAAGCTTGATAAGATGTAGGCATCCGACCCAAACATGCACGCTCACAAAGGGGAAAAGAAAGCAGCTGCTAGGATTTTCGCCTTCCAATAGGTCGAGAGCATCGGTTTATGGTCTCCGGCGCAGATATAGAAAGAAAGAGAACCTAAAACAACTAACACTCAATACCACAAGCTAATGCCACACACCATGAAGGGCAGTCGACTGAACAACAATGTAAACCAAAAAGATAATTTTCTATTAAACCTGGGGAAAATTCCTCCCAGTTTTTTCCATCCTTACAAAAAAACGAGGCATCCTCTTCATGAAATAATAATCAAAAATCAAAAATCAAAAATAAAGTGGACATAAGATCCACCTTTTCTTGCCCAAATTACTACTTGACTACTAAAGTGTAACTAACACTTTGTTTAAAGAACACCCACTTAACTAAAAACAAACCAAAAAGGTCCACCCACTAAATCTAACATAAGAATCGACTTCCAAACAAACGTGGGCAACCAACTACAGCCGAGTGGGCACTTCCACATGGGCATGGAGACAAAGCAAACTCACGCGACTGGCTATGAATAACTCACAACTTGGCACTTTTGAAATGGAACTATCATGTTGCTGAGGAGAACTCCACGTGGTAACAAGGATGCATCCGAGCTGCTACCAACTCCACGTAATTGCATGAGTGAAATCAAAATCCTGTAGCAGTCCGGTCATCATCTCAATCTCACAACCTAGACTTTGGCTATGCATAACTGCCAGAGTAGACGCCTTTTCACCTACAAAGCCCGAGTTTAAAACTTAACTTCTCATCGGCTGCCATGTACAAAGTCTGATTGAAACTTTGAGAAAAACCCGTGCATACCTCGCTGGCTAAAACGCTACTTTTAAATGACGCCTTCTTACTGTAACCGAGGATGATCTTAAGCTTCGATGCTTTGCATTAACAACTTGGCGGCTTGGTGGATTATAACTGGCACGTGGAGAAACCTAAAAAGAAAACAATTTTCGATCCTCAAGCCACTTGTTCCTTTCTCTGCTTAGGTAAATTTATTTCATGGGGGAAAAAGAACGCCAAACTTTGAGTGACTGTGTCACCACCCCATTCGACTGCTAGCAAATTTTGGCGAGAAACTCCACGTCATTTCCCTATAACTAGCTGCCAAAGAACGTGTGGATTCTTTCACGACTGAGCCGGTGAGCTGCTCCAAGATTTGGCAATATATCCCAACGATTCCCACATGATTCTGCTGCTACGAAAAGGCGTTTGATTGCTCATCGGAAGATCCAATGGTGGACAGGATTGATAAGCAACCATCCACGGGTTTGAATTGTGGCCCAATCCAACAAATGCCATGTTGATCGTCAGTGCTAGGCTGCCACAACGCTAATAGAAGTATTTTGCACTGAATTCATGCAATCGGCAGCTGATGAGGACAAATAATTTATCCACTTGCTGGATATGTATTTTTTCATTATACGATTTCACCTCTAGCCCGGATCTTCTTCCTGAAGACTTCCCAAGACTTGTAATCTTGGCTACATCCTTCTTCGGATTAATCCTTCTCGTGCCACTGACAGTACAAGCTCCCCAGATCTTGTGTACATATGACCACTGTTGAATCCACGACCATTGCTTGCAATTGGCCTTTCCATCACAAACAATAGCCATTCATCAACCCTGAAAGGCTTGTGGAACCACATTGTGTGATCTAGACTCGGTGATGTTTTATTTTTTATTTTTTACCCTTTCTAAAATGTGGAAGCAAGCTGGTCTCCAGAAAGACAAGATTTGAGGTACATGCAGCGACACACCGATGCAAAGCCAAGTCATCTGAGAGCTTTCCTCATGCCCTTAGCCAATATTTTTGTCTTGGTTCTCGTGCAGCAATATTGAAGTCACCAAAAGTATCACAAAAGCGAATCTCTGTTGGCCATGGAGTAATCTTTCTTTTTTCAAGACTATTCCTTTTGGACATGAACCCATTTTCTACTCTACATTCCATATTGATTCTCCTGAAAGTAAGTCTGTATGTTCGTGACTGAGCACCAAGCAAAATACCTTGCTCAAAGCAATGGCATATGCCTGATGAATCTCTTTAACAGATCCTTAGCTGTTGCTATAATCAAAGTATCCATGTAATGTCCTCTTTTGCCTAGGCATTGAGGACCAACCCGCTAACCTATGTGATTCCTATGGGTTCGAGCGGGTACTGACAGTCAGGGAATCAGCTGAATACTGATGCCATCTACAGAAGATCTAGGGCATCAATATTATATCACCATTGGGTTGAAGAGGGCCACCAGAGCCAAAGGCCACCTGCATGCATGACATTTGAGCATTATTTAATGATGCATGCACCCGATTAAGTCTCTAATGCGCATGCATGCAAGTCAACTACAAATTATAAGTTAAACTGACCTAATTAGCTCAAAAGTTAGGGTTTTCACAGTTGAAAGTTATAAAAGAAAGATAAAGTGAATGGAGAAGGGATATATATGTGATAATTGATTTGTGGATTCAAATTCGAGAGCTCGGCGAGCTAAGTTGGGGTTGAGTGCATGCTCAGCTAACTGGTGTATTTCAGCAGTGAAAACTATCTGCTCTAGTTCATCATCAGGTTGGATCACACAGGTTCAACACTAGTTCATCATTAGGTTACATTCAACAGTTATTCCGGGAGGTTGATTATTCATCCAGCCAAAGGGTTTCACCGTCACCGTGATCAGAGACAAAGCAAGCACATCATCCGGGCTCCCAGCAGCAGCTTATTTATGTGAGCTATATACGGGTATGTACATGCATTGATTTCTCCTATTTTATAGCATCTGCGTATTTTTCTAGGGCACATATTTGCATGCAACTGCATGCTTGCAAGGTTCAGGGTTTGCTTTCCTATTGTATCAGTTTGGGATATTACAGTGGTATCAGAGCTAAAGATCTTGCCAACCTGAGGGGGAAATTCATATAGGGAAATCCGAGCAGGTTTTCCAATTGCAATTATTTGGTAATTTATTATCAGTTTTTCTAGAGACCTTTCCATGGTCCATGAATGCCTGGAGTGCAAGGTCCGACATTATTTGTGACAGTTTCGGGGCCAAACGAAGGATTAACATATAGTGTATCTGGATGTGCTGGATTGTTTTTTTACACTAGTTGAGGCCCACAACACTCTTGCCCCTCTTTTTTCAAGCGCTTCCCGTCGAGGGCCAGAGAACTTTTCCTGATATAGTTTGAAGGCAAGAACAGCTTGTGCTATGGCAGCCTTCCCTCTTAGGGCAAGTGCATCGTCGGTTCCAATCTTTTCAAGCTTTTTTGTCTACAAGCGTGTCAACACGACTTACCAAAAAAAAAGGAAGCAACACTGGTGATTTTTGAAAGATCGTCACCCTTAAAAGATTCTAGACCTTCCATGTATGCATCCATCACAACTTCGTATCGTGGAAGTGAGAATATAAGAGTGACATTGACACTGATACTGAAATATCCCAAATCCCGATATTTTCTATTTCTAAACAATTATGCGGGTACAACTGGGCTTACAAATTGCCAGGCAAAAATCCCTATTTTATAGGAAAAATTAGGGTTAGGGTTTGTGAGACAGAATGCACACTTACCACTGATAACTGGCTGAACTGCTGCAGATAAAGTCTGCAAGTACTGAGATCTGGATCGGAGAGGAACTGATCTCTTTTGTCTCCGATGAATGCTCCAGCAATAAGACGCCCAATCAGAGAAAAAGGTGACGCCCTCAAGGAAGGAGGTGCTCGATGGATCCGCCGATTTGCAAGGCTGATAGCCTTGCTGTGCCGGAGAGATTGGCTGGAATATACTGTAGTTCTGAACCCTCTAAGTATGAAAACGTTTTGGTTCTCTGAGGCAGCTGCTCACGCCCCTGGTGGTCTGGAAATGCTGATAACTCCTTCGGATGAGCTCAGATGGAGCTGATAGTCACTGGGTACCGAAGTATGAAGCTGCTGGTGAGAATGATGCCTGAGTTTCGGAAGGAAACTGAGATCTGAAGGCCCAATAGTTGATTAGGGCTTTCTGGTGGAAAACCCCCTCTTACGGCTGCACCGTGCCTCTGCAACAATCTCTACCCTGTGCGATATAACTGATGAATGAAATGAAGAACAAGTGGTGAACCAGTATGGCTTACCCGGAATAAGACTAGGACAGATGTTTCACTACCGAAATCCTGTTAGTT
>LPNX010496439.1:232166-281568 GCA_001517045.1 Pseudotsuga menziesii | reverse complement strand
CGCCCAATCAGAGAAAAAGGTGACACCCTCAAGGAAGGAGGTGCCCGATGGATCCGCCGATTTGCAGGGCTGATAGCCTTGCTGTGCCGGAGAGATTGGGTGGAATATACTGTAGTTCTGAACCCTCTAAGTATGAAAACGTTTTGGTTCTCTGAGGCAGCTGCTCACGCCCCTGGTGGTCTGGAAATGCTGATAACTCCTTCGGATGAGCTCAGATGGAGCTGATAGTCACTGGGTACCGGAGTATGAAGCTGCTGGTGAGAATGATGCCTGAGTTTCGGAAAGAAACTGAGATTTGAAGGCCCAATAGCTGATTAGGGCTTTCTGGTGGAAAACCCCCTCTTACGGCTGCACCGTGCCTCTGCAACAATCTCTACCCTGTGCGATATAACTGATGAATGAAATGAAGAACAAGTGGTGAACCAGTATGGCTTACCCGGAATAAGACTAGGACAGATGTTTCACTACCGAAATCCTGTTAGCTGAAGACTCCGTCTCCAACCCCAACTGCTGCGCTGCTATCCAAGTGCTCCCAAAATAATCAATAATCATAAGTGAAGTCTCCTCTTGCTTTCTCCTCTATTTATAAAGTTCAACTGCGCAAAACCCTAATCTTTGACCTAATTAGGTCACTTTATCTTCTAATTTGCCGTTGACTTGCATGCATGTCACTTTATCTTCTATTTTGCCGTTGACTTGCATGCATGCGGAGGGATACTTAAATAGTGCATGCATCATTAAAATAATGCTGGGATGGCATGCATGTCATTTTTAGGGTTCGTATGCATCTCACTTTTAGGGTTCGCATGCATGTCACTTTTAGGGTTTGCATGCATGTCATTTTTAGGGTTTGCTTGCATGTCACTTTTGGGAACATTAGAGATACCAAGTGAAATAACTTGCTTTATGGACGGGATATTACAGCGATATTACGTAGAGAAGCCAGTCAGCAGCCAACGTGGAGGACCTTTGTCATTTCCTTGTGTTGGACGAGACTGCGCGTGGAGGACCTTTGTCGTTTCTTTGTTGCTGGACGAGACCGGCCGTGTAAAGAGAATCGGTGATTCTGATGGTCGCTTGCTGGAGCCGTCAATTTTGGGAAGAAACCAGGGTGTCAAGAGATGCTATCGGTGTGCTGTAGCCGCCAAAGAAGAATTCGTCCAAGAGTATGAGAATTTGTTAATTCAGCACGGTTTTATTTCACAATTATCAAGGCTGCTGAAGACATCCATGCAGAGCAAACAGAAAAATACAAACAGCTCTAGCATCGTTGTTTCATGAACATTCTGATCTCAGCATGCTACAGTAGAAACTCACTTGGGCGCCAATTCCTTTGTCACTGCGATCAATGATTTTCAAGTCACTGACAACATTGTCATTTTTCTCATCACTACCTGTACTGTTAGCAGTGCCAGTTGCACCCTGCAGCCTCACAGCCTTTTGAGCTAGTCTAGCAAGCACTGTATCATTGCTTTCCTCTTTGTTGTCAGCATTGTTTTCTGGGTCCGCTACATTTTGTAGCCGCAGAACATTTTGAGTTTGGCTACTACTGATACTGCCACAGCAACTGGCACTTGAGTTCTGGTGTCGCTTCCAAACATGCTTCCATATATTCTTTAGCTCATTCTTCCTAAGAGGCTTGATAAGGAAGTCCACGGCACCCATGCTCAGACATTTGAAAATTAAAACCATAGAATCATGAGAGGACATCATTATTACAGGAATGTGTTTGTAGGTTTGATGACTCATGATATTGCTCAGAAGGCCAATGCCTGAGAGAGACGGCGTCATTACTTCTGTCAAGACCAGGTTGAAATGGTTCCTCGTATCTTCTAGCAGATCCCATGCTTGCAAACCATTTGCAACAGCAGCTACCCTTCAGTTTTCCTTCCATTAAGGGTTGTTGGATAAAGGTTGAATTGTTATCTTAAATTATATCAGTCATCTACAGCACCATACCTTCTCTTTCATACGCTGGAGCCAGGTACTCTTGTACTGCATATTTTTGCTGTTAACTGCCAACCCCATATTTTAGAGCTATTTTCCTTGCCAGTTGTGGGCATACAAAAATTATAAATGAATCCAAGAGACCCACACAACAGTACTCACAGGAGACAGAGGAATAGAGACAGAGAAGAGGAGTTGGAGGACATAGATTTGGGGAACAGAGAGTATCAATTTAAAAAAGGAAAAGAAACAATGGCTGATGATGATAAAACAGCTTTTGATAGTCTCATATCAGCCATAAAAGAACTCACCAATGGGCAAAAAGAAATGATGAGCACCTTCAGGCAAATGATTGAGAAGAATGGGCTCACCCCACACAGTCCCTTATTTCCCAACAGCGATAGGGTATCCACCAACAGTAGTAGGGAGAACTTATATACCAACATGCAGAGCCATCCCCATATACACAAGCCCTTCCGACCTACCATGCCTCAATTCTTAGATAGTCCAGCTGTAGTGCCTCTAGCACAAGCAGAACCAGAAGAACCCATGAGTGCCTATCTAAGAGAATATAGAGCTTTAGGAGAGGACTTCCATTCAGCCATGACCTTCACTGACTTTTGCCACTTTAAAAGTAGGAACAAACCCAAAGCTTACAATAGGCCATTTACCCAGAACTATGAGTTACAGCACATCATAGGGAAACTGACTATCCCTACCTTTGAGGGCACTCGGGTTGGCCCAACCAGGCATTGGATACAGAAGTTGGATACATACTTCCAAGCTCAACCCCATGATTGAGACAGATGCCATTAAATTGGCTACCTTGCATTTGGACGGAGAAGCACATGAGAGGTGGTATCACGGGTTAGTGACACTGGGTCACAACACCATCACATCGTACCCAGATTTTACACAGAGGCTCATTGAGTGGTTTGATCGGAAGGATCCTAGGGTACACTTTAGAGAGCTGGCACAGCTCAAGCAGACAGGTAGTGCAGATGCATTTATTTCAGAGTTTCAGAGGATAGCAGTCATGGTGACAAATATATCAGAGAGCCGGTTGATTATGTTGTTCACTGAGGCTCTCACTGAACCCTTACAAGGATGGGTCAAGTCTTATAGGCCCACCACCCTAGCAGATGCCATCAAACGGACTAGAGATTTACAGGATGCAGTACCCAAGATTAGGCTTCCTCCCAAAACCAATTCCCCTATTGAAGATGAAGAGAGGAAACCCGTCCAGAAAGAATGGATGGACAATAATACCCGACAGGACCTTAGAAGAAAAAAGTTATGTTTCACTTGCCAAGAACCATGGGTACCAAGTCACAGATGTTCAAGGAAGGGAAAGGCTTACTACATCGAGGCCTATTCTGACAATGGGGAGGATGATGATTGTCCGGATCAAGAGTAGAGAGAGACACCAGAGACAGTTAGGGAGTTGCCGCCCTCAGGAGGTACCATTGCTACCATGACAGGGGTTCCTAGATTCCACACTCTTCGAATCAGAGGTACCGTACAGGGCCACAGAGTGGGAGTGCTGATAGATGGTGGGGCATCCCACAACTTTATTGATGCTGCATGGGTTAAAAGGAGAGACATTCAGACTAAGAGTTTTGATGGGTTTTCAGTAGCTGCATCAAGTCACACCATGGAGTGTAGTCAGAGGATTCCTCAATTAACAGTAACACTTGGGAATTATACAGTGATGGAGACATTCTATGTGGTGGATGTACCTGACATGAAGGTGGTATTAGGAGTTCAATGGATGTATTCCCTAGGGAAGTATTCCACAAACTACCAGACCATAGAGATGGATTTCACAGGAGCAGAGGGACAGAAGGTAGTATTGAGAGGGATGAATACCTACCCTCCCACGCCAGTGACATCACATAGGATGGAGGCAGTACTTCGACAGGGAGATATTGAGGGAGTAGCAGAGTGTTTGGTTACCTTCAGGAAACCACCAGATAAGGCCACACAACATCCAGCAGTATTCGGAGACCGTCTAGCAGGTCGACCTCCAGATAGGGGATTTGAGAGCTGCCCCCCCCCTTGATGATGAGGAGCAATTGATTCCGATTCCAGAGTGCATTCTAGAGGTGCGAGAGCGGAAACTGCGGAACAAAATCATCAGAGATTACTTGGTTCAATGGAAAGATCTACCTATAGAGGAGGCCACTTGGGAGACAGAACAGGTATTCCAGCACCCAGCTTTACAGTTGCTTGAGGACAAGCAAATTCGAGCGGGGAGGACTATAATGTCCTCTTTTTCCTAGGCATTGAGGACCAACCCGCTAACCTATGTGATTCCTGTGGGTTTGAGCGGGTACTGACAGTCAGGGAATCAGCTGAATACTGATGCCATCTACAGAAGATCTAGGGCATCAATATTATATCACCATTGGGTTGAAGAGGGCCACCAGAGCCAAAGGCCACCTGCATGCATGACATTTGAGAATTATTTAATGATGCATGCACCCGATTAAGTCTCCATGCGCATGCATGCAAGTCAACTGCAAATTATAAGTTAAACTGACCTAATTAGGTCAAAAGTTAAGGTTTTCACAGTTGAAAGTTATAAAAGAAAGATAAAGTGAATGGAGAAGGGATATATATGTGATAATTGATTTGTGGATTCGAATTGGAGAGCTCGGCGAGCTAAGTTGGGGTGGAGCGCATGCTCAGCTAACTGGTGTATTTCAGCAATGAAAACTATCTGCCCGAGTTCATCATCAGGTTGGATCACATAGGTTCAGCACTAGTTCATCATCAGGTTACATTCAGCAGTTATTCCGGGAGGTTGATTATTCATCCAGCCAGAGGGTTTCGCCGTCACCGTGATCAGAGACAAAGCAAGCACATCATCCGAGCTCCCAGCAGCAGCTTATTTATGTGAGCTATGTACGGGTATGTACATGCATTGATTTCTCCTATTTTATAGCATCTCCGTATTTTTCCAGGCCAAATATTTGCATGCAACTGCATGCATGCGAGGTTCGGGGTTTGCTTTCCTATTATATCCGTTTGGGATATTACAATCCACAGCCTTTAACCATGCCCTTACATATTTATTTTCAATGTAGTTGGACATACATGAGCAAGAGAATGCTTTTTTTTCTTCATTAAGCCAGCTGCTCAAAAAGGATCTACCTGCACAAAGGTTTGAAAGTTACACCTACAAGAGAAGAGGTAACACCGACCAGGGCCTGTGTCAAGTAATTTGGGATTTCATCAAGCTCGATATCTTTCCCTACTAACATCTTCGCGCCACCTTTCCTTGGCTTAATGCTTCTGTAAAAGTTCTTTGGTTTTTCGGACTTGGATTTGTTGTTGTCATCTTCATGATTACTCGTAGTGGGGATTTGCATCATGTCCTTTGGCGGCATGCTAGTGCATACCTTTCTCTCCTCTTCGAGCGACGTCATCCTAACTCTCGAAGTGACTTCCTCGTTCGGGTAGAAAATTGATCTGTGCTTAAGGACCTCTTCACTTTCGTAATCCACCTCATCCGACTACATGATTTCCTTGTGCACAAGAATCGTTCCTTTGATGCAGTACCGATCTCCTTCACCGTGTTGCGCAGAGGTTCAGTTCGTCCAACTTCTTTCATTATTATTGCTAAGAGTTCAAAAAATTGCGCACACCACCTTTGCTTCTTCGCTCAGTTTTGCGCCATCATATATGTATATATATATATATATATATATTAAAACTACAAAAATAAAACAGACATAAAGATGTAAATTTTTTTAACATTAAGAATATAGAACTACATCAAACACACATCATGACAATTATTTACAAAAAAATTGAAAAATCCTTAACCTTTTTTGGTGTCTTAAGTGTTCATTGTTCTGTACTGCAAGATATGTGTTGTGGGACACATGTCCGACACTCGAACAACAAGTGTCCAAGTGTCCCGAAACATTGGATAAGTGACACACAGGGTTGGGAAGGCGTGTTTTATTTCATAGTCAACAGTGGCACTAATGATGAAATTCAACTCATATACATGTCACTAGCTTCATCTCTACTACCAAGAGTTCTTTGTCCCTGAATACTATGAGAGATGCTACCCTAGATTCCACCTTAGCTCTACTTTCCACCATCACCCTTAGTAGGAACATTTAGAGGCCACCATGAATCACTCCCTAGAGGTCTACAAATCCAACCCATTTCTCATGGGGACATCATAAGATAGGGCCTTGAGGTCTACGTTATTTTCCATAGCTTAGAGGATGATAACAATTGACCCCTCTTCATACTTAAAATCTATTTCACCCCACTTTGAGATTGCATTTTTAAGCCCACTTGCTATTATTTCTAGGGCTTTCTTCTTGTTCCTATGGCTTTAAGTTTTTCTATTATACTCTTAGGAGATGCTTTTCATGCTTCCCTTTGTTAGTATTTTTTTATGTCGTAGTTTTTGGTCCCATTGACCTATTATGGTCATCTCTAGATATTATCATTATTTCATTTGTATGTAGTTCTAATCCATAGTCCCACCTATATGGACTCCAAGCTTCAAAATTGTAGAGGTTGGCATTACTAAGGAGGGATAAAGATTGATCATAAAACATATATCTCAAATTTAAAGATGAAAGCATTGTCTTTCAAATGTTGTAAGTGTTGCATAGCTTTTGCTCAATCTGAATCTATTGTTCGGATCAAGCTAAAGGGTGGGTCGAAAAATAACACCCCCAAATAAGTATAAGTTACTACTTCTATCGTTTCCCTTTATATGTGAGAATGATATTGGAAGCATCCCTCTTAGACAAGTTAAGGGCCATGATTTTCATTTTCCAAGGTTGACCTGCAATTCATCTTTGTCATGGAAAGAACTCAGAATATCAAGTTAATTTTGGATCCCTAACATTAAAGTGCACATTAGAGCAATGTTATCCAAAAATAATAGAATGACTATGGAGATTCCTAAGAAGAGGATTTCATAAATATCACCCATAAATTCTACAAGGAGATCTTCCATCTTATCAATATATAGAGCAAAAAGTGTAGGTGAGAGTGGGCATTGGGCAAGGTCATTTAACTCCTACAATGTTATGAATATCATCGATATTATTCATCTTTCATACATATCACCCATAAATTCTACAAGGAGATCTTCCATCTTATCAGTATAGAGAGGAAAAAATTTAAGTGAAAGTGGGCATTGGGCAAGGTTATTTAACTCCTACAATGCTATGAATACCATCGATATTACTCATCTTGATAAGTACTTTTCCAATGATTGATTACAGAGTCGTCGTCAATGAGATTACTACATCTAGAATCCCCAAAGTCTTGAGCTTGTCCAACAAGTGTAATTGGATTGTATCAAAAGCTTTGCGCAAGTCCAAAAACCAATAATAAACCCTACATTTATTTGCTTTTGCTTCTTCAACAATGGATGTGAGAGTGAAAATATGATCACAAGTATAATGATTTCTCCTAAAACCATATTGTCCTTTAACTTGAAGCTTCATACTCTCTACATAATTGGAGATGTATTCAATCTAGTGTTGTCATGAAGAGCTTATAAAAAAAATGTCCAATGATGATGGTGTGATAATTCTAGTAGGATCATCTTGATCTCCAAAAGTGAAAATGGGATATACCATGAGCAGTTTAGGATGGAGGGAAAACCATATAAAACATTGTAATTAAAAATATTATGCTACGTGAAATTCGAAACTGTTGGACTATTCTAAAATTAATTTCATTTTTGAACTCCCAATGTCTTGAGCCTTATTAGACTAGAGCTTAAATATGTGACTTGCATAATCATGTGATCAGTAATCAAATGGCAATTAGAATGTCTAGAGTTTACTTGCATAGGTAGTTGGTTAAGAATGTCATAAGGGGGAGCCAACTCTTTTACCGTTGTTGCAAGGTAGGATAGTTAAAGCACATGCTACGGCCAAAGATGTATCAGAGGGATTTCTTCACCAATAAAACTTTCCAAAAGGATTTAGGATTTGTTCTAATTTGGTAGACCATTCCTCTTCATTTGAAAAAAAGCTATTGAGAATTCTTTCTTCTAAGAATACTTCAATAAAAAAATTGGGCTAATTTGACTTTTGCAGGTTTGTGGTTTGGTCAATTCATGGATTTTTCTACATCAAATTCATACCAAGAGTTTTGACGATAAAACCTAAATGTAATACAAGGACAGAAGGTGTGGAAAGGATGTGGAAGCATTCAATGTTGAAGACCAAAATAGCTTGGGAAAAACGAAGTGTAAGATAAACAAAGCCTATAATACCATAAATAATCAAGGATTAAATTTAATTTTGGCAGTGTAATTCTCATCAAGTAAATAATCAAAATGGATAATAGCATAATGGTGTGGAGAGGCAAGGTTAGAGTCTACAAAAGGGCAATCAAGAGAAATATTGAAATAAATTATAGCATGGTTTGTCAAGGGGGCGAGTTGGGCAGGAGGGGAGGCAATGAAAACTAGGGGATCAAGAATATACAAAGCTAAATCCCTATTGGTTATTGATTAGACATAATCCACCACATTAGCACCACTAATAAATGGGAAGCATGTAAACCTACCGAAAAAAGGGAAATGTTGTTGGATTTAGAGATTCACAACCACAAGCATGACAAAAATACAATCATACGAAGAATATATTGTTTATTAATGGAGTCACTAAATACATCACCATAAACTTGTTTTATCCATTGGGTGAAAAGTTATTTTCCTACCTCAACTAATGCGTATTTAATGTCAGTAATGGTCATCCACATTTATTGTCACTCTCTAATATTAGGGCTCCTTACAATACTTTATTGAGTTTTACCACTCTAACATCCATTTGTACCATTAAAGATCACCATGTCATGAGCCTCTCCTAAATTATTGAGAGTCTTCCATATGTAGTTACCAAGGGATCTATTGAAGCTCGGTGAAGCTCCATGTCTTGAGAGCTAACTTCCAAAGTAAGAAACCATTCAAGGATCAAAATAAATATCATGGTTGGAGCATTGCATCTAGCCAATTCACACATACCATTAAGGATAACCATAATTAGACTCTCCTAAATTGGTCAGGTGTCTTCCATAAGCAAATACTATCGAATCTACTGAACCTGAATGAAGTCCCGTGTCTTGTTGGTTCACTTCAAAAACCATTAATGGGTCAAACTAAATATCATGCTTGGAGCATTACATTGGCCAATTTGGGTATTAGAGTGAACCATACAGACATCACCTAAGGTGAAGCATTGTGTGATCATGAGCTACAAATCATGAAAGGGGGAATCAACATCACTTTCAATAGATACTATAATGAAACAAGCGGTAAGTTACACGTTGTAAACAATTTCTCATAAAAGGTTTCCCTTCCAAAGAAATTAGAATGAGCCTAACCTATAAGTCCAACCCTACTAGCATGATGGAGTGCCATGTCCCCATTCCAATAGGCCTACCAGTTGACAATGTTCACCCACCTACTAGTTCCCCAGGTTGCGGGAGGAGGCATTAAATATTGCAATAAGGGAGCTATGGGACCCAAGAGAACCTTAGTTTATCATTTACACATTAATTTGGGTCATACAAATAATAAATATGGAGAAAATAAAGTGGCATTGCTTCTTAAGGACATTTAGAGGTCCATGGGGGCCTTGGGTGGCTAGATTCCTCCTTACACATGTCATTACTTAATCACAAATTCGAAATTATGAGTGATGGAAGGTTCTTGGAAGGTGAAGAGTCATCAAATTACATATCATGAGCCCAAGGATTCGAATGGGTGAGTAGGAGTAACTCCCCTAGAAGAGGAAGAGTCTAGGAAGAAACTAGGTGCCATGTGGAGCTAGATACGCTGCGCTTTATGACAACAATGATGGAAGATTCTATGACAAGTCAGACCTGATTGCAGAACTGATTACTGACATATTACAAATCTGCCATGACAAGGCTAAAAATAACCACCAAGAGGTCGAATTTGTGAGTTAGAGGCAACCATTCAAATTTGGTGGAAGATGAAGGGATGAGGAGAAGGCCAAGTGTCATGGAGGTTACTAAACATCAAGGATGAGGTGGAGGAAACCTATGGGAATGAATTCGACCTTGGAGGACCTTGTGAGGGTTATAAATATATGTCATGAGGAATGGAAATGGATTTTGGATCATTTGTGAATTTGCCTTTGGCATTTGGAGAGCAATTCCTTGTCCTTTGCATGATGGGTGCACACTTACCTTGCTAGTGAGCCAATTTCGAGAGAGTAAGATTCTCATCCAAGTTGGCCATGGGAGAGGCCATTCATACCTCTCATTTGGAGCTTCAGAGAGTGTTTTATTGCAAATAGGAGGCTGTTGTTGTTCGTGACCCATCTTTCCTCCCATTCTCTCAAATTCCACTTCCATATTTCCATGTTTTTCTATGAAGGCGCACTAGTGTGAATGGTGGTTGTGCCCAATTGAGTTCAGTTGATGCCCAAGCTTTGATGCATGATGTATGGCTCTATAATATCATGTTCATATGCTCTGTAAGTCAAAATCAGAAGAAATACATATGCAAATGTCCACATTTCCAAGCTTTCTCGTGACTAGTTTCCATGTGATGATTTTCCCTTTCAATGGAGATTGCGTATCCGATGTGTATTGCGACTTGGGTCAATGTTATATGTTGTTAGTAAGCTATTGAAATGCTGTCAATGGTCCATATTCATATTTATTTGTTCTGAACCATTATATGCACCGTTTATGAGTTGAAGTTGAGCTTTATTGTGTCATTTCCCTTAAGCAAATATCACTAAAATTGTGCATTCAAATATGAAGCCTTAATCCTCTGTTGCAGAACTCTTAACGACGTATAATGACAGTAAATTAAGTCTAATTACAGTCCCCATACTCTATTCTGAAAGTTGGGAGGGTTGCTTAGGAGTTGGAGAGTCATATCTGCCCACACCCTAGGGGGGATTGCACCATAAATTGCTAGTAATTTTGCCCTTTTTTCCATTATGTCCAAATCAAGTTGTAGATGTATATGACCTGTAATAAAACTACCAGAGAGCCTATTTAAGAGTCTTATGACTCCCCACATCAGTCCCTATCAAATTCGAGACCCACTTGAGCCATTCGAATCCCCCGCAGTCCAAGCTAGTCAAGACAGTTTTTCCAAAATTTTGCCTTTGTTAGGAATTTTCGAATTGGGACATTACATGGAGGAGGCCAATTGCTCCTTGACTTGCATGCAACTCCACCTGAACCTTTAGTCCCATGTAGAAGCTTTACTCTATCAACTAAGATCAAGGAATATCCTTGAAAAGAAGGAAGTGGTTTAACATTGGTTTCATGAGTTCCAATGAAGAAAATTGAGTTAGATCTATGAATCACACCCTTAGATAAGATAGATAAGATAATTATATTAGGTCCAACAAATGACCACAAAAGTAGGCCAATGGGACCAGAAGGTACATCCATTGTTGATACAATATGGGCATGCAAAAGCAACTCCTAGATCAATAATGAAAGCATAAAGATAAAGAATTGAATGTCTAGGTGAGAGCTAAATATCTAGCCAAAAAAAAGATGTTTAAAAGAAGGTGCAAGTGCCATAATAATGTTAAACACTAAAAAAAGAGCTATGTTGAACAAAAGAGAGAGGATGTCAAGGACCATGAGAACTAGCGAGCAAGGATGAGAGAAGGGACCTAGGAACAAGCTCGTTGATAGAGTCATCAATCACCATGACAGGGTCGATGCACTAGTGGATGATATCGTCCAGGACATGACAAGGGCTAAGGGGGGATAGTTGTATGATCCTAGGGAGAGCACAAGAGTGAGGGAATCCAATTCTCCTAACATCCAAGGTCATGTGAAAGAATATCCTAATAGAAACCTAGCTACTTAACTAAACCTAGTGAGTAATGTGCTTGGTGGGGGGGAGCTCAACTCTGGAGCCACTTAATGTGGGTTCGTCTACTAGTTTGATGGTGGATGTCTTGTGACTTGGAAAGGTAGCCCCTCATGTGTCTTAAAGAGGTTGCTCAACCACCAAGAGGAAAGGAGACCTAATAAATCTAAACACTAAAGTATCAAGGATCTCCACCACAATTCCAAAAGAAAAGGGGGGCACCACAATTTCAAATAGCGAATTAGGTAATAGACCGATGCTCCATACCATGTCGTCAAGAAGAAGAAGATGGAATGGGCCAAGGTTTGCACAACCTAGAAGAGGCAAATCTCTGATCAATGGCTTGCTCTTTTGGTTTATAGCTTATTTGTTGTCCTTCCCTACTTTGATTCCCACAATCAAAGAGGATTTGTCATTTATGCCACATGTAGGAGAATAACTCAAAGGAGCATCTCATCTTTAGGTGTCCCATTTATTATGAGATCAAATAGAGGTTCCATTGCCTCTACCTAGAACTTGAGATGTTCCCTCTCTACCATCTTCTTCTACCCAGAGTAGAGATGCCTAGCTCTATTTATGAGGGAGGGGTTAGGACACAAGGGACAAATCATATAGCAACCTCCCAACACAAACCACATAGCATATATCACTTCCTTTTTCTCTTCTATCTCATTTGTTGGTGGCGGCAACAACAAGCAAAGACCCACGACACATCCGACATCAAAACAATGAGACCACGCACCTACTCTCAATCTTCGACAAGCATACCCACCCTTGCGAGGATTTTGAAGAGTAACCATTCTCAGCAAAGTTCAATTGGCCCCACCCCTTACGTCTTTCATCACTAGGTTCTTCCAATGGCCGCAAGTGTTAGGAGAGTCTTGGAAGATCATTCATGACTCCCTCCAAGGGTTATATAGTGTGTCATCTCACCGCCCTCAAGTGAAGATGTCAACGGAGTGTATTAGCTACTTCTCTTTGGCTGGTGGTACAACATGGACTTCTTTATCGTCCTCCTCTATTTCAAACTTTGTTTTCAATGTGGATACTGGGGATTTCTCTTCCCCCTTCCATTCTGCACCAACTCTTGATGATGAGTAACCCTTGATCATGTTGTATCTATGCTTATGCTTTTGCCTATTTATCTTATCCAGTAGTTTAGTTTATTTTAGTTTATCTTTTAACTTGTAGAAGTTGCTTTGGCACTCACATGGTTTATCACTACTAGATTGTACTTTTCGGTCCCACTGACCTACTTCCTTGCTCATTCATGGACATTAATAAAGTTATCTCACCTTATCTAAATTCATCTTGTTGCAGTAAAGTTAGGTTGTCATTCAAAAGAACGTTGTCAATCATATCATACAGTTCTCTGTTTGACTTAAGAGCATTCAACCTCTCCTCTGTTGATTGAAATTGAATAATTAGTGAACCATGCTAGTTAAACCAAGATCATTCAAGAGAAATCCTGCCAGACCCAATTCTCATTGCTGTCATGCCTATTGGAATTGAATAATCAATGAACCATCCTAGTTAAACCAGGATCAGTTTGGGGAAATTCCTTCTAGACCCAACTATTGTTGTAGGAAATTGGATCTTGTTTGGGATGCATCACCTTCCATAGGTAAACCTCACACCCTGACGTTAATAGATTTAAACTGCCGAACTCTTTCCTCAATTTTTACCCTAAAGGCAGAATCCACAAGTTAAGGTGGTTTAGAGTTATTTTCCCCTTTGACGACCTGAACCCCAGAAGCAACAATGTTGGAATCCCTTTTGGTTGACAAATATTTACATTCATCCTTATTGGCAACCACTTCAGCACAAAAGGGGGGCAGCAATCTCGTCTAAATTGTAGTTGCACATGCTGGAGGCAATGGATGTTTTGAGTTCCAAACGAGACGCTTCCAACCTGTTGATTTGAGCGGACTGATTTGTAATTGTTCTCTGATGTTTGGTGATGATGTTTTGCATTTGCTGCATAATGTCACTAAACTCTGCTAATTGTAAATTGAATGCTCTAGCTGATCCTGCAAAGGTAAGAATCTATCCTGAATCCTCTCTTGTAGACTGAAAAGACACCTTCCAGGGTTCCTCATCTTTGGGTTCCTTCTTACAGGCTGCCATATCAATTTGAAATTTCATAATCTGTTTGTAGATTTTGAGAGCTGTTTAAGTTGAGTTTGGAGGGATTTCAAGACCAATTGAATGCTATGAGTGACTTTGAATTCTAACAAAATCCCTGACTGTGGATTCATAATACCAATGAACTTGGAGAAGTTGTAAACTGAACACTTATAGCTTAGAAATTGCTGCATCTGAGTAAAAACGCTAATGAATCTTGAGGGCACCCACAAGCATGGAGAACAATCATGGATTTGAGAAAAAACAACACTGTAAACACTAAAAGTGTCGGCCCTCAAATGTTGCAAATGTTGACTCTGAAAATGCTGTAAATATAGGTCCTCAAACACTGCAAATGTGAGGGCCCGTTTTCACATCCTTGTTGGGGCGAGAAAAATCTAACAAGTCAAAAGAGTAGAGATCCAAGACCAGTATCAGCCATTGCAGCAAATGGGTTCCCGTGACTCCCTTGTATAACTTTGTATCGGGATAGGGAAAATGTGTACTTCTAACCATCAATGCTGGTGTCAAGTAAAGAGTCATCTACTATATGATAAAATAACTACATAATGCCCAAGGCTGTGACTGATGCAATTTAGGACACTAATAACAAAACGAACTGAAATAGCAAATAGGTTTGCAATGAGAGATGCAAGTTACAAACTTGCCAGCCAGAACCAGAAAATCCTATTATACAAAAGCAATCTGCTTCATTTTAAGTATCCTAGCATCTCTTAAAAGACAGCTCTATAGCTGGCTTCTCTGATCCCTTTACCATTTACAGAGAAATCATGTTGTCAGAAATTAGCATATAAGGTTGTAACTTTATTTACCATGGCATTTCTAGCAATACGGACTGAATTTCAGCAATGATGACAAACATCAGCAATTGCATTGGTAAAAAAATCTCCAGGGGCCATGAACATGGGACATCAGAAAATTCAGCAAAAAGCAACAAACTTAGAAAATAGAAAATATAATCAATTTAAAAAATCAGCAGACAAAATAACTGCAAATTTTCTTTTACAAAATATACATCGCAAAAATCAGCAGTCTTGCTGATGAATTGGCAATTTTTGCAACAGATGCTCAGAAGTATCTCTGCTGGCCATATACCTTCTCAAAGGTTGTGATGTTACAGCCAGGCTAATCATGTGCATTTCTTGTGAGTTTGCTGATATTTTACACTCAGTTTCCTACCACTTCCACAATTAATTAAAACACAACATACAAGAACATAATTGCAGACACCTCCAGTATGTGGCCCTCTAAAAATTATGAATCTGTTACAAGGAGAAAAGAAATCTGGACTAAAGTATAAATATGGCTGTATTACCAAAACATTCAACTGTTTTACTCACAATTTAAAGCATGCTAGAATGACTGAAGCATTTTAAATAACAAACCTTGCTGCCGCAAGCGCATGACCGAACTCGTGCACTCCAACAGAGAATAGTGTTCCAAAGGACATATACACAATGTCTCTTAAGGGAACGCTTATACCAGGAACCTAGCATTCAGACAGAATTTCAAAGAAAAAATTCAAAGTTCAACCACCTGTCCCTCAATTTGATTGCTCTACCTTATGTCTTTCCTGATACCTTCAACATTACTGCCGAGAATAGGAATAAGTCACTGCTAAGATAATTGTATAGTTATGCCACTAACCACAGGAGTAGCTGCATATAATGACTCCTTTGATTTTCCCATCAAGGAATTTCTTTCTTCATTTGAAGGTACAAGCCAGCTTGACTCCCATATAAGAATCTGTAAACCATAAAGAACACAAGGTAAGAACATGCCAGGCAAATATAAAGGTATGTGAATACAAAGACTTTATTTCTCAATTCTCTTTCCAGAGCTGAAATGGCAAAGATCATGAAGGTATTGTTTCTAGCAAATTATATCCAAAAATCATAATTTAAAAGCAGGGGATTAATGCCATCATAAAGCTGTTTTCCATCAAGCCAATGCACAGAAGTCCTAGTCTGCCGTCTGTCTAATCAAATAAGCAAAGGCTATATACTAGAAATTAGAATTATCTTCACTACCATGGATGGTACCAACCATATAGACAGGCATCTACACCGACTCTTTTGGGCCCTAGCTACTGCCATGAATAGCTGTAAGAACTACAAATGACCAGTTTTCTTCCAAACAGACCTATCCAGCAGTGAATGCCAGAAACAATCCCTTCAGAAAACAAGCTGAAATATAGGCGATTATAGAAGTAACACTCTGAAGTTTTGAATGGCTCAAAGAATGGGATTTCATTTTTCTAAGTGGAGCCCAAATTGTGAGAAGTATCTTCACATTTGACCATTAATGGTATCTTCACATGTGAGAAGTATCTTCACATTTGACCATTAATGGTACTGGCATCTACACAGACTTTTTTTGGCCCCCAGCTAAGCTAGCTTGATCCAGGAGGATCTCCCATTTGATCGATTTTCATCCACTTCAATTGCTTAAGGGTAGGTTACAGTTGCATAGTGCTCATCGAGAGCTTTCCGGCGATACCAATTTTGTCAAATTTGGACTTCAAATAACTAAGTTACACCACTTTCAAGTTTTGGCATTGGAGCAGTTGGGCATCAGGAGTCGGCGTGCTTTGATTGGCAGGTTGTTGGCAACGTCAACTGCCGACCACCAACATTGGACAGTCGAGTGCGGAAAGTTGGCAGGTTTATGCAGCACTATTGTGTTGTTCGGGCCAATTGCCAACTCCTGAATGGCAGAACAATGGAAAAGTCGGGAGTCCAGGCTTCACAACATTTTGGTTGCGGATTCGGCATCACCAACTGCCAACCCTTGACGTCGGTCAGTCAGAGTCGGCACAATATTAGTCGGCAGCTTTGCAATTCAGCAATGAACAATGGGCAGCAGAGAAATCGGCGTCGGGACGTTGCAGATCAATGGTCCAGATTGTTCGATAGCAAATTTGATCAACAGATCCAATTTAATTTGGAGATTTCAACTGTAGATTTGATTTTCCGTATTTGTAGAGATTTTTGGACGAGGATCTTTGGATTTGATCCACTATTCTTGCCATTTTACTCCTGATTTGGGTATTGATTCTTATCCTTCGGGTTATCTTGGACATTGAGATTGATTTTGTTCCAAGTTGCGCACTTTATCCACGGATCTCTACCAGTCAATTCCTTCTATTTAACAGTTGTGAACAAGGTTGGCCAAAACAAGGCAAGAGAAGCCGAGCAGATCAAACAAAGAGATAGAGAGAGCATTGGTCAAACTTTCATTCAGACTGTGGGCAGCTTGTGGCTCCCATGCTTGAGGATGTTGCGTTGCCCATGAACGCTTGAGGTATCGCATTAGGTAAATTGGTGTTCTTAAGCACAATTTGGTTCTGTAAATTCTCAATTTCATTGTGACCTTTGCATTTGAAGAAATAATCGATTGATCGCAGTGAAAGTGGACCCGTGGACGTAAGCATTTTTCCGAACTCCGTTATGAATTTCATGTCTTCAATTTTTGTGGTTGCAATTCTCTATTGTAGCGTTCTCCTTAACCTTGTTAAGTCCTGTTAATTCAACATTTTTATTCGCTTCATTAATTCAGCATTTGGCACAGTTCATATGTTATTTTCTTGGTTGACTTCAAAGATCCTGGCATTTCCGGATCAAGTGGTATCAGAGCTCGTGTTAACCCAAGAACTGTGAGTCTATGAATGCTAACTAGGGCAAAGCTTCACGTTGGTGAAGGAGAACTTGAGATGTTTAATCCAGAAATTCGATGTGTGCATTGGAGAAGGAAAATGGCAAAAGATTATGGAAAAAAAGATGAGAAGGCGTTCTGAAAAGCTTTTCTACTGGATGGCTAACAAGATAAAAAAGTTGTTTCCATATTATCAAAGAAGATTGAAGAAGAAGATAAGGAAACAGATAAAAGCAGCAGGGAGTGACTCAGACAAAAAAGGTAACGGAGGAGATCATCCTCGTACTCCCCCTTCTCCATCGTCTTCTTCTAATAAAGATTATGTCGGTACTTCATCAAATGCACATAAAAAGAACTCTGAGAACATTGATCTGAACACCCCATTGTTGAAGCTTGACATCAAGTATAATTTTCTTATGTTTAATGAAGAAAGTGATGCTGAAAAATTGGATAATTGGGTTAGGCAAATAGAAGTTTATTGCAGAATCCAGAAGTTGTCAGGAGATGAAGCCAGAATTCAGTTGGCCTCACTACAACTTGGAGGCATTGCTCTTGTATGGTGGGAGAGAAAAACTCAAGAGGACTTGCTTACGAAAGGTAAGGTGATTTCTTCATCGTATGAGTTTGTTTCAGTATTGAAAAAACAGTTTTATCCACTTGTGTATGTGCAGCGGACTATGATGAATTGGCAAAGCTTTAGACAAGGAAAAGGACACAGTGATCAAAATTATACTCAAGAGTTTAGGAAAAGGGATTTAGTGTTGGGTATTTCTCTCTATACCCAAAAGACCCTTCTTAAATATATAGGTGGTTTACATGGTTACTTAAGGCATACGATTTTGATGTTTAATCCTAACGATCTGGATGAAGTATGCGTACAAGCCACCCATGTTGAATCTAAGGGGAAGAGTTCTATTAATAACTATTCTAAGAAGCCTTTCAAGCCAAAGGAAAGCAAGATCAAAGGCAAGGGGGAAGGTAAGAAAACGACCACTATTAAGAAAGAAGGTGAGAAGTTCCCCTTGCAAGAAGGGACATGATGTTTCACAATTCTCAAAATTACATCCGGAATTAAGACCAAAGAAGTATGGAGGGTACAAGGATAAAGGCAAAGCAAAGAATGTTGTTGTAGTGTTGTAGGATGTGGGATCTGACTCTAGTGATGAGTCCACAGTCTCAGCTGTTGGAGTTCAAGGTGAGGATAAAGATACATCTCTTTCTCATCATGCAAATACACATGCAAGTATACGGTCTTCTTCTAGGCAAGATGATACGAAACGAGGTGAACTCTTTCATGTTTGGGTCATTGCGAAACATACGAAAGTTGATACATTATTTGATAGTGGGTCACAGACTCACAAGTCAATTTAGTTTTTGAAGAAGTGGTAAAGAAACTGGGTTTATCTACTATACCTCGTGAAAAAACATATCCTCTAGGATGGGTAACTAATGATGCACAATTGCAAGTAACCAAGAAATCTATACTAAAATTTGCAATTTCTTATAAGTTTAAGGATGAGGTAGAGCTTGATGTAGTACCACTGGATATATGTGGCATTGTACTTGATACCCCTTATCTGTATGATCATAAGGCTATATTCTAAAGGGAGAATAATCAATATCATCTTTTTAAGGATGGTACTGAATATGTTATACATGCACATCGAATGAAAACAAGCCTGTCACTAATCTTTACAAATCAAATGAAAAGGTTAGTGAATGCTAGCAAGAATTTTGTGTTGATGATTATTAAGGTCAAAGAGAACAATGATGGTGCATCCAAAGCCTTTGCAGGGAGTGATCCAAAGCATAAATCTGAAATGTTTAAGATAAATTATGAATATGATGAAGTATTTCAGGAACCAGTAGGATTACCACCCAAAATAGGGATTCAACATGAAATCCAGCTGCAGCAAGATGTGCCAATTCCAAACATTTGCATGTATCGGATGTCTGTGATGCAGAGTGAGGATATCAAGTAGCAGATTCAGGACTTGGTTGGAAGAGGAATTATCAGGTCCAGCACATCACCTTGTGGTTCACAAATTGTGTTGGTGTCAAAGAAGGATGGATCTTGGAGAATGTGCATCGACTATTTGGCTTTGAATAAGATCACGTTAAAGAACATGTATCCACTTCTATGTATTGATGATCTGCTTGATCAATTAAAACATTTAGTTTATTTTTCTAAGTTAGACTTGCGTAGCGGTTACCATCATATTAGAATTTCTGAAAATGATGTATAGAAGATTGCTTTTAAGACAAAACAGGGATTGTATGAGTGGCTGGTTATGCCTTTGGGGTTGTGTAATGCCCCAGCGACATTCATGAGGGTGGTGAATGACGTTTTTCGACCCTTCATTAATGATTTTTTCATAGTCTACTTAGATGATATTCTTGTTTTTAGTCCCACTTGGGAAGAGCATGTTGGTCATGTAACACAAGTGCTTGATGTATTAAGGACGGAAAAAATATATGTAAAGATGGCAAAGAGTGAATTCGCTCAAACATCTTTAGTGTACCTACTACCTAGGCCATGTCATTGGTGGAGGGCAACTCAGAGTAGACCCTACCAAAGTTGAAATTATTGTAAATTTGCCAAGGCCAAAAACAGTTACAGAGGTTAGGAGCTTTCTTAGTGCAGTCCAATATTGGAGAAAGTTCATAGCCGCTTTTTTCTCCATTGCCGCACCATTACATTCTTTAACGAGTGAAGCAATCTTTCTAGTGGGGAGGCAAGCAGCAAAGAGCCTTCGACGCTTTCAAGGAAAAGATCAGCACGACACCAGTTCTGGCACTGCCAGACTTACAACAGCCATTCGAAATTGATACGAATGCTAGTGGTTTTGCCATGGGAGTCGTCCTTATGCAGGATCGAAGATTGATCTGTAATCATTCTGAAACATTTTCATCTGCGGTAAGTAACTATCCTACCTATGATAAAGAATTGTATGCACTGGTACAGAGCGTTAAAAAATGGAAACACTACTTGATGAGCAAAGAAACAATTATACACTGATCATCAGCCATTACAATATCTGCACTCACAAACTAAGTTATAGCAAAGCAGGCGATTAAAATGGATGGGATTTCTTCAACAATTCCATTTAATTATTAAATATAAGGACACTCAAAATAAAATCGCACTTTCGTTGTCAAGGCCGCCAATAACAACCATTAACGCATCTATCATTTACAACAAAGTCCTTTGCCTCATGACAGCGATATTGAACAATATGCTAGGGATGAAGATTTTAAAGATGTATACGAATCTTTAATACATGGCACTCAAACTGAAGAACTGAATTATCATGTGCATGATCAATTGTTGTATCACCTTGGCAAATTTGTATTCCACAAACTGAAAGAGTGCATGTAATCAAAGAAGCCCATTCTTCTCTTATATCTGGTCACTTTGGGGTAGGCAAGACAGTAGCTCAGCTTTAGAGGTATTGTTATTGGCCATGGATGAATCAGATAGTTTCCAAATATGTAAATGGGTCTGTTACCAGATGAAATGGCAGTCCAAATCACCAGTAAGCATGTTAGGAGGAAGTGACCACTGTCAACTTAGTCAACTTCCCCTGACTGCTTCGGAAGGCTAAGCCTCCTAGGGGAGATCCCTAATACAACTCTGAAATAACACTTAGACACTAAAATATATTCTCTTTCAAGGATGTTAGTGACCAGTGCCTAATGGAGTCAAATCAAGGAGTGAAGAGGAAGCACTATGTGACATGTGAGATAATATAAGTGCAATTAACAACTCATTCATTCAGTTGTTCAATGACAAGGAAATGGCCAATTTCTTCGGAATAACAAATGTGCTTAGTGGGTATTAACATATAAGCAATATGAGTAATTATGTAAGCCCTTAACACAAGCATCCAATATCAAATAAGTCACCAAGGCAGTAGTAGTCATGCATTATTATTGTGAGAATTGTTACAGACTTAGCATGAGTAAATCATTCTGTAATTACCATATTCTTAGCTTAAGTTAGAAAGCGTGTTGTATTATCAGTAGGATCGCAACTAGTATGCAGTAGAGACAATTTTATGCAGCATTATAAATATCAGACATGAATGTACAGCAGTAATTGTTCAGTCATCCACCCAAGTGTTTATAGGAGCATTATGATGTCAATTGTCAGCAGTATCCCATATTGGTATCACATTAGCTAGCAGCATAAATTTATATTCATATAGTACATGTAACTAGGCATTAACCAAACAATTGCATCAACTTTGCAAACAGTATATACATGCTAACATTATGACAGCAGTGATGGCTTGACTATAAGATAAGAAATCACACCATCATTTGCCAATTTCCTCTCTAAATACAACCTTGCAACCAATAATTTTCCAAGCTATTAACCATGTAACATACTGTATGTGTGTTTGTTGGCAGACTGTGACTGACAGAAAGGATGCAAGCAGTCCGCTTTCAAAGGTAGCCTAGACTTCAATCAAATTAGCAGTCTATGTGAATTAACCCTTTGTTTTGTTAATGTGTAGGTTAAAAAAGACTTACTGTAGCTAAAGGAAGGGCAGCCTTGAGGTATGGGTAAGAAGCCACACAAGGGGACCGAGAGGTAATGGAAAGGTCTTTATCAGACCTGAGATAAGGCCGAGGATGGAGGGGAAGGAAGGGAGCAGCCTTAGGTTGACCCATGAAAGGAAGGGGGAGGTGAGAAGGTGCAGGCTGTTTCTGTAGCAGCTACAGACCTGAGGGAAGAAGCAGCCATAGGGCTGCCCTTAAAGCAGATCTGAGGGTGGAAATAGGAGAAAAGGGGAGCAACCAAGATGATAGAGGGTAGCAGCGAGGGTGGTAGAAAGGGATGGAGATAGAACCAGGGCTATAACCTATAACTAACCTAAACCAACCCTAGACTAGGTTATGGAAGATAAAAGATGTGAAAACCAAGGGAAACGTACCCTAGCAAAAGCCCTACCCAACCTAGGGCATCTAGGGAGGATGGCTAACCTAGAGAGTAAGAGATCCTAGGTCAAACAACTAGCCTAGAAAACTAAGGTAAAAATCCTAGAGGACCCTCCCAAGGAGACGTGCCTCAGCTTGCTAAGGAGACAAGAAGGCTGGTAATGGCCTATTCTAGGAGAAAATGCAGCACTAGGGCTACCATTTAGTCACGAACATGCATCATCTACCAACATTCAAACAAAGAGATAAGAAGCCTCACCTTTAAGTGCTCGTGTATAGCCAACAAATCAAAACATCACCTTGCAAAGAATTTCACCAAAGAATTACCAGAAAACAGCTTGCATTAACCTAGAAAATCCTCCTCAAGAGGAGCACATCTCTCCAAAGATCCCTAGCAAGCGTAAAACAAATGCATAGTGTATTATTCCATGAGTTTTCTTTAGAAAATGAAGGAAGGAGATCTATTTATATGATCTCACACTCACTTTTACAAATAAAATCTGGGTTGAGATGCCTTTAAAATGTCAATTCGAAATTACAAAATGTCAACTTAAAATTAAAACAAAATAATAATAATAATAAAATATAGCCATTATGTAGGCTCAAGGTAGGCTACCTGGGGTATTTATACCCCTAGCTGTCAAAATCTGCTCAAATAAGTGAATCACTCTGAACAAAAGGCTAGAGTGAGCTGGAGGGAGGGCGTTGTACCCCATCTAACCCCTAGAATGTTGTAAAATCCCTCAACACCCTCCTCAAAGCATCAAAAGGCCTGGCATGGAGGATGGCTTCCTCTGAGGAGATAAGGCCAAGGAGTGTAGGTGCCCACTGACTGAAGTGCCAAGAGGATGTCCTAACTGGTTGCAAAGGGAGACAGATGTATCGTAGCTGAAGCAGAGGCCACTAGAGCTCGTAAACAAAATATGGAGCCATGTGACCCAGTGGTGAACCCTTAGGAGCCCCGAACACCAACCCCGAGGTTAAAGAACCCAGCAAAGGGCAATCAGCAGTGCCATTAAGCCATAGTACTCCTAAAGGAGAAACCAAAGGGCCCAACCATGACCACCATTACTCGACAACACCCCTCCTGATTGAAAAAATGGCCCTCTCTCCCTGGGGTACATCTACAGGTGCGCTAGGTATAGGTGCAGCGTAACAGGGTGTATTATGTGTGCTACAAAAAATGGGTTTGTACACACCACTCCTTGTACCTTCTCATCCTTGGGAAAGTGTGTCTATGGACTTTATGGGAGGGTTACCTATGTCTCGGAAAGGTCATGATCACTTGTATGTGGTTATGGATAGATTTAGTAAAATGTGCATTTTAATGCCTTATAAGAAGCATGTCACAGCAGAGATGACTGCTCAATTGTTCTTTCAATTTGTACAGGTTCATTTTGGGTTGCCTACTTCCATTGTATCTTATCGAGATTCTCGTTTTCTTGGGAAGTTTTGGACAACTTTGTGGGAACTTATGGACACCAAATTGAAGAAGAGCACTGCTTTCCATCCACAAACCGATGGTTAGACCAAAGTAATCAACCACACAGTGGTACATCTACTTCGAGGTTATTGTTCCAAACATCCTAAGCTTTGGGATAACAGTTGCACTATATTCGGCATGCCTACAATCGTGCTATACACTCTTCAACACAAAAATCCCCCTCTGAGACTTGATTTGGTTATTTACCAAAGTCTCCTCTAGACTTTCTGTTTCGGAAAGACCCTGTAGGAAATGGATAGGTTGATGGAAACAAGGCCTTAAAGTTCATCCAACAGATCCAGCTGATACACCAGGCAATTCAGCAACAGTTGGAAAAGAGCAAAGTCAAATACAAGTCCAGGCATGACCAACATCACGTGGATCATCATTTCCAAGTTGGTGATCAAGTACGGCTTCATATCATCAAAGACCAACTTATAGGTGAAGGTAAAAAACTTAAACCATTGAGGTATGGACCCTTCACAATTTTAGACAAATAATGCTTTTCGGTTAGATTTGCCTCCATACAT
Source organism: Pseudotsuga menziesii (assembly GCA_001517045.1). Classification (NCBI taxonomy): domain Eukaryota; kingdom Viridiplantae; phylum Streptophyta; class Pinopsida; order Pinales; family Pinaceae; genus Pseudotsuga; species Pseudotsuga menziesii. The sequence goes on along the minus strand of LPNX010496439.1, from coordinate 256,994 downwards.
GAAGATGTATTCTGTAGTGAATATGGACAACTTAAAATTGTATGAGCCTCCAATGATTATGGATCAAGAGTAAAATGTTCATGTTCCATCTGTTGATGACATTTGCACCTAAATACCTTGATGAGTTGCAAGAAGACATCATTTTTGACAAAAGAGTACGGACTTCACGAAGGGGAAATGTGGAATACATTTGTGTGGGTCGTAAAGGAATGCATCCAAGCAAGGCTCAATAGATTAAGACCGGAAGGGTGAGGGAGCTATACCCTCACTTAATCTTTGATTGATTCCGGGCTTTTGGCAGTCCAAAAGCTTTTCAATGGGAAGATTTGATCCAGAAGGACCTCCCATTTGATCAGTTTTCATCTTCTTCAATCACTTAAGGGAAGGTTTCAGTTGTGTAGTGCTCGTTGATAGCTTTCCAACGATACCAATTTTGTCAAATTTGGACTTCAAATGACTAAGTTACAACACTTTGAAGTTTTGGCGTTGGAGCAATCCGACGTCGAGAGTCGACGTGGTTTAGATGGCAGTTTGTTGGCAACGTCAATTGTCGACCCCCGACATTGGACAGTCGGTAGCGGAAAGTTGGCAAGTTTATGAGGCACTGTTGTGTTGTTCGGACCGACTGCCGACTCCCAAATGGCAGAACAGTGGAAAAGTCAAGAGTTGGGGCTCCGCAACATTTTGGTTGCAAATTCGGCATCACTAACTACCGACCCCCGACGTCGGCCAATCAGAATTAGTAGCATATCAATCGACAGCCTTGCAATTCGACAATGGACAACTGGCAGCAGGGAAATAGGCATCGAGGTGTTGCAAATCAACGGTCCAAATTGTTCAACGACAAATTTGATCAACAGTTCCAGTTTAATCTGGAGATTCTGAATGTGGATTTGATTTTCCAGATTTGCAGATATTTTTGGACGATTGGACCCACTATTCGTGCCATTTTCCTCCTAATTTGGGTATGGATTCTTATCCTTCAGGTTACCTTGGATATTGAGATTGATTTTGTTCCAAGTTGGGCACTTTATCCATGGAACTCTACCAGACAATTCCTTCTATTTTACAATTGCAGACAAGGCTGGTCAGAACAAGGCAAAAGAAGATGAACAGATCAGATAGAGAGCAAGAGAGAGCGTTGGTCAGACTTTCATTCAGATTGTGTAGGGCTTGTGGCTCCCAAGCTTGAGGATTTTGTGTTGCACATGAACGCTTGAGGTATCGAATTGGTAAATTGTTGTTCTTAAGCAATCTTGTCTCAGTAAATTCTCCTTTGCATTTGAAGAAATAATCGATTGATCGCACTGAAAGTGGACCTGGAGACGTGGGCATTTTGTCGAATTCCGTTATCAATTTCCTGTCTTCAATTTTGTGGTTGCAATTCTTTGTTGAAGAGTTCTCCTTAAGCTTGTCACGTCCTGTTAATTCCGCATTTATATTCGCTTCATTAATTCAGCATTCAACATAGTTCACATTTTATTTTCTTGCTTGGTTAAGTATAAAGATCCTTTCCGGACCATAGCTGCCATGAATGGCTATAATAGCAACAAATGGCAGGTTTCTTCCAAATAGACCTGCACAGCTATGAATGCAAGAAACAAACCCTTCCAATTACAAATTAAAAAGTGATTATAAAAGCAATAGTTTGCGGTTCTGAATGGCTCAAAGACTTCAATTTATCTTTCCCAAGTGTAACTCACATTGTCCAGTAGTCCTCGCAATGTTCACTATTGTTGTCTTCATGTAGAAAAGTGTGATTTCTTGCAGGTTATCTCTCTTCAACCTATTTTCACCCTGAAAATGAGACTTTGGGACATTTTTTAGGTGTTCTCAGTTGTTCTCCATTGGGTGGTGAATCACTTCACTTCTAATCTATGTTGCAGGAAACGTGGGCCCCAACCCGTTTCCAGCGTTTCCCTGTTTCGAAACTAGGAAACACGTACCGTACGGTTTGGAAACGCATTTCTGTACAGACGAAACATGTTTTCGAGATGGAAACATGTTTCATCCATACAAAAACGTGTTTTCGATACGGCTACAGTCAATTAGGTCACGTTTCCAAAAAAAATGTTGCCATGGAGCAGGTGTTTTTGGTGATATTAATGGTAATGTTAAATTCTTAAAGTAAAAGTGCCATTCTCCTTATCTTTTATTTTCCATCCTTTTACTTAAATTTTTAACATTACTATTAATTGTTTCAGGATGTTTGAGAGTGGTTCCAACCTCATCGGACTTCATATGCAAAAAGTAGAATTTTAGATCCCATTCAAAATACAGCAGACTTAATAGTTTTCAGGATTTCAGGATTGCAAGGTTTCCACCAAATTCTATCATGTATGAGGATATGGAATTGGCATTTAATCAAGTAGATCAACACCTATATGTATCTTGATGTTGGTGGTGTTGATTGTTGAACTCCTCTGTCATGACATTAATAAAAATATACTCCACTCAAACAAAATCACTTATTAAGCATGGGAAATTTTTTCTACCTTATTTTAACGATTGGATTAGGAAGTTTCATCAAAATTGTAGGGTGTTGAGTTGTTGACTAATGCCCTTGGAGGACCAAGTTTAAAATTCGAGTTAGAGACAAAGGCAGAGCCTAGAGGAGGGAGGCATAGGTTGTTATTGATGAATAGGATCTCAATATAGGCAATGATTTGTCAACATGAATGATTTATGATTTATATTTCACATTTAGTTTTTAAAATAAAAAATGTTCTTGCTCATATATATATATATATATATCGCGTTTCCCTGTTTCCAAAATTTTGGCGAGTCACGTTTCCCCCGTTTCTTCGTTTCCCCGTTTTGTGCAACTTAGCTTCTAATCCCTTCACCAACTTCCTCCTAGGTATGTTGATTTGTCCTCACACGAAGTGCCCTCTCCTTTGTATCTAAGGATTTTGGAGTGTAGTATAAGTCATTTATTAGGTTTGTCACGTATCCAAATAAGGACTTAATAAATATTAATATATTACTAATAATTAGTGATAACAATATAAGTAATGGGCCATGGCTAATTATAGAAAATAGTTATACTTGAGGGTCTTAACTATTGGGTGTCAACCAGGGTGTGATCAACTTGTAAATCAAGTGAGCAATCTTCTTACAACCAAGGGTATTTATGTATTTATACATTAATTGTCTTAACTCAATGTTGGTTGGACATGTGTTTGTCTCTCTCATGAGACAAGACATTTGTATATCATTTCATATGGAAGTATATCAAATTTGATCAAAAATGCCATGAACAATGTTTTTGTAATGTTTAATATTGAACAAAATTTCTCATTCAACATTGAACTATCATACAATGATAAGAAAAACAGTAAACCTGATCATTCTCGATGTCTCATAATAGCTTAAGCGCTATAGTGTTAAACCAAATACATACTACATTCAAAAATTGCCTAATGGCATTCCCAAAAATGAAACAAAAAACAGCATAGTTGATTCCTCAAGGCAAGTCAGCTAGCTTTGTTGCATCCTCGTCATCTTCAGCATCGCTAAGGCCCTTCGTCAACATGTCTCCAAGTAAAATAATCACTCTCAAGCATAGACTCCTCTTCAACGACAATAACTGGAGGAATCTAAACAAGGTCATATGCTTGTGGATTCTCATCCACACATATAGCAACATCATTAAATGGCATTTCTTCTTCTTCAGATTCATCATAGATCTAAGTTGCACTAAAATGGATACGAGAACATATACGAATGCACGAGGGGGGTGTGAATGGATATATTGTGAATTTTTAGAAAAGTTGGGTACAATACGGCAAGGAAACAACAAACATACATGTATATATGTACAAAAAAACTATGACACAAAAATAATTCAAATTACCACTTACCAATTGGATTTAGAAGCATCCATGTCATTTATAACATCAATCGACATGTTTTTCCAATACATGTACCTTTGTATGTTTAATAAGGTCTTTCTAGATCCAAAATGTCCAAGCTCGAGGATTGATTGCCCGATACCACAACATATCACGGTTCTTTGGGATTCCAATGGAGGACTCCCCCCTCTCAAATCCTCCAAGGGGAAAATTTAAAGAAAAATTGGCAGCAACAAATTTACAAGGAGCGCACGAATTCCCCAATAACATGAATAATAGTCAGGGAAACTATAGCCCCACGGGTATAGCCTTAGAACATGATTTTTCATGATGGGCATGGCAAGTTAAGAGCTTACTACGGAGGGTGGAATCCCTTGAAGATTAAAACAAATAGCTTCACTCTGAGGTGGTCTCTAAACTCAAACAATTGTTCTCAAAAATGAAAAATCATAAAAATGTACACTTACAAGAACCAATTGCAGTCTCCCCCTTCCTCCAAATAGGACTCTCAAATATCAAAAACCTGCAAGAAGAGACAAGATGACAACAAGCCCTTTTTAAACAAGAAATGGAAATGTAGCAACAAAGTCTTAACTCTTGGGTGAAAGTGGTCTGAAAAAGAGAGAAACCTCTCATGCTCAACATGGTTGAAGGGGTGGTACAAACCAAGCTGAATGAGGAGCGTCTCCATCTAACTCGAGAGCTTAATCTTAGAGTGCATGGGCTCCCAATTCCTACGACCCCATTGGATCCCTTACAGATTGCCACCTCTTTCCTTCATGACACCCTAGACCTGAAGGACATGTCTATTGATCGAGCGTGTATGGGGCCCAACTCCACACTCTTCCTTCACTTTGGTATGTTGGAAGACCGACTCAAACCCATTCGACCTAAGAAAAGGTTGACATCTCTCTGAATTGCGCAAAATATCTTTCTAGATGTCAACCTCACTAGAACCCAACAGGCGGAATCTAAGCAAGCTAGAGATCGGATCACAGTTGCACGAAAAGAAGGAAAGTGGGTTGACATTCGAGATCTTAAAGCACTCATTCATGATTCGGCCCCTCCAGTATACTCCTGACCTTGAACCAAATAACAGACTCATTCGGTGGGGTGACATGCTAGAGGGAGCTTTACCACCATCTTCATCAGCTACTGGAACTACAAAGGCATGTTTTTGTCATCACCAGGTACACTCTACGATGATATCGGGACCTGCAACCTTCTTTTCCTCACAGATCCCCATGCGAACACCACCCCCAATTCAGGGATACCACTGGATTTGGTCTTGTAGATAAGGGACACGATCCGACAGTGTCAAAGGGTCTGGGGGGTCACCTGTCTTGTATGGGACCCCCTCACAAGTTCGGTTACCATGTTGTCATCAGATGAGCACACTCAATATTTGTGGGTCCAGATTCATCTGAATAGTACCTTGCTTCGAGACACCTACATTATGGTGTGCCACTTCCCCCCAACCTCGTCACACTTTGCACTTCACACTGAGTCCGAGCAAGACCCTTTTCTTCATCTTTATGTAGACAACTCACACTTATCTACTCTTAAGGAGGTCAATCTTTTGGGTTACTTCAATGCCCATACCAAAAGCCTACAGATATCACTCAATGATAGAGTCGACAATGCACTTTACCTACAGGAGCTAGAGCCAAAGTCTATGGGCCTTCAAAAGTGTTCGTGGGAAGGAAATAGACCTCTCACAATTTACGAAAGACGCCTTTTGCAGCTTGGAGAATCCCATGGCTTATTGATTCTAAACGAGCTCCCTTGCTTCCCAGGATAAGGAGACTTTACTTACTTTCCTCACAGTGGCGGGACCAGTGTGGTGGACTATGTTTTGGCCAACTTGGATCTCCTCCCACGCATCCAACACTTCTCTGTGTCTCGATTTCATTTAGCAAACCATGCCCTCCTCACTTTCTTCCTTTCTACATCCCCTCCTCCTTCCACCCCCAAGCCTACCCCCACTCCACTTTCCTTTTTGATAAGGATTGCATCGTTTCTTATACCACTCACCTTAAAGAGTTGCTCCCCCCATTTCCCACTTCAAATCAATGGCCACTACCACAAATACATAAGAGATACTCTCCATAGCACTTGAGGAGGCAGCCCTCAATTCCTACCCCCACTCTACTCGTCAACACACCCATAAACCCACCCTGGCTCTTGCCCCATGAAACATTGGTTCAACTATGAATGCAAGGACAACTCTTCTTCATTCTCATACATGAACCCCATCCGCTCCTCACCTTTGCACAACCTTCCATAAACTCCTTCAGCGTAAAAAGCAAACTTCTCTTTTCCAAAGAAGACAAGAACTTTGTGCAGCCCTCCGCTGTTGAAAATCTACATAGGAAGTGTTTATTCACCTTGTGAACACTTAAAGTTAAAAGTTGTGGTCCCTAGTACTTTTAAAGTGAGAATGACTTTATTTTTATAAAGTGAGTTTGAGTATTAAAAATTTAAAATGTGACTTTATGAGAATTAAAAAGGTGGCTGAGTATTAAATGTCTCATTTACTATTTAAAAGTGAATTAACGTTTTTAATGAGAAAAAGTGAGATTTAATAAAGGCCCTAGATCTCATTTAGTTGACTTTTAATCTCAGCCATTGATTTTGAGATGGTGGTTACTCAAACAAAAAGGCTAGGGAAAGGCATTGTGAGAATCATTGTTCACTTTCACAAAAGAGATTTTTGGAGAGAAGAGTGAGAGAGAAAAACCCTTGCACAAATTCCAAGGTTGAGGAAGAACAAGAAGTTGGGCACGTTTTTCAAGGCATGACCGTACAGCAAGAGTCTGCACAGCAGACACAGATTTCGAGGCAGGCCGCACTGTACTATTCTGTACAACAGCATGAAAATCTAGGAAAGTTGGCATGATTTTCGAGGTAAACAGGACAACAATTAATGTTGTTGCAAACCGTATAGTTGCACAATTTTCGAGGCAGAGAGCAACAAGTACAGTAGTACTGACACGAAAATTGAGGTGTTGGAAAATTCAGACTATGACAGTTTATACAGAAATTTCTGAGAATGAATTTTGACACGTATTTCGAGAAGAAATACTAAGATAAGTACTGTTGTAATTTTATCTTATTATGCTTGAAAATAATAAAATCTCACTTTGAAAACAAGTTTTCCCTTCGGGGGCCCACACGGGTGTGGCTCATTGGCGATTCGTTTGATTTGAAGTCATATGTTGTAAAGGAGGTCACAAGTTCAAATCACACCCGGGCTTACCCGTGTCCCATGCCTGCATGTTGTTGTGGGCACCTAGGGCCATAATGGTAGCGAGAATGGATCCCTGGACGCCTTGTCATGCGAGTATCATCCCAGTCCCCAGTTGTCGATTCCCCTAGTATAAAAAAAAAGTCCCTTTGAGGTTTTATCTTAGACCAATTGGTCAAAAATACTAAATCAAATTTCATATGTGTGTTGGTTGTCATAATTTTCTATGTGTGAAAAGTAGGCTGCCATAAAAATTTACGAGTTATTTATGTTGAAAGAATTCCATGTGTTTCAAGCAAATAGTGAATTTTTTTACTTATGAATGATTATGCATGTCGGGGTTTGGGCATTAAACTACATGTAGAGAAACTAAGCTTGAAACCAGGTTGGAGTTCCAAAACTTTCATGGTATCAGAGCTTAAGTGAAGGGCTGAAAATAAAAGTCAAAAAAAAATTTCTGACTTGGAGAAATAAGAGAAAACAAGGTTTTGTGAAGAAACAGGTTCTTGAACTAATTTGCAGTGATGGCTACCAGACTTAGGTTAGAAGATAGGTTGGATGGGGCAGTAAATTCTAGCCTGTGAAACGCTAGAATAGTGTTAATACTGTAGAAAATGAGCCATGGGCCATAGTGAACAGCACTTCTGCAAATCCAGTCGCAGTTCCTACAGTTGCAGCTAATAAGGCCGCATTTGACAAACAAGACATTAAAGCAAAAAGAATCATACATGATGCCATAAAATGATGCCATGTGATACCACATGTATCTGGGAAAAATTATGCTCATCAGATGTGGATAGCTATGACCAACCTATACCAGAGTTCCTGTTACGCTGCACATGTACCCAGAGCACCTTCAGGTGTACCCCAGGGAGAAAGGGCCAATTTTTTCGACCAGCAGGGGCGTTATCAAGCAACGGTGGTCATGGTTGGGCCCTCTAGTCCATCCTTTAGGAGTACTATGGCTTAATGGCACTGTTGATTGCCCTTTGATGGGGTTTTTAACCTCAGGGTTGGTTTACGGGGCTGCTAAGGGTTGACCATTGGGTCACATGGCTCCATATCATGTTTATGTGCTCTGATGGCCTATACTTCAGCAGTGAGACCTTCATCTTCACTCACAACCACTTATGACACCCTCTTGTCCCTTCAGTCAGTGGGTTCTTGCTCTCCATAGCCTTATCTTTTCAGAGGAAGTCATCCTCCGTACCAAGCCTTTTCATGCTTTGAGGAGGGTGTTGAGGGATTTCACAACACTCTAGGCGTTAGATGGGGTATAACGCCCTCGCTCCAACCATTTGTTCGGAGTGATTCACTAATTTAAGCGTGTTTTGGCACCTGGGGATACAAATGCCCCAGGTAGCCTACCTTAAGCCTACCTTAGGCTATATTTTATTAATATTTTCTTTCAATTTTCAGTTGTGAATTTATAATTTCAAATTGACTTATTTTAAGGCATCTAGGCCTGGATATTTGAAAAAGTGAGTGTGAGATCATATAAATAGATCTCCTCCCTTTCATTTTAAAGACGGAACTTATGGGATAATACACTATCCACTTGTTTTACCCCTGCTAGGGCTCTCTCGATGGATGCGCTCCTCTTGAAAAAGTTTTTTTGGGTTAATGCAAGCTTTTTCTGGTAATTCTTTGGTGAAGTTCTTTGCTTGGTGATGTTTTCATTTGTTGGATGAACACAAGCACAAAAAGGTCGGGCTTCTCATCTTTTTGTTTGAATGTTAGTGGATGTGCATGTTTAAGTCTTAGTGGTAGCCCTATTGCTGCACTTTTTCCTAGGATAGGCCATTACCTTTCATTCTTGTCACCTTAGAAAACTAAGGCACGTCTCCTTGTGAGAGTGCCCTAGGGTTCCTCCTTAGTTTTTCTAGGCTAGTTGCTTCACCTAGGAACTCTTCCTCTATAGGTTAGCCATACTCCTTAGATGCCCTAAGTTGTGGTAGGGCTTTTTCCTAGGGTTAGTTCCCTTAGTTTTCACACATTTTCTCTTCTAAAAAACCCTAGTTCTAAGGTTAGTTTAGGATTAGTTTTAGGTCAAATTTAGGTCTGCAATTTTCTGTCAGAAACCTTAAAAATCAAAAAATTAATTTTTTTGCACTTTTGGGCCACCCTAAAATTTCAACCACCTTCCCGACAAATTCTCCTTGGCCTCTAAATCCCTAAAAACCAAAAGGAGGAATTATAGGGAACCCTAAAAATACAAACATCGTGAAAATCTCATAAATTGCCCTAAAAAGCCCTAAAACGATCCTAATTCTGTCCTAAAAGTCCTAAACCATCTCCCAAACTAACGCTACCCTTCTTCCACATTCCCTGGTGTATTTCCCAACTTACAACAGCCTTTTACCCTTCGCCGAGCTGCTATAGCAGCCTGCTGCGACCCTTCTGCAGCCTTCGCAGCCCTCCTACACTTGTGTATCTCACACCTTTTCCATAACCTACTCAGTGACATAGCAAAGAGTTAGTTCACAAAAGTGCCGATTTAATTAGTGGATACAAAGTGTCATATGAAACTATGGTGTGACAAGTTATTTACATGTGTTGACTGCTGCTATACTACTGTACTTGTGCATCAAATCAATGATAACACATGCTACGAACAAACTTATCATATGATAATTAGTACTGCTTCCTTGAATTGTTATTGAACTTCATGACCAGTACATCTCTCATAATGCTGTGAGTAAGGATTGAATATATATATGTTGTGCTTACTGTTGTCATGATGTTAGTATGATTTAAACATCTTTGTATCGCTGCACTCAACAAATACACACAGTCTGCATACCAATCACGCATATTGCCATTTACATGATTCAAAGCTTATACAAATGTTTGGTTAATGCACTATAATGAATACTTGTTTGTGCTAGTATTGTTATGTTTATGAAGTAAATTAGGACTACTAATAATATTGCTGATGTACTGACACCTACTGCTGGTGCATACAACACCTTTGCAAATTTCAGAACTCTTGTTGGTTATTACAACTAAGTGCACATGCCTTCATTGACACATATATGACACAATTGTGTACAATGCTGTTCATTATCTTCACATGATTGATGCCACCATAAATACTGAACGTAATGTGAGGATTGAATACATACACAATTCAATTGGATTACTGCTGTCATAATTATCTATCTTATTGCATGTGCTGCTTGTATCTTTGGGCTATGATAAGTGTTTGTACTTGATCAACAATTGCACATGTATTTTGTTATTTCTATTGTGGTATACGAATGATCTTTGGGCTGATATACTACTGTGATAATACTCATGCACTCCATATACACTTGTATTTCAACTCATTCTCCAAGACTCCATAAGGCATTGGTTACTAAGTTACTAACAACCTCGAAAAGAACATTTGGTGTTTAGTGTCCTTACAAGAACGGAATAGGGCTCTCCCCTAGGAGGTTTCAACTTCTGAATAGTTGGGGACAAGTGGCTAAGGTGACAGTGGTCACTGTTCCCACATATGCTTACCAGTGGCTAGCCCTGCCATTTCAACCGGTAACATTTTTGCGTCGTTGTCGGGGACCATTTCAAAATTTGAAGCGGTTGATCCAGAGTCATTCACACTCTGGCAAGAACGACCTTCGCTAAGAAAATTGAGGTAAGTCTTTCTGGGTATTTTGAAAATATTATTGTCAAGGACTAATCTTGCAGATCTTACCTGGCGACTCAACAAAGAAAAAGCCCGACAAAGCTTAACATTTTGGCGTCATTGCCATGGATCTCAAATTATTGAGGAGACATATACGGGCAAGAACGACACTTTGGCACTTTGGTAAGTCTTGAAGTCCAAATTGTATATGATTGCATACATTTTTGAAAGGACTAACTTGAAGGATTACCTGGCGACTCCGCAAAGAACTCAACCACCTGGCGACTCAACAAAGAAAAAGCCCGACAAAGCTTAACATTTTGGCGTCATTGCCATGGATCTCAAATTATTGAGGGGACATATACGGGCAAGAACGACACTTTGGCACTTTGGTAAGTCTTGAAGTCCAAATTGTATATGATTGCATACATTTTTGAAAGGACTAACTTGAAGGATTATCTGGCGACTCCGCAAAGAACTCAACCACCCCATCAATCAGGTACGCCCTTGTTTCGTTTAGTACTTTGGTGATATTTGTTTAACTAACATGGCAGGTCTCAGTTGGCGGATCCAATCAAAGAAAAATAAAGAAGTACTCTTCAAAGACAAGGAAGCTTGACGAGATGGCGTCTAATTACGAATTGTGGATGAATACATTAATGTTTTCGCGTATTCCGGGCTTTCCACACAAGAATGCCATTGAAAGTGGTGGCAAGGCACTTTTCCCATTGTTCCAGCAGTATAAGTACCATGCAGCAACACATGTGCAGACATTCATGCAATTCATCTGGGCAACCAACATTGTGCACAAAGACATCAGGATCAGGATATTTCTGCTATCTCTTCATAGAAGACAACTTATTTATCAGAAATTGGTATGAGGGTTTTCCTTGCAAAAGTTTTTCTTCACTCCCGCAGGTCATCAATGCATTCAACGTGGATTGGGATTACAGTATCGAAGAATAAAAAAGAAATCCCATGATCGACAGTATATGAGAAGAAACACTAGGAAACAGCCAGACACAAGATGATTTGAGCGAAGGAATCAAAGATGATATTCCATTTAAATTCAAAGATCCTGATAATCCAACTGCTACAAAAATGGAAATAGGTTTCACTCCTCTTGATTTATCACGCTTCCCAGGATATCCAGATGATTTACCAAAGGTATTCTGGCATGCCTTCAAAAGTGACCATGATAATGTCGTGCATCATGTGGAATAGTTTATGACTTTGGCTTCAAAATATGGTATTAAAGAAAAAGAAGATGTTTACATGCGATCATTTGTCCTTCACCTGGGAGGAAAGGCCCTTCCTTGGTTTGTGGGCCTAGATAAAGGAACGATATTGTCCTTTGCAGAATTGGTGGAAACATTCTGTAGCCACTGGGATTCAGAGCAACGTGACAAATGGATACCTCATGTCAAGCATGCAAGGGACTTGTTCAGTACGGAAGCCCAAAACAAGGATCAAGTCGTAGCAGCCATTGTCCAAGCACTTGTCCCGCAGTTGGAGGCAATGCTACGCTACACCAATATCCAGCGAACCTTCAGGTGTATCCCAGGAAGAGAGGGCCAATTTTTTCGACCAAGAGGGGCATTATTGAGCAATGGTGGTCATGCTTGGGCCCTCTGGTCCATCCTTTAGGAGTACTATGACTTAATGGCACTGTTGATTGCCCTTTGATGGGATTTTTAACCTCAAGGTTGGTGTCTGGGGCTCTTAAGGGCTGACCATTGGGACACATGGCTCCATATCATGTTTATATGCTTCGGTGCCCTCTGCTTCAACAGTGAGACCTTCGTCTCCACTTAAAGCCACTTATGACACCCTCTTGGCCCTTCAATCAATGGGTTCCTGCTCTCCCTGGCCTTATCTCTTCAGAGGAAGTCATTCTCCGTACTAGGCCTTTTCATGCTCTAAGCAACACATTGAGGGATTTTACAGCACTCTAGGAGTTAGATGGGGTATAACGCCCTCCCTCTAGCTCACTCCAGCCTTTTGTTCAGAGTGATTCGCTTATTTGAACGTGTTTTGGCACCTAGGCATACAAATGCCCCAGGTAGCCTACATTAAGCCTCCATGGGCTATATTTTATTATTATTTTCTTTTAATTTTCAGTTGACATTTTATAGTTTTAAATTGACTTATTTTAAGGCATGTAGGCCTGGATATTTTAAAAAGTGAGTGTGAGATCATATAAATAGATCTCCTCACTTTCATTTTAAAGACAACTTATGGGATAATACACTATGCACTTGTTTTACCACGGCTAGGGCTCTCCTCAATGGATGCGCTCCTCTTGAGGAAATTTTTCTAGGTTAATGCAAATTTTTTCTAGTAATTCTTTGGTGAAGTTCTTTGCTTGGGGATGTTTTCATTTGTTGGATGAACACAAGCACAAAAAGGTCGGGCTTCTCATCTTTTTGTTTGAATGTTGATGGATGTGTATGTTCAAGTCTTAGTGGTAGCCCTATTGCTGCACTTTTTCCTAGGATAGGCCATTACCTTTCACTCTTGTCACCTTAGCAAACTGAGATACGTCTCCTTGTGAGGCTGCCATGGGGTTTCTCCTTAGTTTTTCTAGGCTAGTTGCTTGACCTAGGAACTCTTCCTCTCTAGGTTAGCCATCCTCCCTAGATGCCCTAGGTTGTGGTAAGGCTTTTTGCTAGGGTCAATTCCCTTGGTTTTCACACATTTTCTCTTCTAAAAAGCCCTAGTTCTAAGGTTAGTTTAGGATTAGTTTTAGGTAAAATTTAGGTCTGCAATTTTATGTAAAAATCCTTAAAAATAAAAAAATTAATTTTTTTGCACTTTTCGGCCTCCCTAAAATTTCAGCCAGCTTCCCTACAAGTTCGCCTTGGCCTCTAAATCCCTAAAAACCTTATGGAGGAATTATACAGAACCCTAAAAATACAAAATTGCAAAAATCTCAAAATTTGCCCTAAAAAGCCCTAAAACAGTCATAATTCTGCCCTTAAAGTCCTAAACCATCCCCCAAACTATCGCTACCCTTCTCCCACATTCGCTGGCATATTTCCCAACTTATAACAGCTTTTTACCCTTCCCCAAGCTGTTATAGCAGCCTGCTGCTACCCTTCTGCAGCCCTCCTACCTCACATCTTTTCCATAACCTACTCAGTGACATAGCAAAGGGTTAGTTCACAAAGGTGCTGATTTAATTAGTGGATACAAAGTGTCATATGAAACTATGGTCTGACAAGTTATTTACATGTGTTGACTGTTGGTATACTACTGTACTTGTGCACGAAATCAATGATAACACATACTAAGAACAAACTTATAATATGATAATTAATACTGCTGCCTTGAATTGTTATTGAACTTCATGACCAGTACTATCTCTCATAATGCTATGAGTAAGGACTGAATAGATATATGCCGTGCTTACTCCCATCATGATGTTAGTGTGATTGAAACATCTTTGTATCGCTGCACTCAACAAATACACACAGTCTGCATACCAATCACACATATTGCTATTTACATGATTCAAAGCGTATACAAATGTTTGGTTAATGCACTATAATGAATACTTGTTTGTGCTAGTATTGTTATGTTTATGAAGTAAATTAGGACTACTAATAATATTGCTGATGTACTTACACTTACTGCTGGTACATACAACACCTTTGCAAATTTCAGACCTGCTGGTACCAGAAAGAAAAAAGCCTGTCCTTGTTATTCATTTGAATCAAAGGGCATCTTGCAGATCCCGCCCAAGAAATGGGCTACAATCAAAGAGGAAAACATAAAGTGGCATATCGCCAAAACATCCCAAGAAGACACAACGCAACAAGTGCTGGTTGGTTATTACAACTAAGTGCACATGCCTTCATTGACACATATATGACACCGTTGTGTATACTGATGTTCATTATCTTCACATGATTGATGCCACCATAAATACTGAACGTAATGTGAGGATTGAATACATACACGCTACACTTGGATTAGTGCTGTCATAATTATCTATCTTATTGCATGTACTGCTTGTGTCTTTGGGCTATGATAAGTGTTTGTACTTGATCAACGATTGCACATGTATTTTGTTATTTCCATTGTGGTATAAGAATGATCTTTGGGCTGATATACTACTGCGATAATAATAGTGCACTCCATATACATTTGTATTTCAACTCATTCTCCAAGACTCCACAAGGCATTGGTTACTAAGTTACTAACAACCTCGAAAAAGAACATTTGGTGTTTAGTGTCCTTACAAGATCGGAATAGGGCTCTCCCCTAGGAGGTTTCGACTTCCGAAGTAGTTGGGGAGAAGTGGCTAAGGTGACAGTGGTCACTGTTCCCACATATGCTTACCGATGGCTAGGCCTGCCATTTCAACAGGTAACATTCTGGTGTCGTTGTCGGGGACCATTTCAAAATTTGAAGCGGTTGATCCAGAGTCATTCACACCCTGGCAAGAACGACCTTCGCTAAGAAAATTGAGGTAAGTCTTTCTGGGTATTTTGGAAATATTATTGTCAAGGACTAATCTTGCAGATCTTCCTAGCGAATCATTAAAGAAGAGCCCGACGAGGCTTAACATTTTGGCGTCGTTGTCAGGGACCTCAAATTATTGAGGTGACATATATGAGCAAGAATGACACTATGGCACTTTGGTAAGTCTTGAAATCCTAATTGTATATGATTGCATACATTTTTAAAAGGACTAACCTACAAGCTTACCTGGCGACTCCACAAAGAACTCATCCCACCCCATCAATCAGGTACGCCCTTGCTTTGTTTAGTACTTTGGTGAGATTTGTTTAACTAACGTGGCAGATCTCGCCTGGCGGCTACAATCAAAGAAAAATAAAGAAGTACTCTTCAAAGACAAGGAAGCTTGACGAGATGGCGTCTAATTACGAACTGTGGATGGATACATTAGATTTTTCGTGTCTTCCGGGATTTCCACACAAGCATGTCATTGAAAATGGCAACAAGGCACTTTTCCCATTGTTCCAGCAGTATAAGTACCATGCAGCAACACATGTGTAGGCATTCATGCAATTCATCTAGGCAAGCAACATCGTGCACAAAGACATTAGGATGAGTCTATTTATGTTAGCTCTTCACTTAGAAGACATCTTCTCTGTCAGAAATTGGTCTGAGGGTTTTTCTAGCAAAATTTTTTCTTCACTCCGACAGTTCATCAATGCATTCATCATGGATTGGGATTACGGTATCTAAGAATAGGAAAGAAAGGCCATGATTGACAGTATTTGGGGAGAAACACTAGGAAACAGCCAGAGACAAGATGATTCGAGCGAAGGAATCAAAGATGATATTCCATTTGAATACAAAGATCTTGATAATCCGACTGCTATAGAAATGGAAATAGGTTTTGCTCCTCTTGATTTATCACGCTTCCCGGGATATTCAGATGATTTACCAGAGGTATTCTGGCATGCCTTCAAGGGTGACCATGATAATGTCGCGCATCATGTGGAATGGTTTATGACTTTGGCTTCAGAATATGGTATTAAAGAAAAAGAAGATATTTACATGCGATCATTTGTCCTTCACCTGGGGGGAAAGGCCCTTGCTTGGTTTGTGGGCCTAGATGAACGATATCGTCCTTTGCATAATTGGTGGAAACGTTCTGTAGCCACTGGGATTCAGAGCAACGTGACAAAAGGATACCTCATGTCAAGCATGCAAGGGTCTTGTTTGGTAAGGAAGCCCAAAACAAGGATCAAGTCGAAGCAGCCATTGTCCAAGCACTCGTCCCGAAGTTGGAGGCAGTGTTACCCTGCACCTGTACCCAGCGCATCTTTAGGTGCACCCAGGAAGAGAGGGCCAATTTTTTCGACCAGGAGGGGCGTTATTGAGCAATGGTGGTCATGGTTGGGCCCTTTGGTACATCCTTTAGGATTACTATGGCTTAATGGCACTGCTGACTGCCCTTCGATGGGGATTTTTGTTGATGAAATTGTCATTGATGCCAACGTGGACTTGCAGTGGTCCTACAGGATGTCAATGATGCCACCAAGTCCCACCTGCAGTGCCTAGACCCCTCACAAAGTGGGTTTGCACCTTGCAGTGCCTTGGATCCCAAACAGAGTGGGTTTGTGCCTTGAAGCACCTTGTACTTGGTTGACAAGGTCCATGTACCCACAAGCTTGGATCTTGAAGTCACCACCTTGCTGAAGACATTAAAAACCCTGGAGATGGTCTTGAAGCCTTGGTAGATGATGGAGAAGCCCTAGATGGTCTCTGACATGCCATGGAACCCATGATGAAGACCTTGATGCCCTTGCAAAGGTCATGAAGCACATTGCTTGCATGATGGCATGATGAAGGCACCCACACACATGTGATGACACTTGGACTCTTTAGTTTGCCACACTTGGTTGATTATGGATCGCGACATGGCACCTTGATGGTGGGATCCCTAATGAAGCCCTTGTGGCTTGTTACACTCTTGGTCTTGATGATGAAACCCTTGATGGTTGGTAAGGGAGTTTGAGACACCCTTGTGATGAAGGTTTGGGTCTTGACTCTTGATCCCACACATATGTTGGACACAAACCTTGTACCATGAAGAAGCCCACATGTGCATGAAGATAACCCCATAATGAATGTAAATACTGAACTAGGAACTTTCATGCACTTGAAACAATACTTACATGACAAGAAAGTAGTCAACGTTGAAGAGGTAAGAAGGTCAATGACCCATGCTATGGTCGTTCTCCTCATTTGCAAACAAGTCACATCCAAAAGATGTGCAAATAAATATAGCAATGATTTGAATAAAAATAAAATACAAGAAGTCGGCCAGCCTACAAAAGTTAAATAAAAATTAAATTTCAAATTCAAATTTAAAAAAATAAAATAAAAATTAATTTTTTGGAAGGTCGGCTCCAGAATTTATGGTGGAAAAACTAGTATAAATACCAATGAAGAATCAATCAAATATACAACAATTTCGTGGATTATTTTAGCTCTGTGATTTTTTCGTTTGACTGAGGCTGGACTGAGGCAGCAAAGAAGCGGTGTCTGTAATTTTTGCAGACCCGAAATTGCAGACAAAAGTGTTACAGCAGCAGACCCGAATTTGCAGCCTGAGGTAGCAGCAGGAAGAGACACCCGTTTTTTTTTCAGTCTGAAATTTGCAGCATATACTCAGCCCCAAATCCTTTGACTGTTTTGGAGGCTTGTCCACAGTCTTTAAACCAAAGTTTGCAGCAGTTAAACAATCCAAGTAAAAGATGAAGATTTCTGTGGTCAACTGAGGCAAAAATTCGATGGAAGAGCAGCAGTCTATACCCAAGTTTTAGTGACTGAATTGGAGCACACTTTTGCAGCAGCATATGTAAATTTTGTGGTCAACTGTGTACTCACATCTTTGGATGGATGGGCATTAACATTTCTATGACAGCATTAAATTCGAGCCTAGGGCAGCAGACCACATCCTTCCAAAATGTATTCTACAAAGTACAAACACATAAAGGTATGATAACAAGTACACACCTGATGCATATCCATTAGCACTCCAAAGTAGTGATGATACATACATAGTGTGATGAATGCTGCTCCATAATATGATGCCCTAACTCCAATACAAACATGTATTGTTAAAAGCATAATAGAGTGATATACAGTATGGATGAATAAGTTAGGCATATACGATACAGTGATATGCAAAGAATGATGTGAAGATGATGTCCTAGTTCCAGTGCATAGACGAATGAAGGTATGTATGCTCTAAAATTGTGTATACCCAGAAAGCTAATACAGTAAGATGTTTGACGAACTGTTTTGAAGAAGTATTAGAGTTACATGTTCAGTGATATATAGTGGCATCTTTACAATACATAGTGAATTATGCAGTAATAAGATGATATAAGCCATGATGATCACTGATTTTGCTTTGATAAGATGATGGGTGTAGTCTGTCCTAAAACTCAAACGAAGTTGACATGCACAGACAAGTGACGATGTGAAGCATTCCCACACTATGATGGTGGCTTATAAAATTGTTGATGCACACATTGATGATGATGATGTACACACATTGACAAGACCTAAAAGTGATATACAGTATTCAAGAATGCAATAAGAACTGTCACTGATGTATTGCCTATACAGTAAAATGATGAAGTGACTGACTATGATGAATTGTATGATATTATGAAGTCATGACCAGTGACAAAGTAGACAAGATATGACAAGTTATATTGCAGAACCTTGAACAACAGAATGTTACACTTACACCTACAGCTATGAAGACCTTGATAATGATCAGACCTTGATGATTGATAAACAGACCATGCAAAGTTGCAGCAGTGAAGATTGATGAGCAGTGAAGAGGATGAGCAGCAGAGGTTGGCAAGCATAGAATGGCCAGCAGTAGTGATGATGAGCAGATGAACAAGATGCTTATGATGAGCAGCAGTGAACAGATGAACATCATGATGATGCACATGAACAGTGATAAAATATATTGACCTTTATGACTGACTATGATGAACTGTATGATGAGCCAAGATATGACCAGTGACAAGCTAGACAAAATTGGGGAACCTTGATGTTCTATGATGATGATGATGCTTTGATGATCAGTATTGCAGCAGTGAAGAATGATGAGCAAAAAAGAGGATGAGCAGACCTATGACCAGCAGTAGTGATGAGCAGAGTTGATTGGCTGATGATGAATAGCGTTGATGAGCAAATGATGTGGTAGTGAGCGCACTTGACAGTGATATGTGTGTGTGATGAGTATGTTGAGACAGTGAGCTGTAATTGTAAAAAAAGGTTTTCTTGCTTTTGAGGTTAGGATACCTCAAACCCTTCTTAGCAGGGTCTATGAAAACCAGGCAGGGTCCTGGATGAAGAGTAGGTGCTCTTTGTATCAGTAGGTGTTGATTTTACCTCACAGTTGTAGCCATTCCAAAAACATATACAAAAAGATTACAGAATCATATGGTGTTGTGTTCTCTTGTGTTATGGTTCTTGTTATGACTTCATGATTCAGATGCTTATGATCTATAAATGATGAAGTGATAGATTATTATGAAATGATTATGCAAATGGTAGAATAATGCATTGATGAATTAGTTGTTGATTGTTAAATTGAAAAAGTAATAAAGACTGCACACACAGATTCACCCCCCCTCTGTGTGCCTGGTGTGTCTAACATTTTTAACCTCAAGGTTGGTGTCTAGGGCTCCTAAGAGTTGACCATTGGGTCACATGGCTCCATATCATGTTTATATGCTCTGGTGGCCTCTGCTTCAGCAATGAGACCTTCGTCTTCACTTACAGGCACTTATGACACCCTCTTGGCCCTTTAGTCAATGGGTTCATGCTCTCCCTGGCCTTATCTCTTCAGAGGAAGTCATTCTCCATACTAGGACTTTTCATGCTCTGAGGAATGCGTTGAGGGATTTTACAGCACTCTAGCGGTTAGATGGGGTATAACGCCCTCCCTCCAGCTCACTTCAGCCTTCTGTTCGGAGTGATTCGCTTATTTGAGCGTGCTTTGGCACCTGGGCATACAAATGCCCCAGGTAGCCTACCTTAGGCTATATTTTATTATTATTTTCTTTTAATTTTTAGTTAACATTTTATAATTTCAAATTGACTTATTTTAAAGCATCTAGGTCTGGATATTTGAAAAAGTGAGCGTGAAATCATATAAATAGATCTCCTCACCTTCATTTTAAAGACAGAACTTATGGGATAATACATTATGCACTTGTTTTACCCCTGCTAGGCCTCTCGGATGGATGAGCTCCTCTTGAGGAAGTTTTTATGGGTTAATGCAAGCTTTTTCTGGTAACTCTTTGGTGAAGTTCTTTGCTTGGTGATGTTTTCATTTGTTGGATGAACACAAGCACAAAAAGGTCGGGCTTCTCATCTTTTTGTTTGAATGTTGGTGGATGTGCATGTTCAAGTCTTAGTGGTAGCCGTATTGCTGCACTTTTTTCTACGATAGGACATTACCTTTCATTCTTGCACCTTAGAAAACTGAGGCATGTCTCCTTGTGAGGGTGCCCTAGGGTTTCTCCTTAGTTTTTCTAGGCTAGTTGCTTCACCTAGGAATTCTTCCTCTCTAGATTAGCCATCCTCCCTAGATGCCCTAGGTTGTGGTAGGGCTTTTTGTTAGGGTTAGTTCCCTTGGTTTTCACACATTTTCTCTTCTAAAAAACCCTAGTTCTAAGGTTAGTTTAGGATTAGTTTTAGGTCAAATTTAGGTTTGCAATTTCATGTCATAAACCCTAAAAATCAAAAAAATATTTTTTTTGCACTTTTGGGCCTCCCTAAAATTTCAGCTACCTTCCCTACAAATTCGCCTTGGCCTCTAAAGCCCTAAAAACCCTAAAGGATGAATTATAGAGAAACCTAAAAATACAAAACTCACAAAAATCGCAAAATTTGAACTAAAAAGCCCTAAAACAGGCCTAATTATGTCCTAAAAGTCCTAAACCATCTCCCAAACTAACGCTACCCTTCTTCCACATTCCCTGGTGTATTTCCCAACTTACAACCAGTGTTTTTAAACTCGGCCGAGTCAGCTCGGACTCGGCCCGAGTCGACTGAGTCGAACCCTCACCGAGCCGAACCGGCCTTTGACTCGGCCGAGCTGACTGGTTCGGTACGCCCGAGTCGACTGAGTCGAACCCTCACCGAGCCGAACCGGCCTTTGACTCGGCCGAGCTGACTGGTTCGGTACGCCCGAGTCGACTGAGTCGAACCCTCACCGAGCCGAACCGGCCTTTGACTCGGCCGAGCTGACTGGTTCGGTACGCCCGAGTCGACTGAGTCGAACCCTCACCGAGCCGAACCGGCCTTTGACTCGGCCGAGCTGACTGGTTCGGTACCGAACCGGTCAGCTCGGCCAAGTCAAAGGCCAAACCGGCCGATTTTTCTCCGATCTCAAATTTTTTTTTAAATGCAAGTTACATGCTCTTGATTGATTGATTGAATGCAAGTTACATGCTCTTTATATTTCGTGAATCGTGGTTGAATGTTAATTACCCAAATGCCTGCTTCTTGCATTGGTTTGCTAAAGTTTGGTGTCCTAGCTGATTACATTACTTATTATCAAATATTGTTGTCTTCGTTATATACAGGGCCCATGACTCCCAAACGTACAAGAGCATGTCTTACGTTTAACCACTACTTATTTGCAATGTGCATATGCTTTATACTAGTCTATCGTCCACATTTATAACTAGTCTAAACACTAAGTCAATATTATCAGCTTAAGTTAAGATTGGTCATTAATCTGTACAACCGTTAATTTTTACACAAAGCATGTCAGAAAAACTTGACAAATTTGTCCCTTGACACAGGCTTGGTAAATATATCAACTGGTTAGTCCTATGAAGGACAATACCAAAGTTCAATTTCTTTGTTTTGTACTTTCTCCCAGACGATGTGGTGGCATTATATATGTTTCATTTTTTATGGAAAATGGTTTTTTCACTAGCTTCAAATTTCAATACATAATGATTAACAAAAAATAAGAGGGTTTCCTTACTCTGCTGAACACTTGCATCATCAACAATTCTCCTAAGCTATACTGCTTCACATGGATTTCCTCCTGCGGCATTTTATTTTTCTTCTGTGGAAGATAGAGCAACCATAGCCTACTTGTTAGTCTATGAAATAGTAGCCTAACCCAGATTAAATATATAACCTAAAGTAAATTTTCTATCATCTCATGATCCTCCCCAATCTGACTGACTGTCACTATTGCAAAACTCAACACCAAAATCAGGTGTTCCTTTTCTATAGCTCAGAATCTTTATGCAGTGTTACAATGCACAACTCTTGTTGAAATCATGAACTTGGAAACAACACTTGCTACAAAATTATTTCTGGCCTGGTGAAACTGTAATTACTGTAATTTACAGTACTGTATTATGTATTTGCTGCTTGCAGCCTTGCACATTGGCACAGTACCATTCGTGCAATTTTGATATGTTCACCCTTATATGGTATATATATGATCATACTTTGGATGTTTTGTCTCTAATGCTTTGGAATGATGGATTATAATCTTTAAAATATATTTTTTCTTTAAAATTTAAATATTTTATATGTTTTTTAATAAACCGAGTCATTAAAATCAAACCGCCCTAGTCATTGCCGAGTCATTGCCGAGTCCGAGTCCGAGTCCGAGTTGACCCTCGGCCGATTCCGAGTCCGAGTCCGAGTTTTAAAACATTGCTTACAACAGCCATTTACCCTTCCCCGAGCTGCTATAGCAACCTGCTGCTACCCTTTTGCAGCCCTCCCAGCCCTCCTACACTTGTGTATCTCACACATTTTCCATAACCTACTCAGTGACATAGCAAAGAGTTAGTTCACAAAAGTGCCGATTTAATTAGTGGATACAACGTATCATATGAAACTATGGTCTGACAAGTTATTTACATGTGTTGACTGCTGCTATACTACTGTACTTGTGCATGAAATCAATGATAACACATGCTAAGAACAAACTTATAATATGATAATTAGTACTGCTGCCTTGAATTGTTATTGAACTTCATGACCGGTACTATCTCTCATAATGATGTGAGTAAGGACTAAATATATATATATATATATATATATATATATGTTGTGCTTACTGCTGTCATGATGTTAGTATGATTTAAACATCTTTGTATTGCTGCACTCAACAAATACACACAGTCTGCATACCAATCACACATATTGCCATTTACATGATTCAAAGCATATACAAATGTATGGTTAATGCACTAAAATGAATACTTGTTTGTGCTAGTATTGTTATGTTTATGAAGTAAATTAGGAATACTACTAATATTGTTCTTGTACTGACACCTTTGCAAATTTCAGACCTCTTGTCGGTTATAACTTATTACAACTAAGTGCACATGCTTTCATTGACACATATATGACACCATTGTGTATATTGTTGTTCATTATCTTCACATGATTTGATGCCACCATAAATACTGAACGTAATGTGAGGATTGAATACATACATGCTACACTTGGATTACTGCTGTCATAATTATCTTTCTTATTGCATGTACTGCTTGTGTCTTTGGGCTATGATAAGTGTTTGTACTTCATCAACGATTGCACATTTATTTTGTTATTTCCATTGTGGTATAAGAATGATCTTTAGGCTGATATACTGCTGGGATAATACTAGTGCACTCCATATACACTTTGTATTTCAACTCATTCTCTAAAGACTCCATAAGGCACTGGTTACTAACAACCTCGAAAGAGAACATTTGGTGTTTAGTGTCCTTACAAGATCAGAATAGGGCTCTCCCCTAGGAGCTTTCGACGTCTGAAGTAGTTGTGGACAAGTGACTTAGGTGACAGTGGTCACTTTTCCCACATATGCTTACTGGTGGCTAGGCTCGCCATTTCAACCGGTAACAATTCCAATGAAAATCGAAAAATGGTGTTAAGGGAGAAGCTGAAGAGTACTCGGATGAATAAACGGGAGAACATGGTTTCTTACCTTACCAGAATTACACAGGTTCAAGATGAGCTTGGAGCGGTGAGGAAGAGAAGTTTGGATGCAGAGTTGGTTAGCACAACTCTGAATGGCATGAGAAAGCCATGAGTTGTATTTGTGGACTTTGTGGTTACTCGTGAGCATATGCCCACATGGGATCGTCTTTGGGACGATTTCATACAGGAGGAGACTCGTAGAGAATATGTACAGAGGAGTACATCTCATAGCAAAGATGATGAGGAGAATGCGGCTTTAACAGCGAAGGGTAAGAAGAAGAAATTCAATAACGGTCTTAAGGGTGGAACCAAGCTGCAGATAGGTGAGCAGAAGAAGGACATGAGCAAAGTTAAATGCTTTGTCTGTGAGAAGTTTGGACACTACGCTGGGTCATGTCCAAACAAGAAGAAGAAGAAGCAGTAGCAGAGATCGATGAGTATGTTGCGAGATTTGAGAAAAAGTTTTCTCTCTTCGTTGGTGGTTGTATAAGGAGAGCATCATCTATCACCAGTGATGATATGGAGGACCAGACGAAGCATTCCATGATAGGTGGGCATTCACTGAGTGCTTCCACTGCCACTTCCATGTGGTATATTGACAACAGGGCTTCAAGCTG
>LPNX010496439.1:172102-219762 GCA_001517045.1 Pseudotsuga menziesii | reverse complement strand
ACCCTTCTGATTTCAACTAGAATGCTCATATACTGCTGGTCAATTTCTCGATCCTGGCCAACCTGTAAAAACCATCCACCATTATGCAAATGTGGACTCAAGCTACTACAAGCCTTGTCTATGTACTCCTTAAGAGGACTGCTTTGAAATGCAAAAGTATGTTTCTTCTGCTACCCCATCAAGGAATCCAACTGCTCTTCAATACTAGACAGTGTGACCTCTGACTCGGTACATACAACTCGAAGAACTGTAAGCTCAACATCTCGCTATACAATGGTGTCTCAGAGTATCTTGGTCCTCTCTTTCATCGCTAGAATGCTTTCTTTAACCTATTCAATCTTCTTTCGGTGACTATCATTTGGAAGCTCTATCTCATGCATGTATAAACTCTCCCTAACCTCCATGTGTGACTGCTCACTGTCTCGACTGCTGTGCTCATTGCCTTGCACCTCATGTATTTCACTTGTCATAACTGTCTGGATTCCTGTTGTAGGTGATGAAGAGTGTACCAACTCCAGCTCATCACATGGTTTGTCCACAATCTGACTAGCAAATGTGCTTGTGTCGCTAGACTCACAAGATGGCTCTAATGCTATCTCCTCATGCACATCCTCATCATGTACTGTTAACTCCAAATGAAGCTCACCAACAACCTGTACTTCATGCTCATCTTTCTTCTCTTCCCCAACTATGCCTTTAAGGACATCCTCATCCAAATTCTTGGGCTGGCTCACGAACTGGATGGTGTAATAATCTTGAAAGGACAATGCCGCACATACCTCATCACCCAAGGCTAGATACTCTTGATATCGAGGCAAGTATTGAAGTACTGCTAACCTCTGCCAATTTCCAGTCAAGATCCTTCTCATTGTCTTCATGTTCTCACAAGCTGGCAGAGAAAAACCTTTGTTCTAACATGCACTTCACCAACATCACTGACATGCATTTGCATGTACACGCATGTATCAACATGCACTTTTATTCAATTGCTATGTGCCCACAACTGGCAAGGATCATGCTCTGATACCACTGTAATATCCCAAATCCTGATATTTTCTATTTCTCTGCAATTTTACTGAAATAGCCGGGCATGCAAACTGCCATGCAAAATTTCCCTATTTTATAGCTGAAATTAGGGTTAGGGTTTGCAGGATAGAATGAACACTTACCACTGATAAGCCAGCTGAAAATGCTCCAGAGAGAATACACATGCAAGATGAGTTGAGCTGATGAAGAAATGACCTGGTTTTCTGTTGCAATACCCCGATTGGCTGAATCAAACAAGTGTGAAGTTTTTGTTGAAGGGATGGTCAGTTTCAACTAGAAATAAGTTAGAAGGAAGGTGTGCCCGTGCCAAAGAGGATGATCGAAGCATGCAAGAGTTTTGACCTCTCCAGATGCCCTAGCGAATTGATCTCCCAGTCTGTTACTCACGCCCCCACAACCCTGTAAACTGTTGCTAGCTACCCCGGATGGACAATCTAATAGTTGATAATCACCCACTGCAGTAGAGTGATCCTATCAATGAGGATGCAGGCTGCATGCAGAAGAAATATGGTGATCCAGAGTCCTGGTGAATGACTTAGGGTTTCCCAGCTAAACGCCCCCAGCTGTATGGATAAATCTGCAATAACCTTCGGACTTATACTGGAATACTAGATAATGATGAATGCAATAGATACGGTGACAAACCTGGATGGTTTATCCTAAAGGAGACTAGGGCAGATGTCTCACTGCCGAAATCTCATTAGCTGAAGACGTCGTCTCCAACCCCAACTGTTGTGGCCGCACGCTGTGCTGCTTCTCAAGAGCTCCAAAATAATAATAATCCAAAAGTAAAGTCTCCATTCACTTTATCTTTCTTTTATAACTTTCAACTGCGAAAACCCTAACTTTTGACCTAATTAGGTCACTTTAACTTCTAATTTGCAGTTGACTTGCATGCATGCGCATGGAGACTTAATTGAGTGCATGCATCATTAAATAATGCTTATATGTCATGCATGACACTTTTAGGGTTTGCATGTCACTTTTAGGGTTTGCATGCATGTCACTTTTAAGGTTTGCATGCATCTCACTTTTAGGGTTTGCATGCATGTCATTTTTGGGGTTTGCATGCATGTCACTTTTGGGAATATTACAGATATACACTCTATGGCGTCGAAACTTCACGTGATATCCCTTGTCCTCCAAAGTGGAGACTGATATGAGGTTCTTGGTCAACCCCAGAACATATAACACATCAACAAAACTGAGGGGTTTGCCATACTCCCTCTGAAATGAAACACTGCCAACTCCTTGCGCCTGATACCGCGCATCATCACCCAGCTCAATATGGATCCTTGTTCCACCCTCCTGCAAATTTCTAAAGGATCTCTTTTGTCCAGTCATATGAATGGATGCTCCACTGTCAATGTACCATATGCTGCTCCCTGTGGTGCTTGCCATGCAAGCTATCAAGCAAAAGTCCTCATTGAAGTTCCTGTTGAATTCCTCCACCTCTGCAGATCCAGCCATCTGAGTGTTACTCTTCTTCTTCATGTTTGGGCACTAGGAGGCAAGTGTCCTTGCTTGTGGCAGATAAAACACTTGACCTTTGATACATCAAGGTTCTTCTTACCATCCTTCTTCCTCTTTGCCTTAACTTTGCTCTTCCATGTCAGGGCTAGAGCCTCCTCATCCACAATCTGTGGGGCACTACTGGATGAGCATAATCCTTGACCCACGCAAATCTCCTCCTGAACAAAGTCATCCCACAATCTCTTCCAATCAAGGAGCTTCTCCCTAGCCACAACACCCTTGTAAAAGGTGTCCCATGGCTTAGGGAATCCATTGAGGGCTATCCAAACTAGCTCCTCATCCTCAGTCTTAGAGCCAATAGCTCCAAGCTCATCTATGATCTGTGTGAGTTTTGTGAGATACGGCACAACTCCTTCTCCCTTGGCCATCCTGGTACTACGCATCCTCTCTTGCAACACCATCTTCTGGTTCTCATTCTTGCTTTGGTACAGACTCTCCAAAGCCGTCCACATCTCTGATATGGTCTTCTTCCCGGAAAGGTGAGGGACTATATGGTCCTTCACTCCATCCATGATAATCAACATGGCTCTGGAATCAATCTTCTACCAAGCTACTAAGTCTGACGAATCTGTGGGCTTAACTTTTGTGGAGTCAATATGCTCCTCTACATCACTGACATCCAAGATCCTTGTGATCCTTTCTTTCCATGTAGGAAAGTTCTGAGCCCCCTGGAGTCTATTCTCAACTCTCAACTGCACGACCATACTAAAGTGTACCTATCAAACCCTTAGATCTACAATATAGATTTTGTGACTTCAATAGATCTGTCCATGATCTATCACTGTTGTTGTAAAACTCTCAGCTTTAGCTCACCAAAGCTCTGATACCATGTAAATTTTCCTTTAACATTCAAACTAGGGCTAAACAATCTATCAAAAGCTTTTCTACTGATAACCACACATGAATATCTTTTACTAGTATGCAACGGAATATAAAGTACTAAGAAATATTCCCAACATCACATCACAATATAGACACTATTATTTTGGGTATGGAAACCCCTGGAAAAACCCAAGATGGGAAAACCAGTGCAACAGTTAGATATGGAATTTTATTATCAAGATATGGAACTTCTACAACCAGCAGGTAAATACACCCACCCTGGCAAACTAAAAACCTCAATGAGATCACTTGACAACCCAATAGCAGACCCAACTACTTTGTGCAGTTGTACGGCTTTGCGTCAACAGTACGGCTCGTTGTACGAAACCGTACGGATGCTGACGTCAGTTGTATGAAACCCTGTGTCAGCAATACGGCCTCCTTGTTCCCTGTTGTGCTGCTCCTTTGCACGATCTGTCTGGTCTCGGTCTGGACTGGTGAACTTGTCATGTAGCTACTCCTTTGTCTTTTCTGTAAACTCCTCCATCTGACTTCTCCCTGTCTGTATCTTGTCTGTGTACGTGTCCTCTCCACCAAATCTCCTTTTAACTTTATTGGCTAAGCGAAACCCTTAACCCTCACCATGGATCTATGGATGAGATCCTCCGGTGAGAATCAATGGCTAAGATTAGATTAGCCATTCACTTAAATAATTCACTTTTCACTTTAATAAAGTGATTCCATTAAAGTCAAAATCAAATTAGAATAATTAAAGTGTTTTCCTAAGTCAAAACTTAGGAAAATCACTTTAATAGATTTGACTTCAAGTTTAATGTCTATCTAGCATGCAAGGACACATGCAATGCTAGAAGACCTTCCTTGTTGCACTTTCGAACACAAGCCATATGACAGGTGTTCGAGACATGTTCACCGCGATGACTGAGACAGGCTTCGATCTGGAGGTGGTGTAGGGGGATGATACAGTGGTGAGAGCAGTTGGGCGTGGGACTGTAAGTTTTGAGAGGGAGTCCATGGAGCCCATGACACTGAGGGATGTCTTGTATGTCCTTAAGCTGAAGAAGAACCTTGTTTTAGTTTCCAATATTGAGGACAAGGGTTTTGGAGAATATGTCCTAGATGGAAAAGTTTGTGTGTTTCCCAAGAAAGCAGGACCATCTGCTTCATATGCCATCGAAGTTAGACGTGGGGAGCTGTACAAGCTTCTCTTCCATCCTCATCATGCACTGACACATACTAGCAACAGCAGTGAGTTGTGCGAGTTGTGGCACAAGACGATGGCCCATCTTCATCATCCAGCTTTGAGGATGTTGAGAGACATGACAACATGTTTGCCAGATTTCAACATAGAGCATAGTGGAGTGTGTAGGGGGTGTGCTTTGGGAAAGTACACCAAGACTACTTTTCCAAGCAGTGACACCAGATCAGAGGGAGTGCTTGATCTTATTCATTCAGACTTGTGTGGTCCATGTCATCTGCCTCTTTGACAGGTTTTGAGTACTACATCACATTCATTGATGATTATTTCAGGAAAGCCTGGATCTACTTCCTATGGAGCAAGAAGTCAAAAGAAGTCTTGAAGAGGTTCCAAGAGTTGAAAGCTCTTGTGGAGAACCAAATAGGGAGGAGGATCAAAATACTCAGATCATACAATGGGGGTAAGTATACCTCCAAGGAGTTTGATGAGTATTGCAGACAAGAGGAGATAAAGAGGCAGTTCACAGTTCCTTACACTCCACAGCAAAATGGAGTTGCAGAAAGGAAGAACCGTGCGATATTAGGAGCAGCCAGAGTCATGTTGCATGACCAAATTCTTCCTTTCTTTCTATATTGTCCTCTTCTAATTAAGCATCTGAGACATCCGTTCACCTATTTAATTCCCATAGGTTCCAGCGGGTATCAAGGAAAGGGAATTGACTGAAAACATTTAATACAAGGAACATCAAGGAACATTTCTTCAGTATTATTAAGTCATCAGTGTATTAAAGAAGGCCATTAGAGCAAATATCAAAAAGCATGCGGGCCTTATTTCATCTTGCATGCGTCAATGAGCAATTAGATTTGCATGCATGCAAAAATAAAATCATGCAAACCCTAAAAGCTATATAAAAAGATAAGTCGAACCAAAAAGGTATCTATTATCATTATTCACTTTTGGAGATTGGTTTCGAGATCAGCGGCAACAAGTTGGGGTTGAGGGCATGAGCCATCAACTAACAGGTTTTTTCGGCAGTGAAATCTATCTGCCCTAATCACTTTCGGATAGGTCACTCATATCTATCATCAACACTTCAAAGCATTCATTATTCTTCAAAGATCTAGCGTCCAGAGAAATACAATATCACAAGGGTCATGTTTACTACTAGGAGCGCATGGGAGATTCAGAGAACAATTCGCCATGATCCAAAAATTCTTCTTTTCTTCCGCATGTCACTTCCATTCTTCTCAGAAGGGTCACACTACCCTATTGGGTGATTATCAAGCCACCTCTTGCATAATAAGAGGAGATACTGGTAGAAACATGGAAGGAGGACATCATCCAACCAAAGGAAAACAATTCGCTATTGATCATAGAGAGCTCAGAAGTTGTGCATGTGTCCACCATAATCTTCGAGAAGGATAAACTACCAAGTCTAGAAAGTCTTAACTCCATCCATCAAGCATTGAAGCAGTTACGAGCAAATCATCGTCTACAGAAGGATGTTTTCTTTGCATGGGCGAATCTCCTGGAAAGAGGGACACCTTTTTGAGGCTATAGTTATTGCATGGCATGCATGTCTCTTTTATACTAAAGGACTATCACATCTTTAAATATTGTTATGTTACTACAATCTTACTGAAGCATATTTCCTATTTTATCTCCATATTTGTCATATTTAAGGTTTTGGGGCACGTAACTTGTTTTGCATGCAAACCAAATTATTTATCAAACACACCTAAAACATATAAGCTTGTATACAAATCATCATTATCTATCGATATAAAGGTAAAATATCAGTTGGGATATTACATTTTCTATGGGATGCGGCCTGTAGTACTGTTGTTTATGTTCAGAACAGGAGTCTTCATCGTGCATTGGGGAGTAAAACTCCCAAGGAGATGTTTACTGGGAAGAAGCCTGAGATAGGCCACTTCCGCATTTTCGGATGCCTTACATATTCACATGTCTCTTCTGAGAAGAGGACAAAGTTGGAGGCTACTGCAGAGAAAGGCATCTTTGTTGGATATGATGAAGAAGAAGATCAAGCCTTAGAACTTGCAAAGAAGCTGAGTTCAAGAGGGAGGCAACCAAACAAACAAAGATAAGTATTTGAATTGTCATTTCATGTATATCTAATTGATAAAATGATATTGTTCAGTTCTACATATTTATGTTCCTAGAATTAGGAAGTGTATTATGAATGTTAGAGTGAATACATTCATGAACGGTATACTACTAATATGTGTGTGATGTGTAACATTCCATGGGCCATTGTTGCTGGTCTAGAATGAAAACTTTTTGTTCACATGTTGAGAGCAATGCACACTCTTAATAATATGTCCTGGTAGAGATGGAAGGCATATAGAAAGTTACCGTATGTATACGGGATATAGATGAGTGTTGTGTTGAAGCATTGGCTAAAAGATTGCATAACTATGTGATTTATGCATGTCATTGTAATGTCAATATGATTTTATTATTATTAAATGTTGCTAATCAAATGATTGAATGTGACTTGTAGGAAAGATCGTGTACAATCACCTACAAGAGAAGGATGATGAAACTCGTTCTGAAGAACAAGTGATGACTGTTCAGCTATGACATTCAAGAATGTTTACGAAATCAAGCATACTACAGAGATACAAGGCAAGATTTGTGGCTCGTGGCTTCTCCGCGAAAGAAAGCATAGACTATGAGGAGACATTTGCTCCTGTAGCAAGATACAATTCGATTAGAGCTATATTTGCGATAGCTGCAATGTGAAGTTGTCCGAGAACCCAGTGTTTCATTAAAAGTTGAAGCACATCGACATCAAGTACCACTATATCAGGGATATGGTGCAAAGAGGAGCAGTGAAGCTCCAGTATGTGGTGACAGATGAGCAGATAGTCGATGTGTTGACCAAGCCTCAATCAAAAGTGAAGTTTGAGTATTTCAGGGACAAGCTTACAGTTGTCCAGATCAATGTTTCTCGAAACAGGGAGTAGTGAGTGCCATAGCACGTGTGAGACGCAAGTAGTCCTAGCGACATAATTTGTGCTCTTGGGCAGTCTCCACTTAATGTGATGTTGTAGTGGGTATTCACTTCGGTGACGTAATTTGTGCTCCCAAACTACACTCACGAGATGCAGTAGGTATTCACATTGGTTACATAATTAAGCTATCTTGACTGTTGGTGCTATGGCGGGCATACACGCATGTGCAAAGAAGCAGGTTGCAAACCTGGATTGATCTCCACATGAGGTGAAGTGGTAGCGGGTAGTCACGCAGTGACGTAATGTATATTCCTAGGCTACACTCACTTGTGTTGTCATGATGTGCGAAGACGCAAATTGAGCACCTGGGTTGTTCTCCACATGATGTGACGTGGTAGTGGGTAGTCAATTGTTGACGTAATTTGGGCTCTTAGGCTACACTCACGAGATCATCTGGATGTGACGTGATGGCGGGTAGTCACTTGGTGACGTAATTTGTGCTCCTAGGCCTCACGAGATATAGTGCGGTAACGTAGGTAGTCACCTAGTGACGTAATTTGTGCTATTGGGTTGTACCCACTTGATGGCTTGCTCATAGAGACAACTTCTTATGATGTATAGATTCGAGAGATGTTAGTAGCCAATGGTCTGAGTACAGAGTTGCAGCAGCGATGATGATGATGATCGTGGTAAAAGAATACCTTCCTTGTTAAGAGGGATTGTTGAGGATTATGTAACTTCAGAAGATATTCTTCTTGTATTTTTGATGTATTATTATTGTACTCCTTTTTAGGATATTATTATTGTAATCAATCATTTAATGAACCTTGAAAGAATCAATGTAAAGCCTATCAGTTGGGTCGGCCCAGAAAAATCTAGAAAGAATATATTATATTGTACCAATGTGAAGTCGACCCTGGCAGATTAGCAAGCCGGCCTCATAAGGAAAAGTCACTTGGAAAACAAGTATAAAAAGGGGCGGCGCTCCCCTCATTTGTACATATCACTCACTCAAGCAAGTTTGCTAGTGAGAGAAGAAGAAGAACAAGTTCGCTTGGGAGAAGAGTAGCAACTTGGAGAAGACATCTTATTCTTCCGATCTTTGTGTGGAAGAGCCTTTAGCTCTTGGATTGTACTAGAAGACATTGTACTTACTGATGAATCTATATTGAAGAAATTTGTTGGGTTTTCTTCCCTTGTAGGGTTTCCCAGAGGAAAATCTTTGAGTGCTCTTGTTTTGTTGTGCTTGTCTTTCTTTCAGTGATCCTATTGTATAAGGTTAGTGTATTATGCTGCAAATTGTATGAAGATCTAATATAACCATTGTTAAAGTATAAAATTCTAATACAAGTGAGCATGTAAAGTGTACTAATTAGGGTGTGACAACCCTTTATGGAACATAATCAACTCCAGGCCATGTGTCCCAATGGATCTAAACCCTCGAAGCCCCGAACACCAACACCTGGGCATATAGCCCATACATGAGGCAATCAGCAGTGCCGGTAAGCTAGCACTCATAGAGATAAAACCAAGGGGACTTGTCATGACCTAATCCAGGGTATTTAACCCCCAAAACCAAAAGAAGCTTCAACTTGACCTTTACATCAAAATTTTGCAACCCCTTTCTTTGGTAGACCTATCTAGAATGTTACAGATACTCTGAGGTGTAACAAAGGGGATGGGCGAATTGGTTAGCAAGATGAGAAATGGTTAGGTGAAAACTTATGAAATGGATGAAAATCACTTGACTTAGTTCACCAAGGTACAAATCAACCTTCCAACTAACACACTTATTAAGTTAAAAGAATAACACTAAGGTTAGACTAAGAGACGAGCAACAGTTTAAGCATATGAGCCATTATAGAAGCATACATGTAACATCTCATGCTAACATACCGTCATATCATAAAACAGGCTAAGGGTAAATGAAGATTAGAAAATATCACATCACTAGAGGATTAGGCATTGTCTCTGACTAAGCACATCAAGGCACATGGACCATCTGACAAAGTTAAAGGACCTCTAACCAATGATATATGGTGAAGTCACAGATATTATCTCGAAAAAAACTGATCAAAATCACCCCTGCCAAAAAAGGGGTAACAAGCTCTTCTCAAGGACCGTCTTGTAACTCTCTACTTTCTACTTTTCGCCTTTAAAAATTTTCTCCCCTCCACCTTTGGGCTTATCATAAATCGAACCAAAACCTATATTGGCTCTGCAATAACTTCTACACATGTCTCCAAATTTATGATTCTATGTTCACCTTTGTCACTTTGTTGACCTTTCTACCATCGTAGTTAAACTCAAAGAATGACAAGAGATAGTTCTAGGCAACAATGACTCTTCACTTTTCTAAGATCCTAGTTTAGTTTACACCATACACACTCCTCAAGATAACAAGAACTTTGCTCTAACACTGAACTAATCCATTTCCAATGGGCAAGTCAGAATCTCCAATATATCTACACAATGAATTCGTTAAACAAAACAATTGTTTGATGAATATTACAACCTAGGATTTCTCCCATATTTATCATTTAACAAAGAAACAACGAACAATCAATCTCATAAGCAATCATCACATAATACACAGATGTTTTAAGGAGAAGACTCACAAGAATAAACACCATTCATTATCAATATTAGATAATGTGGATCAATAAATATTTACAATTGAAAACCTACACGACCCGTAGGATTACATATCCCATTGATGCATTTCACAATGCATGGTACTCTAGGTAGAAAGTCGAGGCATATCCTTTCTACAATGAACTTATTTTTTCTTATTGAATGAATTAACTCTCTAAGTTGGTTGTGATCCTTCAATCAACTTTCATAGTCAAATTGTCTAACCTCCAATCTCTCTAGCCAACCCCTCTCTTTCCAGCAATCAACCTTCTTATGGACCATCTCAAAGAGTCAACTAGATCAGTTCAAGTGTTGTTGTCCCTTCAATTCTCAAATGGTGTGACAGCCCTACTCTCTAAGTTGGTTGTGATTCTTCAATCAACTTTCATAATCAGATTGTTTAATCTCTAATCTCTCTAGCCAACCCCTCTCCTTCCTACAATCCACCTTCTTATGGACCATCTCAAAGAGTTGGTTAGATCAATTCAAGTTCTCTTGTCCCTTCAGTTATCAGGCATCCCTTTGGTAGTCAATGCCAATTGTCCAATCGATTTGTCGCTATCATCGAATGCCACATAGACATCCCCTCCATCAATTCTTTAATCCACGTCTTTCATTGATCTAGTCAAACTCTCGTTCGAGGGGTATTCCGACAAAGAAGTTCGAGGGATTTACTGTAGTTGTAGCCAGAAACTCCAGCATGGAGTGCAACTATTGGATTCCAAAACTAAATGTCACATTAGGCAACTACCAGATGACAGATTCATTTTATGTAGTAGATGTGGCAGATACACATGTGGTATTAGGCGTTCAATGGCTTTATTCAATATGGAAATATACTACAGACTACCGAGCAATGGAAATGGAATTTCAGGGGCCAGATGGAAAACGGGTAGTTTTGAGGGGCATGAACACTTATCCCCCAAAACCAATCTCTTCACAGAGAATGGAGGCAGTACTCAGACAGGATGACATAGAATGGGTTGCAGAATGTTTTGTCACCTTTAGGAAACCTCCAAAGAACAACACACAACACCCAGATGATATTCAGGCTTTATTACAGAAACACAAAAAGGTATTTCGGGACCTTCCAGCAAGTAGACCGCCAGACAGGAGCTTTGAGCACATCATGGAGCTAGAGGAGGGGACACAGGCAGTCATCACCACTCCTTATCGGCATCCCAAAAGATATAAGGATGAGATCGAGAAGACGATCAAGGAATTACTGGAGCTTGGATACATTCGGCCCAGCTCTAGCCCCTTTGCATCATCAGTGGTCTTAGTCAAGAAGAAGGATGGCACCCTGCGAATGTGGCTCGACTACAGAGCACTCAACAAAAAGACCATAAAAAACAGGTATCCCATCCCTAGGATTGATGAACTCATGGACAAGTTGCGGGCGCCAAATACTTTTCAAAGATTGATCTTCGTTCGGGGTACCATCAGATCCGAGTAAGGGATCAAGACATTTCTAAAACAGCTTTTCGTTGTCACTATGGTCACTATGAATTCCTGGCCATGCCTTTTGGACTTACGAATGCTCCAGCCACTTTTCAGTCATGCATGAACCATACTTTCAGAGCCCAGCTACATAAGTTTTTGCTAGTATTCTTTGATGACATCTTGATTTACAGCAAAACATGGGAGGAACATCTGAAACATCTGGACAAAGTATTGAGCAATCTAGAAGAACACTCGCTTTATGCGAAGATGTCCAAGTGTGAATTTGGCATGAAGGAAATGTTGTATCTAGGGCACATAATCAGTGCAGAAGGGGTACAGGTTGATATGGAGAAAATCCGAGCTATCAGGGATTGGCCCACGCCAAAAACAGTCACAGAATTGAGAGGCTTCATAGGCCTTTGCACATATTACCAGAGGTATATTAAGGGGTTCTCACAATTCACCGCACCCCTCACAGATCTCACAAAGAAGGGAGCCTTCACCTGGACAGAATTAGCACAAAAAACTTTTGAGGAGATGAAAGTCATCATGAGTTCTTACCCGATTTTAGCATTACCAGACTTCTCACAGCCATTTGTAGTAGAATGTGATGCATCAGGGGAAGGGCTAGGAGCAGTATTGATGCAGAACCATCACCCCATTGCATTTGAGAGCAAGAAATTGAAGAACTACGAGCACCACTACTCCATATATAATTAGGAGATGCTAGCCATCTTACATGCTCTCACTAAATTTGGATAGTACTTAGTGGGCAACAAGTTCAAAATCAAGACAGATCATAACAGCCTCAAATACTTCTTAGAGCAAAAGGAGTTGAATGAACGCCAACAGAAATGGGTCAGCAAAGTGCAAGCCTATGATTTCGAGATAGAGTATGTGAGGGGTAAGAACAATATAGTAGCTGATGCATTATCCAGACGACGCTCTTCATTATCTCTCATGAGTATATCTACAGATTGGAGGGCTCTTCTCTTAGTAGAGTACTCCGAATATAAATTCGCTTGCGAATTATTGGATGGGCAAGTTCAAGTTGATAGGTACAGAATTATCGATGACATCATCTATTACAAAAGCAGGATATACCTCGTCCCAGAATCAGCTTTAAGAAAGAAAATCATACAGGCGTCACATGACTCTCCACTATCAGGACATCAAAGTTTCTTGAAGACCTATAGGCAGATCCGAGAGAGGTTCTCATGGAAGGGCTTCAAGGGGGAGGTTATGCAGCACGTGCGGGAATGCAGCATTTGTCAACAGAACAAGATTGAGCACATCCATCCAGCAGGGTTGATTCAGCCACTACCAATTCTGGAACAGAAGTGGGAAAGTATATCCATGGACTCCATTACAGGGTTGCCCAAGGTCCAAGGGCGAGATTCCTTATATGTCGTGGTTGATCGACTGACCAAATTCGAACATTTCTTTGCTATATCATCCGATTACTTCGCAGCCTAGGTAGCCGAGTTATTTTTTAGAGAGGTCTTCAGGTTACACGAGTTACCCAAGACCATTGTCAATGATCAGGACAGTAGATTCACCGGTGCCTTCTGGCAGGAGCTATTCAGGTTGTTGGGAACCGAGCTTGCTACCAGCACGAGTTATCATCCCTAGAGTGATGGACAGACCGATATTGTCAATAAGTGGATTGAAGGGTATCTAAGGAACTATGTAGCAGGGCAACAGCGAACCTAGATTAAATGGCTACACTTAGGGGAATACTGCTACAATACTACCTACCACATGTCTATTAGAATGACACCTTTTAAGGCATTATATGGCTATGAGGCCTTGGACTTTGCAGATTTAGCATTCGGAGACAACGGGACTCCTAAAGCAAAGGATTGGGTACAGGATAGTCAAGATATCCTTAAAATCCTGAAAGAGAACTTACAAACAGCACAGAATCAGCAGAAGCTGTATGCGGGCAGACACAGGGTTGAATGGAGCTTTGAAGTAGGAGATCTGGTATACTTACAGCTCCAACCCTACAAACAGTGTTCGCTTAAGAAGAAAGGAGCGGAAAATTTAAAACCTCGCTTCTACAGACCCTACGGAATAATTAGAAAGGTAGGAGAGGTGGCGTATGAACTAGAACTGCCACAGGAGAGCAAAATTTACA
Source organism: Pseudotsuga menziesii (assembly GCA_001517045.1). Classification (NCBI taxonomy): domain Eukaryota; kingdom Viridiplantae; phylum Streptophyta; class Pinopsida; order Pinales; family Pinaceae; genus Pseudotsuga; species Pseudotsuga menziesii. The sequence goes on along the minus strand of LPNX010496439.1, from coordinate 205,949 downwards.
ATGTATTCCATGTGTCCAACCTAAAAAAAGACCATTCGACAACACATTGGTCCATCAACAGAGTTACCTCCATTAGATGATGAGGGACTATTGGTACTGATTCCAGAACAGATCGTACAAACTCTAGAAAGAAAACTCCGGAACCGGGTGATTAGAGAATACTTGGTCCAATGGAAAGAATTACCTCCAGAGGATGCCACATGGGAAGGAGAACAGGTATTGCAGCATCCCAGTTTGTCGTTGCTTGAGGACAAGCAATCTCAAGCGGGGACGACTGTAATGTCCTCATCCGATTAGGCAACAAAACACACGCTAACCTACTTAATCCCCATAGGTTTGAGCGGGTACTGCATAAAAGGGGATTGACTGAGGACATTTGGTACTTAGAACAACTCGGGACACACATTCAGTACTAAAGTCAGCAGTAGGCTAAAAGAAGCCTTTTTCTCTTTAGGCTTAAAAGTCAACATCAAATTAGAATAACATGCATGCAAAAGTAAAAGCACAAACCCTAAAAGTGACATGCGAACCCTAAAAGTGCATAAGGATCTATTTAAGAAGGATGAGGGAGCCTAAAGAGATACCTATGTTTATTATTGATTGGTTTGGATATTTGAGCAGCAGCACAGCGTGCAGCTACTACAGTTGGGGTTGAGGACGGAGTCTTCAACTAACGAGGGTTCGGCAATGCAATATCTGCCCTAGTCTCCTTCAGGATAAACCATCCAGGTTTGTCACCGCATCTATCGTATTCATCATTATTCAGTGTTTCAGTGTATGCCATAAGATTATTTGCAGGTTCATCCGTACAACTGGGGGGGGGGATTTAGCTGGAAAACCTCAAGTCATTCACCGAGACCCCGGATCACCGTATTTTCTCCGCATGTGGCTTGCATCCTCACCGACAAGATCACTCTACTGCTTTGAGTGATTATCAGCCACCGGTTTACTCACCTGAAGCAGCTAGCAGCAGAACAGAGAAGAGGTAGGGCATGAACACCAATCAGGTGAACCAATTCGCTAGGGTACCTGGAGAGGTGAAATCTTCTGCATGCTCCGACCATTCTCTCTGGCATGGGCGCATCTACACTCCGGCAAATTTGCAGCTCCAACAAACTACCCCTCCACCAAAAACATCATATTTAACTGATCCAGACTGTTGGGGGCCCTACACTGGAAAAAGGGGTTATTACTTCATCAACTCAGCTTATCTTGCATACATATTTTCTCAGGAGCATCTTCAGTTGAATTATCAATGGTAAGTGTTACAATCTTTCATACAAACCCTAACCCTAAATTCAGCTATAATTTAGGGCAATTTTGCATGGCAGTTTTGCATGCTCGGCTATTCAGAAATTTTGCATAGAATTAGAGAATATCAGTAGTTGGGATATTACATAAAGCATTTTCAAACGAGTGTCCTAAAACATAAAGGTTAATGATGTGTACCACAATGCTTATTGAGACAATTGGGGAAGGTGTTAATTACTACTTTTTGAAACAGGGCAAGTGCATTGCATAGCCCAAAAGGAAGCACCCTATAAGCAAAATCCCCCTCATTGACATGTAAAAGTGGGCAGCTCGTGTTGTTCTAGGCTATTTGGATCTACTTATAACTTAAAAATACAATTAGGAAGGGAAATATGTCCTTCTTGAGAGGTAATTGAATGGTTATTTTCATGAATATTGACCAATTTATCTATCCAACACTTGGTCAATAATCACAAAAAAACCATTCAGTTACCCCTTGGAAAGTTTTCATAATGACCTTTTCAACTCATAGGAGACTTGAGTGCCACAAAATATCAATATCACCTCCCAAAAATACAATAATAAAATGTGGTGGAGCTAGGAAGGAGAAAAATGGACAATCCACATCACAAATACAAAATCAAGATTGGATTCACAGATACCATATAATATTCTAAGAGAAAGTCTTGCACAGCATCATCATACGCTTCTACTAAAATATGGTAAAGCCAAGAAGGAAAACATGGATCCACTTAACATTCTACTAAAAGGATTATTAAGGCTTTAGAAGGATTTCGAAGGCTCTAAAAAGATATGGTTTGTTTAGGTGCCAAACATCAAAGCTGGAAAAGGTATTTAAAGCATGGGAAAATTGAGCACCACAGTCTTCTACTACTTCCACAAAAACAAAAAGCAAGACCACGTGGTTTAAGCTTTAAACAACATAAGATATAAAAGTAGAAATGGCCACTCTTCTTTTGTTTATAAACCTTATTCAAGTTGTTAGAAATCATGAGATCTAGGATCTATAGTGAATTCTTTAACAAACCCTAATCCAATAAACAAGCTAAAAATAGGAACACCACAAATGACTTAAACAAAGCCCAACACAAGTGGAATTGATGTAGGTGCCCTTAGGCAAAGAATGATTAAACACACTTGAACGTTACAACTTACAATGGTACAAATGAGGGATATGGTGCATTTATACCACTACTATTAGGGTTAAGGAGGAGGTTAGGCCGACCTTACCATAAATTACAATAAAATATTATAAAGTGTAATAATATTGCACTTTATAATATTACCCACTATTACCTACAGGTTGACTCATTAAGAACCTCAACTACCCACAAAGTGAGCTGACACATGGGGACAAGTGAAGATTAGCCAAAGTATCTCAACACCCCCTTAAGTTGAATAAGGGACCATACAGATGGCATTACATCCATAGATTATAATAGAAAATCACCATAACATCCCCCCATAATGTTGAGTTGGGGTTATCAAAATCCATACCACTAACAAAGAAAGCCTTCACAATCAATAGTAAGGTTTATCATACTAAAAAAGGAGTTCGACAACCCAAACTCATATTTGTCAAGAAGAGGAGGGCTCGCAGAAGTAAGGGCCCATGATCAAGGTGAATCTAACTTTTAAGAAGGCTAAGCAAGAAAGTCAACAACATAAATAAGAATGGCAATGTCCGACTATGGCAAAGTGGGAAACAATGGAGCATCATTGTCGTCGACATTATCCAACACCAACAATTAGGAGCACAATCTATCATCATTGAACAAGATATCACTATGTTGCACATCTAGAGAGGGCCCATCACTAGGCTACACATCTGGAGAGAGTTCAACGCTAGACTACTCTTAGAAAGAGGGATTATCATTGGACTACACATTAAAAGAAGGCTCACCATTAGGTTGCATGTCCTCATCAATACAGGAAGGTTGGAAGAGACCTATGAAATAGAAGAGGCATTCATTGAGTGAGTAGGCCCATAAGTCCCTATTGGTTGTCCAAAAGAAGAGCTCAGAAAGGTACTCATGGGTGCACCAAGACTTGATGAAGATGTGGTAAGATCCACTACAAGCTGAGAGTCATCAACCAGTAACTCTACTAAAGAATAAGAGACATGTTTCTAATCATCACTAGAAAGAAGTGATGGGAGAGATCCGGGCAAACCACGAGGAATAGGCCCATCAAAGATAACCTCATGATCCTCAATTGTTGTTGCCTAAAACACACCTCACCACAAATAAGTCTCTCGACCGTTTGGTGTGTTCTTGAGGGAAACTATGAGTTTAGAACCCAATGTCACCTCAATTCCTAACTCCTCTGTTTAGACCCTGTTACCACCTAAGTTGTACTTAGTGATTTTTTATCAAGTGAGCCTGGTGAACCGGACAAATATTTTTTGTTTGGACTTCAGAAGACCTTTGGAAGTGCTTCTGGGAAGTGCTTGTTGTACTATATCACATGTTCATACCCCATGAGGGAATTGTAATAAATGTTCTAGCATGATAGTGTCTGTAAAAGACTCGGTCTCTTAGACTTTATTTGTCAATCCGATTAGCCCAGGGTGTTTTTTCCCTTGGTTATTATTGGTTGTTGAATAAACGACTGATAATTTCTGAGTTGTTCACTCAATACCTCCAAAGTTGAGGCGGTGGGCTTGGGATTTAGGCCTATTGAGGTTATTAGAGTCTATGTGTCAATGTATAAACATACTAGGCATCATGGTCAAGTCATATAAACATGTCTAAGTCCCCCTAGGTTTTTAATTTTTTTAAGTTTTTTAAGTTTTTTAAATTTTAATTTTTCCACAAAAACTTAGGCTATTTTTTAACAGTCTAATTGAAATAATTGGTTTTGTAATAAAAGTGGGCCAAATAATCAGTTTTAGTCATGGGGGTGCTCATTTTCAAGCTAAGAACACCATGTAAACCCATAGACCCACTTTTTCTTAATTTTGAGTGATTCTCCATCACTCAAGTCAAAAAGCCCCAAAAAATCAATTATTAATTATTTTAATTAATAAATTGATGAATAATGGAGCAAATCCAAAATCCTAAATCAGTGGATTCTCAACCGATTTGATCGAAATCAGTCTCATCGGCACCATATTGACTGGATCTGACAAATCCTTGACTGAAGGAGGTGATCAAGGCAGATCCAGAGTTGAACTTCAGCCTCAGATCCAGAGTTGAACTTCAGCCTCCTTTATGGGGAATTGCGCCCTCTCTCTCTCCTCCACACGTGTGGGCTCTTCTGGGAGCTCTGTGGTTGATGATTCACTCAACAGGTCGATGTGTCAGCTCAATCAGCCCCCCGATTGACATTCGGACTCAGTGGAAGCTCAGTTCAGCTTCAGATCAGGCATTGATGGACTCTCCTTCAGCTGCAGTGGTCTATCTCCTTGGGATTTGCGCCCCCTCTGGGCTGGGATTTCAATTTTGTGTATAAATAAAGCATGGCTGCCTCCTTTCTGAGTTAGCTAGAGTTGGATTAAGGAGCCATTGCTGTTGTAATACTCTGTAATATCTTTTGCTATTGGAATAAAGTGAAGCTTTGGAGGCCAAATCGGTGTAATGCTTTTATATGTGTGGATTTAACATTGTCTTGTAGCTTTTTACCGTTGGCTTTCTCTCAATTTCTACATTTGAATCCTATCTGGCTTAATGATTCAGCTGAATCAATAGGAGTATAGTTGGGCAAGTAAGATTACTTGCTTTTCAATATCTCATAGTATACATGCTTAAAGATTCAGATCATACATGTTTAAATAAGTTTATTTGCATGTAATCCCTCTTTTTCTTCATATATTTCTATCCAGATCTCATAAGGTTTTGTGCAGAATTGTTTGTTAGTTTTCAGGTAACAGGGGTTGAACGAACTGTGGATCTAGCTTGACTCCACTGGGCATTCGACTGTTTTGTGAAGGCATTGTCCCTCGACATTCCACTAAATAGTCTTCTTTGCAGATCCATTCCCCGGCAACAAATGCTCTTCTTTTTCTCTTCCTCCTTCAAATTTTTCTAAAATCAGTCCGGTTACTTGTTTGCAGCTTTAAAATTGTTTAGATCTATCAATTTCAAAGTTTATTTTACATAGATCTTGCTGCCTTAAAGCTCATAAACTAGATCTCATTCCTAAAAGAAAATTTACAAGCATTCTAGATCTAGTTTTAGGGAAAATTTTCAATTTTCAAGGCTGTGAAAGTAGATCTAAAGCTTGTTGAATGCATGGTTGTTTCCTTAGAATCTAAAAATTTATATTCAGCAATTTAAGTGCTTCATATTGGCTGCTCCCAAAGCAGGCCAAGATCCCAAGCTTGGTTCCTTTTCCGCTTCTTTAAAAACTAATTTTAACTTAGAATTTTTGGGTAAAAAGTTTGTTCATCCAAAAGTACTTTGAAAGTACTTTTGGGCATATTTAACTGTGATAAGCTTGCTGGTTTTTAGCAGGTGTAACAAAAAAAAGGAGGAGGCGCTGTCCGGAAAGCATTTCTGGACCATTCGAAACCCCCCAGGGGTCTCCGTCTTCCCAAAATTTCAATTTTTTGCAATTTGTAAACCTTTGGTCTCATTCCATATAAGGACCAAGTGGATTAATTTCAGTTTGCTGATATTGTAATTGCTGCTAATAAAAAGAAAATATTTTCGAATAGGCGCTTTCGAGCCTAATCACCATCCCCCCGGGGGGATTCTCGCCCGTGTTATTTTTTACATTGTTTCACCTTGTTTCTGTTCTAGTTTAGTATTGACATGTAGGATTGTATACTTTGACAATATTTTGCATTATTCCATATTTTCAATTCAAAAGTAATCATACTACTTACCCCACGACTTCTCGAATGACCCGAAAGGGGAAAGAGATGCGTGGTAGGACTAATTAGAAAACCGGTGTCATGTATCTTTGATTCCATTTTCACTGTTGTTTTCATGCAAGCAATAAAATTAACCCCTCCTTGATTCCCCAATTGAGGTCCACTTGGACCGAAAGAGGTTCCTGGAGGGTTTTGTTTTTAATAAGAACACCTCTTTTAAAATTTTCTAAAAATAACAAAGACTCCAGTGTGTATGCTCTGTACTTGGCTGTGGTTCGTCCGATCAATCAAGCTGCATCAAAAGCACTTGAGTGACTAGATTAATTAGTCTTCACCTCCCAAATTGACAAACCATCAGGCGAAAATCCAACGCCTCGAACAAACTGTAAACAGTGACAAAATACCCAAAGGAGTGGGAACAACTGGAAAGTGACCTTGAGGCACCGATCTCTGTCACACCCTGACGGGTGCGTTATGAACAATAGTCTCCGAGACTCCGTTCCAACCCACAAACCACCTTGCGAGTAGCCGTGAAAGTTCACTTTTGGACATACTCCGAGTACCCCTCGGGTATATCTGGAGTCCCCTTTTCGCCTAATTTAATTCATTCGCATTCCACATTAATTTAAAATCTACCAAGAGACATTTGCAAAACATTCATTCAAGCGCATGCAAGCACATTATTTTCTCTGTTGACTCCATTTACGGCACTGATGATTTATTTGATCATTTCTTTCAATTATATATATATATATATTGAGTGCCATTACTGTGCTTATCTGCTTTAAATCTTGCATCTTGTTATCTTTTGTTTCCACTGGTTAATTTCAAAACTCCTAAACAACTTAATTAATATAACACCATCACACTAAGTAATTAGCCTAAGTAATTTAATAAGGCCTACCCCCCTTGGCTTCGTTAGGAGTTAGCCTGAACAGAGGAGTCAAGAACAAGGTGACAGCCTTGACTCGAGACTTGCCCCCAAGGACACACCGAGTGGCTTGAAGATTTCTGCCACGTAACCCAGGTGTGTGAAAGGCGGCAACAGACCCCAACTCCCAAAAGCTCAAGGGGGGTAATCCCTACTTACTAAGTTTCTTTAAGGAGTTTAAAAGCTCTAAATTCTTAATGTTCCACTAGTTAAATGGCAAGCAACCGTGCAAATGTGCAATAATATAATGACAAGCAAACCCTTCTGTGAACATGAAACAAATACAATTGCAAAGAGAAAGATAATCAACTATCACTAAACCAGTGCCTACTTGGTTCGGGTTATGGAGTCACAAACTTGTAATAAGATACAATAAAATTGCTAAAATATACAAATTACACCAAACCATTCATTCACCACAATAATCAAGAAATCGCATTAAGACATGTAAAATACTTCAAGCAAATGGACCAATATGTATGAAATATGATTGTAAGAGATTAAACCAAATAATAAAGAGGACTATGAAAGTAAATAAAATAAAAGGTTGGGATGTTTTGCAAGTGGTCTTGTAGACTTTAGCTTATTTTATGGTCTTTCTTCAGCTTAGGGGATTTAATGTGTGTACAAGAAATGCAAAGCTTAGTGTGTCTACCTCTAACCCTTTTTCCCTCGATTGAGAGAAACTATTGGGTGCTCAACAAGGGAGCACAAGGCTCCCTCTCAGCTCCACAAATCAGTCCCAAGGACAAGCAAGGTACTTAACGGGAGGACACTAACTGCCACAAGGCTCCCAACAGGAAGCCTCTACCCCTTTAGCTCCACAACGAGTCCTTATTTTCTCAAAATTGCACTAAATGGTTAAAGTGCCTATTAAGCTAGCCAATTCAAACTTTCGCCATTTCTTATCACCTAGGATCAGATGAACCGACAAGGGGAGAGAATATGGGGCCAAAGCGAGTCAAGGTTGATTTCACTCTAAACATAACAAAGGAATTAACAATTATGAACTATACAACTCAGCATGATATTGCAAGGGTGGCAAAGCCAACTCACATACAAGGTGTGGAAAAAATGAAAATAAAAGATAATACAATACAAGCCAGCGTAATTTTGCAAGGATGGCAAAGTCGAATCACTTGCAAGGTGTGGGCAAAGAAAAATTTGAAAAAAAAAATACAAACGAAATTAATCCCAAGCCAATCAACAATTGCTTATGCAAGGGTGGGCAAGCCCAACTTTCATTGCAAGCAATGGATGGAAAATAAAGGAAATTCAAATACAACTTGAAATGCAATGGAAAATCAAGTCCAAGAGAATTTCTTAGACTTGTTACAATGACTGAAATTTTCAGCGAAAAAAAAAAAGAGCAAAGAGGTAGAAAAGGAGTATTTTCACCTCTTCTTGATCATGGCCTTGAAACCCTTCCTTTATGATAGCCTTTGCACCCTTGTACGGCTGAAATTTGGCAGATTTTCTCCTTGTTTTATCACCAACTTGTTAAAATGCAGCAAAAAGAAAATTATAGAATATGCCCAAAATCACTTTGGAGAAATTTGAATGTTAGTGGAAAATATATACAAAATTTCTACAAAATTGTGAAGTAAATAAATTTAAATAAACTTGAGTATATGAGAGGTTAAATCAGCTTTAAAATGTTCAACAAACTAAAATCTACATACAGAAATTTATATTTGAGAATGAGAAATTTTGCCCTTTGCTCTTCAAGGTTTGAAAAATGGGGCATCCAATTGAGGAATCCCACTCTTCAATCCAAATAACATGCAATTTAAAACATCTTTGCTACACAATTAAAAAAGGGTGAGATTCATATAATGAACAAAGAAATCATAAACTTCAACCAAAAAAATGTATGAAATTATTTACTACAAAAACGAAAAACTCACATAATCTATGGCAAAAAATTACCATAACCTCACCAAAGCAAAGAAATTTGCTTCCTAGCCTCCCAAACTTGAGTAGCTACTTGAGCATGGAAGCAAATCATCAAAAAACACAATGGGAAACAAGATTCCTCCAAAATATTTCAACTAACTAAGCCAAATAGCTGAAAATTACAATGGCCAAGAATGGGAGAGAACGAGAGCAACAGCAAGAAGAGAGTGAGCAAGAGCATCTAAGATTGTGTAACCCAAATGAGGAGGGGAAGCCTCACCTTAAAGAAGAAATGAGTGAGGAGAGGGCCCAAGTGCATGCAAGCCTCTTGTTAAAAGGAGAGAGTGGGAGCTCAAAGAGGGGCGCACTTCTCTTGGTGAGAAATCAAATAGAAATGGGGAGGAAACCCCCCTATAATCTTTTTAATCTTCATTCTAGGCCCAAAAGGGGGGGCACCAAAATGGGACCCCTTACTTTGGCTTATTTTTAAATATCTCAATTTCCATGAAGACAGAGGGTGCCCCCTAAGGAAGCAACTTCAAACTTGTGATACACTTGCATGGGCGGGCCCGCTTTGCCTCTAATGTCACCTTAGGAACATAACTTGACATTAGGAAACAATTTTTCCACTCTCTAAGTGACTTTGGGAACTTTTCCAAAATTTGGCTTGCTAATTATTTGCCAATTTTCTTGATTTCCTTTACTGACTTAGGAAAATGTGTCCAAACCCTTAGCAAGGCTTGTCCAAACTACCTCAAACTTTGGCCAAAGGTGTAGGGGGACTCATGCCATTGATTTTGAGTACCCATACCCCTATTTGTGGGCATTAGATGTCATTTAAACCACTTTCAAAAACAACATTTTTATGCTAAGGGAGAACTTCTAATCACCAAAAATTAAAAAATGCTTGGTAAAACTTAATGAAACTCCACAAGACTCTAGATAGTGTCTTGCATGGTTACATAGAACATTCCTGGGCCTTAGTCACCTCGTGGACTCGACCATGAGAACGTCTTTCACCACTTTGGAGGTATTTTTGAGTAAAACCTCAGATAATTAAAATCACTAAAAAGAAATTTTAATTATCCAAGGGGAAAAGCACTCGATGAAAGGACTTCCCTAATGAAAAAGTCCTAGGTAACTAAGTTATACAAAAACTAGACCTTTATGCTGACATATCATTACAAAATCCCCCATAGGGGTGCGAAAATTTCATGGAGAAAAGATAAGAAGCGTTGCCTCGCTTGAAAAAACTTTATTAGGTACTTCTTTCTCATCTTCAAGGCACATGGTACATGTGCATGGTATATGGTTGGCCACCAAGTTGGTTAAGCGGTCAACATTCTGGATCCAACTGCGGAACGTGTGCTCGATTTGGTCTTGAGGCAAGGAGAGGATACGAGAACTCCAGAATATCTAGTTCTTATTGTAATAACCCAAAAATTCATAAAAATTTAAAAATTTTCATGTAACAGAAAATGTCAAGGTTGTCATTGCCAATGAACCAATAATTGTTAGCGGTTACATCAAACCGTCATAAATAACAAAGAGCAATATACTTCTTTAGCTTTATAAAATTGATTAGTTTATCTTTAAGTGTTATGTTAGAGGTGTTAAACACAACTATTTATGTTTTAGAAATCCAAAAAGGAAACTACCTCTTACTCTGATACTAAGTGTGCATTTTACTTTCTTTTGTCAAGTAGAAAAGAATTTTAGGTGAGATTGGGGCTTACTTAGCTTACAGCTAATGCAGTGGAATGATGGTTCTTTTTACAGGTTCTAAACAGGTAAGCAGTTTGTTCCAGTAAAAATTCCAGTTCGAGAATGATACTCCACTAGCATAGGATAAAATGCTAGTTAAATAAAAATGTTTGTTTGCAGCTTGACCCTGTAAGAGGTAAATGTTGATATTTCTAGAGTTATTAAACTGCACCAATGTTGGTAAAATATTACTGTGAAAGGATGGTTTAAGTGTAGTTATATAAACCACTTCAGTACCTTATCCAAGTAATTCTTCCCTCTTGTAATTTCAATTACGTCCTTATATTTTATTTTTGAGGAGTTATAGAATGATAACAGTTCTACTTCTACTAATAAGAGCATAGAGGCCTAACAAATCTTATAAAAAAGAAGATATGTTGCACTTACTTGTATCCCTAACTACTCATTGTTGTGCAGGGATTGGACTACGGTATGGTTCATATTTATTTGAGTTCCTTTTTTTTCTAAACCTTTGAAACTCTACAGTAGTACACCTTCTAAACCATGTCTTCTTACCTAGTTCTCTAGTATATAAACCTAGCTTATGTGAACTTTCAATTACAATGATTCTATATTGTAATTTATAAAAGTATTATTATCATAGTAGGTGCTAGAGGGACTCATGATTGCTTATGCTATAGTTAAACTATACATAAAAACTCTATTGTAAAAGAATCTCTTTCCAAAACCATGATTTAAAATTTAGTACTTATAGGAAGGATTAATTTACCTCTATCAATGATGTCTTACTACTGTATAATTGTAGACATTATTCATTACCATGAAGAGTATAGTTAGAATATTGTTATTCCATCTTGTCTAGTAAAATGAGCAAGTTTTAAAACTGTTTCTATTATCCTATGGTTATAACCAGGAGATCGAAAACAAGGCTAAATATTATTCTAAGCAATAATGTAAAAAGGGTTTTGACTTAACACCCCAATGATTTATGCAGGTTATAATCGAGACTTCCACTATGGCCCGATACCCATCATTTGAAAAGAATTTGACAGACACGTGGTTGAAGATTAGAGTTTAGGGTTTCTCATTGACTTGAACCGCCATATAACTTTCCTTAACCCTAAAATTGCGCGTTGTCTTGTTTGGGTTGTGGAGTGGTCGAGTCAAGGGCTCGTGGCCACCATGTTCTCTATCGAACCTCCACTATAAAGCACACAAGCCCTTATAACCTAACTGAGTTGGTGAAGAAGGTGAGCAAGCAATCTTGCTGCCATCGTGAGGTGGTTTTTCGCCTGTAAAAAGAGTTTGGTAGTTTGGGTTGTTTACTGCTGGTTTTTGTGTTGAGGGTATGAAACTTCCTCGTCGTGGCTAAGGCTTTCCAATTGAACGTTGCTTCTGCACTGTCCCTCTTTCCAGAGCTCCATCTTAACTGGTGTACAAGCAAGAGAGCTCGGGTGGGCTTTCCACGACTTCACTGTTGCGCATTTTTAAAAGGTAAAGACACACTGTTTTTCTTTCGGTTTTTAAATGGCAGGGTTTAATTATTGCTTTTAAAAAAAAAGGGTAACTAACAGGGCTTAATGTTTCCATGTGCAGGTTTTTCCGAAATCGAACTTGAAGCTGAAACGAAATCTCTATCCACAGTCTTCAGCCAGGGCGTTTTCCCCGATAAGCCTCGGTGGCACCTGGGGTTTTTCCTGCACACAAGTATGGTGGAAAGAATGATAGCACCGCCGTGTGTGGTGGTTGATGGCTCAACCGTGGTTATTAGTTATGTTGTTGTTCTTTTACTTTGAGATTTTTAAAAAAGCCCTCATGGCTAATTGTAATGAATAGATAAGGCTTTCACAGCCGCGACTTCATGGTTTTGGTTTCGAGCCTTCTTGACCTTAAATGAAATAGATGATGATAAATTTTAATCTTGGACTTTAAGCCGTGACTTTACTTGTCAGGCCACTCAATGCTTTCTTGCAGATTTGATTAGGGTTTTTACAGAAGATTGAAATGGTTGTAGTTATAGAAAAATTCGAAATGGTTAAGGGCTTTCATAGCCGTAGTTGTTGGTTGTTTATTTTCAAAATTGTGACTTCTGTTAAATTTGTAGAAATCATTTTTTATCAGGCTATTAAGCCTAGACAGATAATATATAAAGGGTCGTAGGCCATACTATATTTGTTCAGTTTTGTCTTTGGTTGGGTTTATATTTATGTATAATTTTGTTTAGTTGCTATTCTTATTATTATTCATCTTTTCAATGTTTAGGGTTAGCTTGATTAGTAAGAAAATATTGTATCTTAAAAAAGGAAAGAAAAGAGATTCGAAGATTTTTGGTAAAGAAAATAATTTGATAGCAGCAGAATGAATAATGCTGCAATGATATTTGAGAATAGGACTGAGATTGGTAAAATTAAATAATTACATTCATTTTCTGAAATTTACTGGAACAGTCTGTGCTAGTTTTTTATATTATAAGTTTTTACTTCATTCTGTTGTGAAAATGGATCTTTTGTAAACCCTAATTATTTCTAATGGTTTGCAGCATTAGTACTTTTGTTTTCAGTAAACCTAGTTATAATTTCTCATGAATGACTAACTAGATAATTAGATAACCTAAATTACTATTTACTGGGTTAAACCTAGTTTAAATATTTTCTATTCCTACAATATTTATTTAGGTCTACTTACTAGATTTATAAATTGTAACTATATTAGTTTTGCTGTATAAAATATTATGCATATTAGTATATCCTATTTAAATTTGTTTTTCTACCTGTAATTAGATAATTTAAATTCTTTCAAAGATAACACAAATACAACTAAAGTTCTGCAATTAAAATACACAAATTCCTGTGGAAGTAATCAATTGCATCTGCATTCAAGTTTATTTGAATCTACTTATCTGAATTAGATATACCTGCTGTACTAGAGTATTGCCTTGCAAAAAGGCGTGGAAAAATACAGTTTAGGTAATTTTTTTCTATCTATCAATTAACTCAGCAATATCTCTACTGATTTACCCTAATCTAAATAGTTGCTAACTTTCATAGTATAACTAATCTTTTCTTTCTTTATCCATAACAGCAATAAAATAACAATACACTATAATCATGAGAAAACTCTTAAACTTTTCTGAAACAGTAAATAAGATAATACTGAACCTAAACAAGTAGAACCTGGCAAATAGATGAGGTGACAACAGCTTAAGGAGGTTGTTCCTCCCAACCAACTCCTGGAGAAGGGTTGAATAGCAGTTCTCAGGACCCCCGAGCTTGTCTTCTGATCCTCCTGGTAGAGTACTGGGTGAGAGATGTAGTCTTGAGATCCTCTGCAACTCCACTGAGTGTTCAGCAGTAACTGAGTCCTGCTTACAGCAGTAAGAACTTCATCTTAGAATAGCTGCACAAGTTCAATCTTCAGCACTTATCCCCTCATACTTACTTAGTTCAGCTAGTCCCCTCCATCGAATTCACATGCGCACTTCATTCACTCAGAATGATCACAAATCCAGAATGAGCAACCTCAGTTGTCTTCAATGGAAAGTTTTATTAGCATGCCTAGGTCTTTTGGGTCAGTTTTTACTTAATGAGCCACCTGCTCCTATTCCACTTTCTTGGGGAATCTTGACCACAAATATAGGGAAGTTGCCACCTGCAACAGCTAGAAGTAGTTTGAGGATGCTGCCACTTGTCAATATGCTCTCAACCCAGCCTCCTCCACCAAGTGACCAGTGAACACTCATTTACAGCTTCCCTAAGCTGTTGTCTCATCTTTTATTTATTTATTAATAAAATATTTTGCAATACATTAAATTATCTTTGACCCCACTTGGTCATTAATTACAAACTTTAACATAAAATATAACATAATGTTCCTCAATAACATAAAATTGTTTTGCAAATTGGGGCATGTGACACTTATAATCTGTAAAAACATCTCAACTTGACAAGAAAACCTTAGTAGAGGGATCAAAATCGCAGAAAAGTTCCTTAAATTCGCCAAAAACCCAAGAAAAGCTAGCAAGTAGGAGTGCACTGGTGAAGATAAGGGTGAAAAACCCTAAAAAACTGGTTGTTGTCCAAACAATAGGGCTGAAAAACCCTAATTTCATATCTGTACCGCCATTGAAATAAGGCTGAAACAGTGATTTCAGGTCTGAAAAAACAAAAAATTAAAGAATGCTTGATAGAGGAAGAAAAGCCCACGCTAGCTCTAATACCATGTTAGAAGTCATGAGGTACAAGATCTTTAGTGTATTCTCCAAAAATCTTGACATAATAAACAAGTGAAAAATAGCAGCACCACAAAAGACTTCAAGAGAGCACAACACATATAACGAATTGATGTAGGTGCCCTTAGGCAAAGAAGGAATAAACACATTTGAACGTGAAAATAGTACAAACAAGGATTGTGTTGTGTTTTTACCACTCCTGTTAGGGTTAAGGCACCAACCCTGAAGAAAAGGCTAGGCCGACCTTACCCTAAATTACAATACAGTCTAATAATGGTGTACCTATCCACTACTACCTACAGGTCAGTTCATTAAAAACCTCAGCTGCCCACAAAGTAGGCTCCCACATGGCCACAAGTGAAGATTAGCCAAAGTATCTCTACTTATTCATGGGAAATATTTTAGGGACAGAAGACATCATTTCATCCTCAAAGCGCTTCCAATTATAAAATGCCATTTGAAAAGTTTATAAGAAATTAAACAAAAGCTAAGCTTCCCTGCAATGTTAATGAATGGGTAGAGAATGATTTCTGAAATTTAGTAAGGATATAGAATTGACAAACAAGGGAAGAATAGTTAAATGTATCATAGAAAAGGTTCTGACCACGATAACTCCAATCATTGCAGAAATGCCAAATCCAATGCCAATTGTGAACCAAAACTGTAGAAACCTGTCAAGAGTTCAAGCAATTCAAAGCTATTAATTCAGGAAAAGGTATTTGCACAAAACGTAATTTATTAAACTAAAAATTAAATATATAATCTCTGTAACATAAAATTGTAGAGTTATGCAAATGGGTGAAATTTTCAAATCCTAATATCGGTATGCATATGAGAGCTTCAATTATGTAAAAGGTTATGCTCACAACATACTTTGAGTGCCTTCTTCCCATGGAGTGCAATCTCTCATTAAGAACCTTTGTCTTGAAATCACAATACCTACAACTCAAAAAAACATCAAGCAACATTTCAACAATTAATTCCTCGAGAAAAAGAAGTAATATGTAAGCATGGAAGCATCTAAAGGAGATAGAAGTTACATATTTCCAAAATTAAGAATCTGAAGCAAAGTTGCCATGACTGCATATCTTATCTAAAACCATTTCTACTCTATATGTAAAAAGCAAAGTGACCCATAATATTTCTGCCCTGAAAATAGATATTGCAACGAAGCATGAACCATGATTTCACTTTATATCAAGCAAACATATTCATATCCAATAGTAATATACACCTATACATGGCACATGCTATGGAAGTAGATAATCATAACACATTTTCATGCACACAAACCACAAAGAGTAATCCATAATATGCATTTTGCATATTATGTAAATACAAGTAAAACTAAAACTAAATCATCTCCAGTGTAAGGAGTCTTGCCCAAAGAATCTTGTAAAGAAGCCTTGAAATTCAATTACAAGATTTTGTAATGCTCCAAATTGGCACAATAACAGAGTACAACAAATATAACCCACACAACAAATAAAAACATGAATTATTCAGAACACGGTCCAAATATTTAGAAAAAAATAACTGAAATATTACAAATTGTGCATAAAATACCAAAGGCCAGGAGCAAGCACATTGATTCCAAGTGATGGGCAGCACATCGCCTTCCCTAACAAGATAAATGGGAGTACTCTGCCATCCAAACAGAAGGCAGAACACTTTCTCCCTAAAAACAATGAATATAAGAGATATAATTGACCAATGATGCCTGCTTTTAAGAGAAAAGCCTCTATTTATAGTAATAAATTGACAAATCCCTAATAATAAACTAGGGCTAACATGGCCTACATACTAAATATTATTACAAAATCCATCAAGTAGGCTTGTGAGCACCCAAACAAATGGTCGACCATAATAAACCACTAATATTGCTTTATAGGGCTAAATTTTCCCCTAACAATGCAACGAATCTAATGAGGCAGCCATCTCATTTGCAATACATACTCTATGTTTTGCAAGGAGCGCACATGCCCTCCCACTTTAGCAGCTTCTGCCTTTAAGGGTTAGAGAAGACCTTGAAATAAGATTTCCTCAAATCTGTGCTCCGTTACCATGTTTTATGAGCCATCCACCAATATCCAACTAATATTGGGGTTGATCTTCTATATCTGCTTGTTGCATAATTGGTTTTTCTTTGATTCCATGTAATTTCATAGCCTTCCAAATTTGTTGTTTGAGTTTATCTTCGATGTAGCATGTTAGCAGTGTTGATTCTTGAGCAGCATCGAGAGCCATTCTCTGGGAGAATAGAGGCACCTGGTCAGTTACCAGGAACTTAACTCAGCCTAGGGCTGAGAGCCATTCTTTGGGAGAATGGAGGCACCTGGTCAGTTACCAGGAACTTGATTCAGTCTGGGACTGAGAACTCAGCCTGGGGCTGAGAGCCACTCTCTGAGAGAGAGGAGGCACTTGGTCAGTTACCAAGTCGTTGACCTTCGGTCAATTTGATGCAGCCTAGGGCTGAGGCACCTGGTCAGTTACCAGGACACTACTATAAGCCCTAGACTGGGTCTAGGCAAGTGATGCACTCCTCTCCTTGATCTATGGGATGTGGGACTTTCTCAAGGGACTAGCTACCCCTTGTTGAAATACCTAGCACAAGACCTTGGTGACATTGAGGAGAAAGAGATAAACAAATAATAATCCTCCTTGTTTTGATGATGTGCTTAGAGTTGTCATGAAGACCCAGAAGACCTCTTGGGTTGACCTTAAAGGTCCATACACCCTCCACATTGGTCCAACCAAAGGACCATGTGGTAAAAGATTTAAAGATTAAAAAATAAATAAATAAAAGATAATTGGTCAAAAGAGTCAAGAAAAAAAATATATAAAAGATTAAAATAAAAGTCAAAAGATTAAAAGAATTGTTGACTCCCTACTTTCATGGTTCTACCATTCGATGATAAGCTATAAATATAGTTGATCTTCATTTGTTTTGCATCCATCATCATCCGATCTCTTAAACTGAGGAAAATTATCGGTGGCTATCTGCTGTTGTCTTTTTTTATCTCTCTCGTGGCAGCAAAATCAAGTGTCTTCTCTGCTCCTGGTCTCGGCAGTCACTAGGGCCTTCACTTTAATGTTGCCCATCCTCTTTCATCTTCACGGCAGCAGCAGCAGTGTTGCTACAGGCCACAGTGGGAACAGTCTAGGGTAGCAACTGTTAATGGTAAGCCTGCTAGGGCTACCAACGGTTCACGGCAGCAGCAGTAAGTCCACGGTGCAGTAGTCTGGGGTAGCAGCAGCCCACTAGGGCTACCAACAGTCAATGGCAGTAGCAGTAGGGCTGCAACAGTCCACAGTGGCAGCAGCGACAGGTAGCAGTAGTTCATGGTAACCCCACTAGGGCTACCAACAGTCCACGGCAGCAGCAGTAGAGCTGCAACAGTCCACAGTGGCATCAGAGACAGGTGGCAGCGGTGCATGGTAAGCCTGCTAGGGCTACCCACAGTTCACCTGAGCTCAGCAGCTAGGGTTTCCACAGAACACAAATTCTTGTGAGGTTCTACATTTGACAAACTGGAAGAATATAGGCTGCTCCAGACAAGTGGCAGCTTGGTTGACTCTCATCTACATTCATCTCAGAATTCTGTTGAACTGTAAAACAAACTCAGAGTTGATGTAACTTCTTCTATCTCTTCTATCTGTTCATGTACAAACTCAGCCATCTCATTTTAAAAGGTGGATTATTATTTGTTTGGGGTTTTATTCCTTGAAAGTTTTCCCCAGAAAAATTCTTGTGTCCTTGTGCATATGTGTGGATGATTACTTATCTTTACTACTGCTGATATACTGTACAAGTCTGATTAAAAGTGCAAAGAGAACTGTTACTGCTATTAAATTTTTTATACATGTTGAATTTTAACAAGCAGCCAGATTGGATTTCTTCAAAATCCAACTGGAGTGCCTATCTTAGTTTATTCATGGGCACATTATGGGATGGATTGGTGAGTCAGTCCATCCATGCTACATCAACAATTCATTAGTGCCTTTTTAGACTTGCCATGTGGTCACATGTTTTTGTTATTGAGGAGTTGATGATAGGACAGGTTCGTGAGCAGGTCACACATATATATTGGTACATCTGATGGACGGTGTTTTCAATAGAGCAAGTTCCCCACACTTGCAGGTTCAGTGCAGTAATAAAAGCATGGGAGATCAAAGACCCCCAAAGGGCACGGTAAGGTTAGTCTTGTAGTTTTTTTTGAGACTTGTCTTTCTCAAGATATCATAGTTTTGAATACTCTTTGGGGAGAAGTGCATAGAGTCCGAATTTGAGGCAAATCTGAGAAGTTGTTATTTTTAGCAAATTCTATTTTTTGTAATATTATATTTAGCATGGTGACTATAATTTTGAATACCCAGTTTGTCATGAAGTGTCAATGTTTGATTTCACACCATTCTGAGCACTTCGAAATTTATAGGACCTGTGGTGTTTTAGCATGGTCAAGAGGGTGCTTAGTGGACCATATGAGGTTTACATTCTATTTTTAGAATTTGTGTGCTTTGGGAGGTCTCCATGCCACTTGACCTAGTGTACCTCCTTGATAAAGCTTCCATGAATCTTTCTCAAGCCTTGTTCAAATTCTAGGCCTAAGACCCTACTCGCCCTCTTGGGAAGCCATTTACTGAATTTTGAGATGATAAATTTCGCATGTGAGGTGGTTTCTAAAAGTGACATGGTTGACCTTAAGGGGAGTGCATGAGCTAGGGATCCTTCCTTGCATTTTCAAGAAGCCTAGAGTTGCTATTTTTGCCAAGGAGAGATACACCCTACTTGAAAGGATTAATTTCTATTCTTGATTACTTCTTTCCTTCCTAAAATTGCTAGGCCCGCCATACTATTTTATAAGCCAAATATGTGGTTCTAAATCTCCACATTGTTGGCTTATTTTTGGAAGGTTGCCTCTCTTAGAACCATGCACCCTAGTCCTTGAGTACTCTTAGCATTCATGTAGTTGGGAATCTTCTAGCACGTTTATAATTAGCAAGGAATTCTATTCTTAAGAGGGAGCTATAGGAAGGAGGCATTTGTGGGCAGGTTTGGAAAGAATGAGGATGAAGCTACCAACTTGGAAGGAGGGTGCATCATTGAGGTCAGATTTAGCACTTATCAAATTCTATTTTCAAAGGGAGATGGAGCGCTCCACTTAGTAAGGCTCTTGGACTAATCACAGAGGATCTATTCTTATATATCTTTCCTCTTCTCTCATTCTTTTCTTCTATATATTGCATAAACATTGAATGGAAAAAGGGTTCTAGTTTTGTGAGTGATTTGAGCACTAGAGCTTATTGATTGTTGCCTTGCACCCTTCCTTGTTTTTCTTTTCTTGAGAGTGACATTGCGAGATAGCATTGAGTGCATATGGTAGTAGGATTCAAGTTTGCGGAGTTGTAACTGTACTTATCCTATACTGCAAAGGAGGATCATATATTTTGGGGAATTCTTTTCTGTCCAGACCTGTCAAGAATCTTGTTCAAACTTCATCCAACAGCCCTTGGAAATAAAGACATTCGAGTTCTCTTTTAGCAACAATCTCTTGTTTTCATGTATAAGACTCCTATATTTTCATAGGCTTTTACTTGCTTTCAAAATTTTTCTTGATAGAATCTAAGTAGTAGAATTTGGATCATTTTGTCCCCCATTCATTTTATTCTCTTCATATTTTCAACTCCATGAGATGTTGATGTTCTCCATGGTTCCAGCATCGGGCAAACATTCTACAGATTCTCTTAGAGGTTCATGACCCATGCAGAGAATGGCCCTATCATAGCTCTGATTAGTCATGTGTTGACTATATGTATAGAGGGCTCGGATGTTGAGCCTTGTCCAGTCATGTGTTGACTGTAGTGGTAGTAGGATAGAGGTCACATTGCGTCTCACTATGTGGGAGTGCTCCATAGCGGGAGTGATCTATCCTTATAGAGTGAGATGACTTGTCTATGTTACAAGAAGATCTTATCTCTTTGTATATTAGACAAAGTCTGGTCTAATGTTGAAATTGACAAGTGGCTCTAAGAAGTGTCTGAGACTTCTTAGAGTATGGACAAATCAACATTAGAGCTCTTGGGAAGAATATGACTGCATGTGAAAAGATATCAACGAGCAGTTTTTTATGATGAAGAAATATCCAAAGAAGTCAAGACAATACATTGAAGAAGCCTCAAAGAAAGCGAAAGACGAGAAAGGGCAAAATACCCCAATAAAAGGGGGAACTTAGACCAAGAAGACAAAAGTACAAATCGGCCTCAAGAGTGCAAATCAAATCAACTGAAGAATATAAATAGAAGTGTTCTCACACTTCATTTGTCACATTCAAGCAAGTTCATCTCTCTCAATTAGTGCGCACTTCTCAAGGAGGACAAGTGAAGATCATTAGAGGCAATTTTTGGGGTTATCTTATTATCTCTATCTCTCTCAAGGTTCGCTAGGGTTTCTAGTGGATGAAGAGCACACTCTTGTGATAGGGCTAAATCATTATGTTGGTATTGTACTTAAAATTTGGATTGATTTCCTCAGAGAAAATTTTGTTGGGTTTTCTCCCGTTTAGGTTTCCCAGGATAAAAATTTGTGTCTCTTGTGCATGGTTATCTTTCAGTGGTCCTTTCTTTTACTGAATGCAAATCTCTGCAGTGTCAGTCCTTTTTCATACTGGATGTAGGCATAGCTCCAACTAGGACTTCATCATTTATAGAGCCAGTCCTTTTTCATACTGGATGTAGGATACAACTGGGACTCATCACTCCCTCTTGCGATGGACACCGATTTGCACTACTCCAAGCTTGTCCCTGAAGTATTCCAACTTCACTCTCGTGAGACGCTTGGTCAAGACATCGGCTATCTGCTCATCTGTCGCAACATATTGGAGCTTTACTCCTCCTCTCTACAATATATCTCGGATATAGTGATATCGGATCTCGATGTGCTCCAACTTGGATTCTCAGACAACTTCACACAACTATGGTTGTCACAGTACACACAAGTCATCTCTAACTCGATATCGAACGATCCTACTAGTAGCTTCTAAAGCTACACTACCTCACAACTTGTTAAACAAGCTGCAATATACTCTGCCTCGGCTGTACTCAATGCTACGCTCGTCTACTTCTTGCTGCACCAAGAAATCATGCCAGACCTTAAGACAAAGCAACACACTGAAGTGCTCTTCCCATCTGTAGCACTACCATCCCAATCGAAGTCAAAATATCCCTACATGCAGATCCTCTAATCTTTTGCATATCTGAGGCCATACTCAATCGTGCCCTCCAGGTACCTCAACACATGCTTTGCCGCAACCATGTGAACACGTCTCAACTCCACCATGTAGTGGCACAAAGTGTTCTCCGCAAAGCATATATCTGACCTTGTGTTCGTCATCAACAAACCAATCATCTACCTATATATTGTGGCATCAACTATCTCTGAAGTAGGATCACATAGCAGCTTCAAGTTTGATGCCAACGGTGTAGCCTCGCAATCCAACATCTCGAATCTCTTCAAGATCTCGACCGCATATTTTCCTTGGCTAACGAAAATCTCCTCTGGATTCAGCTATGCCTCTAATCCCAAGAATCATGTCAAGATTCTCAAACTCTGAGATATATTGTAGTCACTCCCTCTGAAGTGGAGCACCATCCTCCCTCTGCATCTTGTACTCTTTGCATCGGAACATTTTGAACTGGAGTGACAGGTAGCTTCCTCTACTGCTGATCTTTTGTGTATCCAACTATGTTATCTTTCAAGCAAGGTCACTGGATACCAAGATCCTTTATCTCGAACTTTGTTGAAAGTTCCTCTTGCAGCCATCTATGGGCTTCTCATCCTCTATAGGATTCCATCTTCAACCTTATAGCAAAGGTTGAGATCTCCATCACTCTAGGTGATCCTCAAGTTCCTCATATAACTCTATGTGCTATCTCATGGTTGCATTCTGAGCCTTTGCATGTGGTTCTATGCTCGATATGCACTTCCATTTCACAAGTGTGTCTAGCCAATCGACTCCCTCTTTCTGATAAGAAACCACAAACCTTGCTTTGTATTTCTCAATGTTGCCATCTATTGCGTTCTTGATCTTGTAGATCCTCTTGGAAAACACTACAGACTTCCCTTTAGGTCCCGGCCATCTCTTGTGTTCTTGATCTTGTAGATCCTCTTGGAAAACACTACAGACTTCCCTTTAGGTCTCGGAACCTCATCCTAGATATCATTCTTCATGATCAACTAGTACTTCTTCGATCATAACATCCTTCCATTCTTTCTTCTCGGATTGCTTCTTCATAAATGGAAGGATCTACATCAACGATGTCACACAATAGTGCCACATAACTGGAGTGTGTCTGAGGCCTCTTACTTTCTCTGGAAGTCTCGTCTAGAGCACCATACTTTTCTTCATCTTGAATAATCTCTCGTTCCCAAGTTGGTCTTCTCTTGTATGTGTTCACCTCTCGAGGTGTATCTATCGGTCTCTCTAGCTCGATCATTTCATGATTCTCATATTCTTTTGAAGCTCTTTCTTCCATCACGATGTCTCTGACCCTGGGAGCTTCAAGTTCCCCTTCCTATATTTTGTTGGAGTGAATCTTCTTTTAGTGTTATGGTTGAACCATCATCGCTTGTTCTTCGGAACAAGCCTCATCATTCTTCTCTTGGAGGTGATTACATACGATCCTTCCTACAAGTCAAATTCAATTGCATGATTAGAAGAATTTCATATTTTTCAAAACATATTAATAATGACAAATTCTTATGCATAAAGATATATCTCACACAGTCATGCAACTATCTTAGCCAATGCAACATTTATCCATATCCTATATACATGCTGTAATTTTCTAGATGCTTTCCATCTCTACCAAGACATTATTAAGAGTGTGTAATACTCCCAACATGTCAGCAAAGAGGTTTCATTCTAGATAAGTAGCAATGGAATGTTGTATCATACCATAGGCTACTTACC
This sequence comes from Pseudotsuga menziesii, assembly GCA_001517045.1. Taxonomy (NCBI): domain Eukaryota; kingdom Viridiplantae; phylum Streptophyta; class Pinopsida; order Pinales; family Pinaceae; genus Pseudotsuga; species Pseudotsuga menziesii. The sequence goes on along the minus strand of LPNX010496439.1, from coordinate 182,112 downwards.
CATCACATGCATATAGTAGTATATTGTTCATGAATGCAAACATTCTGACATGCATAATACATTTTCTAAATCTAGGAATATGTAAACAATATCATTTAAGTAGCTAGATATATAGGAAATGACAATTTAAACACTTATCTTTGTTTGTTTCGTGGGTAGACTCCCTCTTGATCCTTCTTGCAAGAATCACTGGAGTCTCTGACAGTGTGCTTTTCTCCATCATCTAATTTTGAGGACCTATGTTTGTCGTGCTCATGATCGACAATGTTGGGCAAGTCTTCTGCACCATAGATCACATGGGACTGTGTACTGGTTCTGAGTGTCCCTTCTTCTTCACTCACAACCGCATCCTGAATCAAAGGTTCTTCTTCAAATCAAGTTCATAATGTATGATCTTCATCATTATGGGTTGAATCCTTAAAGTACATAATCCTCATCACTTGAGGCATCTTCTTACGTTCTTTTCCTTTCTGGTTCATCCTCTTTAGCAATGTGAGCATGATGCCTCTTCTTGTTTATCCTAGTGGATCCTTTGTTTCTAGGGCAATCTTTTGCAAAGTGGCCTTTCTCGTCACATGTGAAACATTTAAGATTGGAGTAGTCCTTTTGAGGTCTATGATTCTTCTGAAATCTCTTGGGCCTTTTGTGAGGGTGATCCTCTGTCTTGCCTCTATTCTTCTTTGCATGTGTTGTTAGGGCTTGATCATCATCAGCTCCCATCTTTTCTTCTCTTGACACTAATCGGGCTTCTTCTTGAGTGTATTCTTCGCATCATCTGTTGAACTTGATTAGCTTCTTTCTAGCACATATCCCTTGAATGAATGAGTCCCATGATCTTGATAGACCATTCAAAGTAGTCATCACGATCTCTCCTCCTTCGACATTTCCTTCAATGGCCTCTAGTTGCTCCTTGATTTGAGAAAACCTAGTGAAGTAGGACTGAATGGTTTCTGAGTGTTAGATCTTCACATTCTTGAGTTGATTGCTCAAGGTCATCTTCTTGTTGATGTTCTTCCCTTCGAATAGTTTGATCAAAGCATCGAACATCTTCTTAGGAGTCTTCGAGGATGATACATGAGGGATGAGGTAATCCTTGATGGAGTCTGCAATAATCCTTTTGGCTCTTATCATGTTCTTCTTGTGGTTTTTCTTTGCCTCTTCTCCCTCTAGTTCTAGAACCTCCTCATTGACATATTTGTCCAAGTCATTCTCTTCCCAGATAAGAGAGATTCTATACTTCCATACTCGAAATTGTTCCTTCAAGCTTCTCTTGACACTAATCGTGCTTCTTCTTGAGTGCATTCTTCACATAATCTATTGAACTTGATTAGCCTGTTTCTAGCACATATCCCTTGAATGAATGAGTCCCATGATCTTGAGAGACCATTCAAAGTAGTCATCACGATCTCTCCTTCTTCGACATTTTCTTCAATGGCCTCTAGTTGCTCCTTGATTTGAGAAAACCAAGTGAAGTAGGACTAAAGGGTTTCTGAGTGTTAGATCTTCGCATTCTTGAGTTGATTTCTCAAGGTCATCTTCTAGTTGATGTTCTTCCCTTCGAATAGTTTGATCAAAGCATCGAACATCTTCTTAGGAGTCTTCGAGGATGATACATGAGGGATGAGGTAATCCTTGATGGAGTCTGCAATAATCCTTTTGGCTCTTATCATGTTCTTGAGGTTTTCCTTTGCCTCTTCTCCCTCTGGTTTTGGAACTTCCTCATTGACATATTTGTCCAAGTCATTCTCTTCTAAGATGAGAGAGATTCTATACTTCCATACTCGAAATTGTTCCTTCAAGCTTCTCTTGACACTAATTGGGCTTCTTCTTAAGTGCATTCTTCACATAATCTGTTGAACTTGATTAGCTTCTTTCTAGCACATATCCCTTGAATGAATGAGTCCCATGATCTTGAGAGACCATTCAAAGTAGTCATCACGATCTCTCCTTCTTCGACATTTTCTTCAATGACCTCTAGTTGCTACTTGATTTGAAAAAACCTAGTGAAGTAGGACTGAATGGTTTCTATGTGTTAGATCTTCACATTCTTGAGTTGATTTCTCAAGGTCATCTTCTAGTTGATGTTCTTCCCTTCGAATAGTTTGATCAAAGCATCAAACATCTTCTTAGGAGTCTTCGAGGATGATACATGAGGGATGAGGTAATCCTTGATGGAGTCTGCAATAATCCTTTTGGCTCTTATCATGTTCCTCTTGTGGTTTTCCTTTGCCTCTTCTCCCTCTAGTTCTAGAACCTCCTGATTGACATATTTGTCCAAGTCATTCTCTTCTAAGATAAGAGAGATTATATACTTCCATACTCGAAATTGTTCCTTCAAGCTTATCCTCAACCTTGGTGTGATTCATCATCTTGATATAACCTCAAATGAAAATAACAATGGAATAGATCTTATCAATTTGAGATACTCAAGCTGATTCTAGAGCTAGTTGACCTAGGGTTCCACAGAGAAACCCTAATTTTCCAAACTTAGAATCTTGAGATTCTGCTTGGATAGAAAAATGCGCCTCCTTGAGGCAAGTTGTCCAGTAAGGTCCTTTTCCAAATTTATGGACGGAAGTTCCAAAAATATGATGCCCTAGTTTCTTCTGGCAACAATGATTAGGTCAAAATTGAAACTCCTCCAAACTGGAATCTTTCTCCACCAAAAGATGCACCTCCTTGAGGTGAGTTAGCCTAGCCCTCTTTTCTGGAAATTTTATGGAGAAAATTGCTATAACTCGGAAGCCCTAGTTTCTGCAGCTACATAGTGCCTTCTTTCAGGGTGGCTCTTATACCCTGTTAGAGTTTGCACTTTAATTTAATTATGTTAGATCTTTAAACTGAAAGATAGACAAGCACAGTAGTACACAAGTACACAGATTTTCCTCGGGGAAGCCATAAAGGAGAAAACCTTGCAATTTCTTCAAAATAGTTCTACCACTTAGTACAATGTCAAACCAAGATAGAATACCCAAAGATAAGATGTCTTCAACAGCTTCTTCCTCTTCTTCACCAACACTCTTGTCTTTCTCTCTCTTGAACGAACTTGCTTGTAAGTTGTGTGTTGTGTGTCCAAATGAGGGAGGGCGCCTCCCTATTTATACTTTACATGTGACTGACCCAAAACCCTAACTGGGTTGACTTCCTAACCTAACAAGGCCGACTTCCCTCTTGGGAAACTCAAAATACATTTAACAATATTTCTTCTAGGGACTATTGCCCCGACTTACAATAGAGCTTTTATCTCGATATTCTAGCATGACCAAATACAATAATAGTATCCCTAAACATAGGAAAAACATCTCTAACGGAGGTACAATAAAATATAATAATAATATACAAAAGAATATCTTTCGATGTTACATTTTCTACAACAAAAGACTCTCCAAGAGGTGCGCCTTACATCATAAACCCATATAACAAGAGAAAAAGAAGAATTCTCATATTTGATTCCAAGTCTTGTGATTTACAAATGAGAGAGGAGGACTTATATATAGACTCTCATCCTCACATTTTACAATTAATCAGACCGACAAGCCACTAAAATGTCAATGTGAAAATATAACATAAAATAATATAAAATAATCGAAGACATGGGTAACTGGGGGTATTTTCCCCCATAGCTGCCAAAAACTGATGAAAATAGCTAAAACTGAACCAATGGCTCCACTCTGAAGGATGGAGTGACAAGGGGGGAACTTCATGCCCCATCTAACCCCAATTGTGTTGAGAAACCCTCAACACCCCCCCTCAAATCATGTTTGAAGGCCTAGGCAGTAGGATGATGTCATCATAGTGTTGGGCCTAAGGAGAGAGGGCGTTGTGCTAAAAGGAGGCCAAGAGGGGTGCCTAGGGTGGTTGGAAGAAGAGGCAAGTGCCTTTGAGTGGAACGTTGTCACCTGTGTGAAGATTAAGCAAGGGGTCATGTGCCCCAGTGAACTGCCCCTAGGAGTCTCAGACACCAACCTCGGCTACAAGCCCTAAAATGAGGCTGTCAACAATGCCACTAAGCCATAGTACTCCTAAAGGAAGAATCAAGGGATCGAGCCATAACCACCCCTCAAAATGTGTAGAGAACACACCCATCCTGGCCCTAAAGAAGAAAAAACAACCCCTCCCTAGGTAGATATCTGAAAGTGAGCTGGTACTGGTACAACGTAACACCCCACTTCTCCACATCTCATATTCCCCCTTCCCTACCTTCTCCCTTATCTTCCTTCCACTTCCCCCTCCGTCCCTACCCTACTCCCCTTCCATATTTTCAACCGCTACGTATTACATACCAGCCCCAGCTTTCTCACCCATGACCCCCTCTCCCTCATTCTTGTTACCCTATCCACTTTATGTAACCACTTTACTCTTCAAAAGTCAATCCTAAAATACATCAACCCCCAAAAACTAGGCAAATTCTCTCTACAAACCCTATTTTGTTGGCAGCCCAAATTCATATTTTTTAAATTAATGGGACAATTACAAGCAATTGTACCTACTCTTTCAAACAAGATCTTGGAGGTGGAATACGAAAATTTGATTCTCAAACAAATGTTGCTCAAAAAGCTCTCCACCCATTAAGTGATGCCTTTGAAGCCAAAATCCTAGACCTCAAGAACAAACAAGAGGAGATCAAATCTCAATAGGTGATCTTTAAATAGGAAACCAAAATAAACATTAATTCATGGGCATAGATTGTTCAGGGATGGAACAAGGTTCCCCCATTGCTAATGTTGAGTAGGTAGTGCAAGATAAGCTCATAGAGGAGTGCACTAGGTGGGTGCACGAACTAAAATTAAAAGTGGACTCCCCTTGTTAAGATTTTAAAAGTCATTATACCAAAACAAAAGGATCTCTGAAAGAATGACAAACACAACAGAACAAAAGACAAGACAAAGATTTATCCTGGGAAACCCTCATGGGGAAGAAAACCCAGCAAAACTTCCTTTATATAGACTTCAACCAAGTACAGTGTAAGATCCAAAGAATAAGACTAGACTGCTTCCTCTTCTTCAGATAGACTGTTTCTTCTCTCTCTAGTGCAACTGCTTGACTAATTCTACTTGTCCAAATGAGGGAAGCACCTCTCTTATTTATACTAAACAGCTGAGAGGCCTAATAAACCAACAGGGCCGACTTCTCCTTCCTGCCATGGCCGACATGCCTTGGGAGACTCAAAAATACATTTTGATAATACTTTTGTGGGTACTAATGACCCAACTTACAACAAAGGTTTTACCTCAAGGCTTTACATGACCAAATACATCAATGAAATCCCTAATCGGAGGAACAACATCTCCAGAAGAGGTAATAACAATAATAATACAAAATAGAATATCTTCTAAAGTTACATTTCTTTAACTCTTCATCTTAACAATGAAGGTATTCTACAACAATACATATGTACAAAAGAATAAGACTAGACTGCTTCCTCTTCTTCAGATAGACTGTTTCTTCTCTCTCTAGTGCAACTGCTTGACTAATTCTACTTGTCCAAATGAGGGAAGCGCCTCTCCTATTTATACTAAACAGCTAAGAGGCCTAATAAACCAACAGGGCCGACTTCTCCTTGCTGCCATGGCCGACATGCCTTGGGAGACTCAAAAATACATTTTGATAATACTTTTGTGGGTACTAATGACCCGACTTACAACAAAGGTTTTACCTCAAGGCTTTACATGACCAAATACATCTATGAAATCCCTAATCGGAGGAACAACATCTCCAGAAGAGGTAATAACAATAATAATACAAAATAGAATATCTTCTAAAGTTACATGTCTTTAACTCTTCATCTTAACAATGAAGGTATTCTACAACAATACATATGTACAACTAACTGGTGAATCTATATGTCATAGGAAGTTTTCTCAACTACATCAACATCATCATCATCCATGGAACATCATCATCATGGATATTTGATATCATCTCAAGCATCATCATTTCTAGCATCATCATCTCTAGCATCATCTCGATCATCATCTCTGCCATCATCTCAAGCATCATAATATCTGGCATCATCTCGAGCATCATCATCTCTGACATCATCTCAAGCATCACCTGCACTATCAGTATACAAATACTGAGCTAAATCACCCACAGCATAATTAAATGTTGGAACATCACCATCTGCAATTGAATGCAGGAACTTTTCTGCAAGTGAATGCAGAACCACTCTCCATATGAGAGTACTAACGTCCGCAAGACCATCCTCAACCGATAAGTGCTAGGACCACTCTCAACAAGAGAGTGTTCTTGTCTGCAGGACCATCCTCAAGGAGGATACTGTCATCCGCAAATGAATGCAAGATCTCGTCCGTAACTGAATGCAAGACCACTCAACATATGAGAGTACTATTGTCCGTAGGACCATCCTCACCCGGTAAGTGCTAGGACCACTCTCAACAAGAGAGTGTACTTGTCCGCAGGACCACTCAACATATGAGAGTACTATTGTCCGCAGGACCACTCAACATATGAGAGTACAGGACCATCCTCAAAGAGGATACTGTCGTCTACAAATGAATGCAGATCTCGTCCGCAAATGAATGCAAGACCACTCTCCATATGAGAATACTATCGTCTGCAGAACCATCCTCAGACAGTAAGTGCTAGGACCACTCTCAACAAGAGAGTGTTTTGTCCACAGAACCATCCTCAGCAATTATATGTTAGAAGACACTCGTCCGTAAATAAATGTCAAACCTAATAAGCATACTGATGAACTCAACTGCCCTTTTCTGTACTGGTATACTATTACCATCTCATTCTCAATAATAATCTTATCATCACTCCCTCTTTCTAGGGAGGTCCTTTCGGATTACACCAAGCTTGTCTCGAAAGTGTTCAAACTTTACACGAGACAGAGGCTTAGTCAGCACATCAGCAACTTGTTCCTCTGTAGGAACATACTGGAGCCTTACAGCTCCTCTCTGCACCATATCCCGGATGCAATGATACTTTATCTCTATATGCTTTGACTTATCATGAAACATCAGGTTCTTTGTTAGCTTGATGCAACTCTGGTTGTCACAATAAATATCAGTTGCATCCATCTCAGCATCAAACAATCCTGCCAATAGTTTGTGAAGCCATACTGCTTCACTACATGTTGAACATGCTGCAATGTACTCAGCCTCGACTGTACTGAGGACAACACTAGTTTGTTTTTTGCTAAGCCATGAGATCACATCTGATCCCAAATTGAAACAAAATCCTGAAGTGCTCTTTCTATCTTCATCACTTCCTGCCCAATCCAAATCAGTATAGCCACACAATCTGAATTCACTGTCGGCTGCATATCCAAGGCCACAATCCAATGTACCTTTTAGGTACCTCATCACATGTTTTGCTACAACTAGATTAACATGTCGGGGCTCCACCATATATTGACTCAAGGTGTTCAAAGCAAAACATATATCTAGTCTTATATTTGTCAAATACATTAGTGAGCCAATAATTTGTCTGTATAATGTGACATCTACTCTTTCTGAAGAATCATCGTTCAGGAGCTTCAGGTTTGTCACCATCGGAGTGTTAATTGCCTTGCAATCTAACATCCCAAATCTCTTCAAAATCTCTACTGTGTATTTTCCTTGGTTTAGGAAAACCTCATCTGGAAACTGCCATACTTCAAGACCTAGGAAATAATGCACTGTGCCAAGGTCTTTCATCTCAAACTCTGCTACAAGTTTCTTCTTACATTCGTTGATGAGCTTCTCCTTTCCTGTCAAAAATAGATCATCTACATACAATAGTAATATCATGATCTCATCATTCTCAACCTTATAGTAAAGGTTGGAATCAGCTTTACTTTTGGTAAAGCCCAAGTTCATCAGGAATCCATCAATTCTTCCATACCATGCTCTGGGTGCTTGTTTCAACCCATATAGAGCTTTCTTTAATCCGCATACATGTGTTTCCTTGTTGTGGGTCTCAAATCCACATGACACCATTTAGGAAAGTTGTTTTTACATCCATTTGATGTAGCTTCCATTTCATCTTGGATGCCAAGGCAAGAATAGTTCTGATAGAAGTATATCTTGCTACTGGTGCAAAGGTTCCTTCATAATCAATTCCGTCATTTTGTGAAAATCCTCGTGCAACAAATCTTACTTTAAACTTTTCAATACCACCATCTGTTGAATGCTTTGTCTTGAAAATCCATTTTGAAGAAACTACTGACTTGTCCTTTGGTCTTGGCACCACATCCCAAATAGCATTCTTTATTAACGATTGGTTTTCTTCGATCATGGGCTTCATCCATTCTTTCTTCTTTGAAGCTACTTCAAAACATATGGGTTCTTGATCAACAAGATTGCTCATTAATGCCACATAGTTTGAATAGATTCTTTGTCTCTTGCTTCCTTCTGGTGCACCATATCTTTCTGCTTCTCTGATTATATCACAAGCCCAAGTTGGTCTTCTTTTTATTGAGATCATCTCTTGGGGTGTTTCCATGAGTCCTTGGGATTCTAATAGGTCATGATCTTCTTGTATAGGATCTTCTTCAATGTCTCTAATTGGTGGTCTGGTAGCTTTTGTGGTTATAGGAGCCTCCTCCTCTTCTTCATGATCTTCATCTGCAAAGATCTTTCTGGATTTGGTGAAGGCTGCATCTTCATCAAATGTAATATCTCTACTGATCTCAATTTGCCAGAATCCCATAATATAGATTCTATAAGCTTTTAACTGTTCATTGTATCCAACAAATATCCCCTTCTTTCCAAAAGAGTCCAATTTTGATCTCTTCTCCTTTCGAACATGTAAGTACACATGACAACCGAATATCTTTAAGTGGCTTACTTTGGGCTTTTCACCAGTGAACATTTCTTCTGGGGTTTTGTTTCAAAGAGGAGTGTGAGATATTCTATTCTAGACATAGACTGCGGTTCTTGTTGCTTCAGCCCATAAGTGCATAGGTAGATCTTGATCATTAACCATTGCTCTGATTGCTTCCATGATTGATCTATTCTTTCTTTCTGCTGCTCCATTTTGTTGTGGATTATAAGGTGTGGTAAGCTCCCTCTTAATCCCAACTTCCTTACAAAAGTCCTTGAATTCATTTGAAGTGAATTCTCCTCCATTGTCTGATCTTAAAGTCGTGATCTTCTTTTCAAACGGATTTTCCACAAGAGCCTTAAATTCCTTGAATTTTCCAAATACTTCATTTTTTCCTTTCAAGAAATATACCCAAGTCTTATGAGAGTAATCATCAATAAAGGAGACATAATATACATACCCGCTTAAGGAAGTGGCTGACATCGGTCTGCACACATCTAAGTGATCCCTTTTGCTTTGTTGATACTGCTTGGGAATGGATTCTTGGTGTTCTTTCCTTGAGCACATCCTTTACATAATCCTTTATGATTGATCTAGATCTCTGGTAGACTTGTCACAACCTTGTTTACAATTGGCAATGCTTTTTAGTTTACATGAGCAAGTCTTCTATGCCATAGTTCACATGGACTGATGGTACTGGTTGTAAGGGTTGAATCTATGTGCCCTTTCAATTTGTAGAGTCCTCCTTCGACACCAATTACCGTAGCATCATCTTTTGTTTTTCCTTTCGTCCACATAAGAACTTCACCATCTACAAAGGCAACTCTAAATCCTTTCTTATCTAGAAATGAGATAGAAAGAAGATTCTTCTTCAAACCTGGAACCTATAAGACTTCTTTCATCTTCATGATCTTTCTAGATTTTAATTTGTAAGAGGCTTCTCCCATTCCTTTGATGGGGTATTGGTAATCCTCTGCAAGTTGTACCTTGTGTGAATAGTCTTTTTAGGTAAGACAACAGAGTGAATCTTTGTGTCCTGTCATATGTTTGGAAGCACCACTATCTATAAGCCAAGTGTTACTTCCATGAGTGATTGAACCTGTGAAAGCTAAAATTAGGACATACTCTTCACTAGAGTCTTCATTTTATGTGGCCCTCTCCTTATCTAATTTATTTTCTTCACCTGCATGGGCATGGTACTTTCGGTTCTTCTTCTTGAACTAATCTTTCTTAAG
>LPNX010496439.1:135655-171853 GCA_001517045.1 Pseudotsuga menziesii | reverse complement strand
AAGTCAGCCTTTTTGAGCTTTATGAGTTGTTTCCATACAATTCGACTTTCCTATGAGGGATGTACTATTTATGTACACTATTATTCATAATTATTCAATGGACGGATACACACCAATATTCATCTCTTCATTCATGTGATTCAGTGTCTTTTCTTCTCTCTATTTTTCCTGTGTATGCTTGTGAGAATTCTTAGTAGCAAGATCTATTTCCTGTGCTTCTTCTTAGCATCATTGCTCATAGCATTGATCTATTATTTCTACAAAGAGGACAATGTCTAGCAATGTGTCCCATCTTATGACATGAGTAGCATTCAAAGGATGAATAATCCCTTCTAGGTTTCTTATTCCTTTTGAAGTCTAGTGGTCTTCTGGGAGATGAACCTTAATTCTTCCTTTTGTTTCTTCCATTCTTGGTGTGAGTAGCTAAAGCTTGATCTTCATTATCATTTAGCTTTTCTTCTCTATTAACTATCCTTCCTTCTTCTTGTACACTTTCTTCCCGTAGCCTGCTGAACTTGGTTAACTTTCTTCTAGCACATATTCCTCTAATGAAGGAATCCCATTCTCTTGGGAGACCATCCAAGGTGGTCATCACCACTTCTTCTTCTTCCACCATGTCAGCAATGGCTTCAAATTGTTCTTTGATCTGAGATACTCTTGAGAAATATGATTGCATGGTTTCAGCCTTTTGTACCTTCACACCCTTGAGTTGGTTTCTCAAGGTCATTCTTCTGTTGATGTTCTTGCCTTTAAACATATTGGTTAGTGTATCAAATATTTTCTTTGGAGTATTCTTTGAAGACACCTGGGGGATCAACTGATCCTTGATGGAATTAGCTATGATCCTTTTGACTTTGATCATATCCTTCTTGTGCTTGGCCTTTGCCTCCTCTCCCTCTAGTTCCTTGACCTCATCTTTTATATAGCCTTCTAGGTCATGCTCTTCTAGGATGAGCATGATTTTGTACTTCCATGCTCTGAAGTTCTCTGCTCCCTCAAGCTTTTCATCAAGCTTGGTGTTGTTTGTCATCTTTAATGAATAAGAACTTCAAATGGAAATATAGGGGATAGAACTTACCAGTATGAGGACTACTTTTGGAATCTGCTTCAAGGTGACTTAGGGTTTGACTGAAAAACCCTAATTTTCCAACTAGGATCACTTGTAGAGATGATGGGAGGAAAAGATGCGCCTCCCTAAGGCGAGCTAAACTGTATCTTGCTTTTCTGGAACTGAGGATGGAACCTTGAAAAATTTGATGCCCTAGTTTCTCCCCGCAGCAGTGGTAGGTCAGAGAGTGAATATCCTTAGAATGAAAAACAGCTTCAACAGAAAGATGCACCCTCTTAGGGCGAGTTCAATGGACCTTCTTTTCTAGCTGATCTATGGATGGAGGTATCCGAAATAGTGAACCCTAGATTGCTGGACTGCAGGATGAGCTACTGCACAATGTCTTCTTTCAGGTTAGCTCTGATACCATGTTAAGATTTTAAAAGTCATTATACCAAAACAAAAGCATCTTTGAAAGAATAACAAGCACAACACAACAAAAGAGAACACAAAGATTTATCTTGGGAAACCCTCGTGGAGAAGAAAACCAAGCAAAATTTCCCCTATATAGACTTCAACCAAGTATAGTGTAAGATCCAAAGAATAAGACTAGACTGCTTCCTCTCCTCCAGATAGACTGTTTTTTCTCTCTCTAGCGCAATTGCTTTAGTGCTCTACTTGTCTAAAGGAGGAAAGCGCCTCTCCTATTTATACTAAACAACTGAGAGACCTAATAACCCAACAAGGCCGACTTCTCCTTGCTGCCAGGGCCGACATGCCTTGGGAGACTCAAAAATACATTTTGATAATACTTTTGTGGGTAATACTGACCCAACTTACAACGGAGGTTTTACCTCAAAACTTTACATGACCAAATACATCAATGACATCCCTAATCAGAGGAATAACATCTTCGGAAGGGGTAATAACAATAATAATACAAAATAGAATATCTTCCGCAGTTACATTTCTTTACCACCCTTCACTTTGTCCCTCCTCAGACCCCTTACAAATCAAAGCAAGTCAGAGACTCGTTCCTCTAAGATACCCTAGACCTCATGGATATCAGCCTCAAAAGGGCTAAACTTGGTCCTGACTCTATTCTTTCCCTCCAATTTAGATCTTCAAGAGACCAAATTTGGGCCCTCCCAACCAAATAAAATCCTTTCTCCCTCCCTCATAGTATATACCTAAGATTTTTGGTGAAATAAGCTTAAGCACAAGTCGAGCACCTAGGCTAAAATCTTGCAGGAGGTGTTTAACAAAGTTATGGGCTACCTTAGGTGAGTGCATGAGCTAAATTTAAAAGTGAGGGGCTTCCCCTCACTTTCTCCCTCCTCGGGCCTCTTGCAGGTCAAAGCATCATTCCTCTAAATTACCCTAAACCTCCGGAATATTAGCCTCGAGATGGCTTGGATCAGTTGTGAGTCCACTCTTTTCCTCTGATTTAGATCTTCAATAATGCACAAATCCAGTGCCTTTACCAAAATCATGTAGGAGGTGTTAACTAAGTTATGGGCTGCTTGCTTGTTATCAATTTCAGGTCTCCTACCTTAGGGATGAACTTGATAATGCCCTGGTCGATTCCTACTTCGAGGCACTAGTTTCCAAGAGCTTCATTGTAAACTTGTAGAATGCTAGGCCCAATGAACTCTCACACATCCTTGTTAGCTCTAAGAAACAACAATTAAAGAAACAAAATTGCAAGTTTCTTGAATCTTTATATGGGGCAAAAACAATTAAGGGATTTGTCTCTTTAATATTTAAAGGAGCAAAATTGCGAGAAAGATAGCTCACCTGGTTCTATATTATCTATATTAACCAATGTAACAAGCGACTATCTTTCTCACAATTCTCTTTATCCTAAAGCTGAACCCAAGTGCTGTTCAAATCATCAATATGGAATTTTCAAATGCAGCCAATCCTGAAACATCATTATCAAACAATTCTTACAATGGAAGTTGGAAATCACAAATTCAATCTCTATATGGGGCAGAAATGTTTAAAGAGATTCGTCTCTTTGATCATCTAAGAAGTAAAATTGCAAGAAAGATAGTTCACCTGGTTTTCTATATTAGCTATATCAATAAGTGCAACAAGTAGCTATCTTCCTCGCGATTCTTTTTATCCTAAAGATGAAAAGTGAAGTCCAAAACATCAATATGGAATTTTCATGCGTGGCTAATCCGAAACATTAGTATCAAACAATTCTTACAGAAGAAGTTGGAAATCACAAATTCAATCTTTATATGGAGCAGAAACAATTGAAGGGATTTATCTGTTTAATGAACTAAGAAGCAAAATTGCAAGAAAGATAGCTCACCTTTCTCTATTGAAGATGAAACAAAGCAATGCAGGAAGAGTTTGATACCATACAGAAAAATCAAACATGAGAATTCGTTAAATTGCAAGAGTGTAATTGGATGCAAATAGGCCTACAGCAAAATATGAAGTAGCAATCACTGTAACATGTGAAGCAAAATGGCTAAGGAGAGTTCTAAAAAAAATCTTCAACAAACATAAGCCGCCCCCCTCCCAGCAACAATCAGAGTGTGATTCAGCTCACAAGGAACCCAGTGTTTCATTCAAGGACCGAGAAAATTGAGATCCGACACCACTTCATCAGGAAGCAAGGGCAAAACAAAGAAGCTGAAGTTGTGTACTACTGGAATGAAGACAAGCTTGTTCACATCTTCACAAAGGTGTTAAGCAAAGAAAAGATGAGAGGTGCTTGGTATAAATAAAGTAAAGTGCTTAGTGAAGATATAATGCCCACTTTTGGGGAACTCTAAGACTACATTGACAGTGTTGAAGATTGTGGATCGGACAGGAACTTCCACACAGGTTCAGTGTGTGAACATGCCGAAAGTAGTTCGAATTAAATCTATGTAATTCACTTTAGTTATAAAGTGGAAGTCTTAAATTTAGCCGTTGAGTCTAATAAAGTGTATTTTTTATAAATTAGAGTCTAATAAAGTGTAATTTTTATAAATTAGTAATCAGGTTTGAAGCATCGGAGAGGAGCCGAGGTCAAGGAAACAGGCAGATTTCGTACAGCTGAATCAGTACAATCGCACAGATTCCACATGGACAGACCTGTACAGTTATACAGGTTCCGTACATTCATATGGACATGGCCGTACAGCATCCCAGAACAAGCAGCAAGCGGTTTTTCTTGTTTTTCAGCAGGCAGATTGTCTTGGTAGCAAGCGGTTTTTCTTGTTTTTCAGCAGGCAGATTGTCTTGGTAGGTGTGCAAATCTGTTTTTTGGGTGTACCTTACAGCTGTTAGTTTGACAGTTTGTGGAGGCTTCCTTGTAAGCTTTGAATTATTAATGAAAAGTTGATTTGAATGAGTAATTACCTGTGTATTGTGTTTATACTTCTTCTATTTACTTTCCAGCTATATATATGTGATTGTTGCTATGGGAAAAATTTAAGTTCCGCAATTAAATAACAGTTTTGTTTAGTTAAGAACATAAGGACAACAATCACCTAGGGTTTGGAATTATAGCAGTTGGGATAAGATAAGATAGGAGAAGTGGTTTAGGGATAAGATAAGATGAGTTATTTTATTTTTGGCTGGATGTTCATCTCATCCTTGACAACCAATTTTGATCAAATTTTGCCCTATAAATATGTTCTCCAATATATCAGAATTTAGTGTGAAATTTAGCTTACTCTCTTGCGCGCGTTTACTCTAAAAAATCAACGAATAATGAACTTAACTGAATTATCACATTCTAGGCCAAAGATCCAGTGTGACCCACTTAGCAGACTAGCCTATTTTCAAAGGGCAAGTCTTTACACTATTTTCATTCCCAGTAGGGATCTATAGCACTGGAATTGTTGGTTGCTCCAGCGGTGAAGCAATTTATCTGTTGAACAATTTCTTAATCTAGTTTACTTTAATAATCTGGTAATATTATTTGGAAATTGGGATGTTTTTATCATGACCATTGACAACCTTGACAACCTTATGGTTTGGGCTGGAACAGCGAATCTGTTCTCGAATCTCGATATGGTCTACACCACCTGTACAGGATAAGTTTCAAAGAGATGAGGCCGAGTGCAAGCTTCCCCCGTCAAACTTGGTACCTTTGCCAAAGGAAGTCCACTATATGTGCAGTCCCTCGGGACATGTTTATTAAGAAACTTTCAAATGAATAAATTAACTAAGATGTCGAATGAAACTTTCTTGAGGTAAACCTAAATACGATGCAGGATTCTAGGAAAAAAGTCCTACAATAGGACAAACTGACGCCTTCAAATTAGGTTAAATCAAAACAAAACAAAATCACACATCATGAACAGACCAGTACAGAAATGTTATTCTACAAACAATTTGCTTAAACGATAGCTTGGAAATGCTTATGCCACATCATAAATACTAATCCCTGGTCTACTCGCAATTGAATTGTTTACAGCTACAGAGATCTTGGTTGCATTAAAACTAAATATACTGACAATATACAATATTAAAGTGGCGTGCTTATAATGATGGTGAGTGGGGGTGGAATGGAAAGGGAATTACTCACCAGCAGGTTACTGCATGGGTGAGGGATGATCTCCTGCGGAGAGGCAGCAGCCCCTGCATACCACTGCCATCCCTTCTACGCCTTGGGGGCATTTTCAGATTCTGCTATTCAAATTTCACACCCAAAATGAACTGCTTCGCATATTCTGCGTGCATTATTTAGGGATGCATTTTACCACATTATGAAGTTGGGCTATAGAAAGAAACATCAAGAAACCTTCTCAGCGTGCGCACACATATATGTGGTCTCTTATACTGATATTGGTATCAGTGTTAAGTTGCCTTGGACCATGGAAGCAAACTCCTACCAGCCACAGCACAAAATTACTTGGGAACACTAGGCACAAGTAGGCTTACATCACAAAAATACTTGTTATGTTAGTCTAGGTAACTATGTAGTGATGAGTTTTGGTTTTTGTTTTTGTTTTATATCTTTTTGTGGTTGTGTTTCTTCTATATGGATTTGTTTTTAGTTGAATGCAATTGTAAGCCATAAGTTGTATTATTCATTTTGTGAGTTTGTTAAGGAAGGTTTACTTGCTCAATTATGGTTGTCATTTGGTTTTGCAAAAAGATTACATGGAGGTGATTAACAAAGTAGATAATGTTTCCCATTCTTTGCTTAACAAAGTAGATAATGTTCCCCATTCTTTGCTCGAGTCCAAGAAACTACATATACTTGTAAATGCAGTTCATTTGTCAATAGGATAAAATAATATACGACTCATGTGAATACATCATTTGTCTATTAACAAGTGGTTAATGTTGAAAAAATTAGTTTGAAATATCTCAAAAATAATCTAGTGTGTTTTGGTATGGTTGGGAAACAAGGAGTTTTCCTTTTCAACCATACAATATAAATTTAAATTTATAACTTAATGCAATCAATTTTTCCTTTTCAACCATGAAATTCTTGCATCAAGATGGTTTTTGGTTTTTTGGTATTTGCTTTCAAATTCTTACATCAAATGACAAACAAAACATAGTTCATATTAACAATAATTTTGTTAACTCAATAATAATGTTTTTTGTTTTTTTTAATATATACCTATTGATTGATATTTAATATTGATTTTTGCTTTTATACTATATGGCAGAGACTAAGTTGCAGTCAATTGTTGATTTATATATAGGATATAGTGTTTTTTGCATTTTACTTAAAAATTTAGATAACAACATGTTTTATGAATGGTAGTCGTATTAACTTTAACCTCAAGACTCATCCCCATTAGATATCACAATGATGGATTATGAAGTCCACTGAAAAATAAGCCCATAACTTATGGGACAAACATGGTTTTTTGGAGGAATCGTTGGGGAACGAAAATTGGATCTCGGTGATTTTTGGAGGCGGAAGGACTAACGACAACCATGGTTGCATGAGTATGGGTGGGGGGGTCTCAGGCCTCCCCAAGTGAACCATCAAGGGGACTCCAGATTGGGGGCATCTCGATCCCTCTAGAGGTAATGGGAGGAGAGGGAACGGGTAATCAAGCTCCAAAATCGGTAGGCCCTTTAATCAAAAGGAGGCATGACCAATGCATTCCTAAATCGCCCCTAATACCCTAAATCCAGATCAAATCGAGCAAACTTAAGGATTGGATCTAATACATGCAAGACCATGCGCTCATAAGAAAATTTGTGGGAATGTTACCTTCGAAAAAAGCCCTAGTTTGGTGGATAAATTCTTCTTAGAAACCACGGGGCCACTGTGATCTCCAATTAGGTTCCAAAGGATTTTTCACCATTTCCTTTCTAAGCTTGGAAGACATAAACATAGTGCTTGATGGAGGACCGTGTTTCTTCTACTTAGCAAGCTTGTTCTTAAGACCTTGGAAGGAGAAGCTTTGCCTGGATAGAGAGGATATGAGAGTTGCGCCAGTATGGATTCGTCTCTATTCTCTCCCAAGCGAGTACTAGGACTCAAAAATTCTAGAAGATATTCGAAACCATATGGGTACCTTCATTAAAATATCTTACCAAACCAAGGCACAAAGATGCATAGCCTATGCAAGAATATGTGTTTATATGGATCTACCCAAAGAACTACTAGAAGCCATCAAAATGTCATGGGAAGACAAAGACTAGGTGCAAACCCTAACTATGAACAAATTCCATTCAGATGTCATAGATGTCACGAGTATGGACATCTATTCAGAGAATGCCCTATGAACTCTTTGAAATCTCCTCCCAAGAAAGATGATAACAAGATGGATCAAGGGTTTACTAGGGTTCCAACGCATAAAAGAGGAGGGAGAAAATAGGAAAACATGGAAGCCCTCAAAAAGATCTCAGTATCCAATCAATTTGAAGCTTTAGGAGACCAACTAGAGGAAATAGCCAAATTATCACCTAATGAGAAGCAACATAACCAAATTCAATAGGAAGAGAAGGACGGAAGTGCGAAGGCAACGACTAATGTGGTGGTGGAAAAGTCCAACGAAGACCTAGAAAGAGACAGAGGGGAAGAATTTGAAGATATGGATATTGGGGATTTAGATCTAGATGGTATTGAACAAGTTTGCGAAGATGTCGAGAAAGGATATGTACCCTAAGAGCAAGTAGTTTTACTAAAGGAGGCAATCATCAAAGCAAGGGAAACCAACCATCTAGGAATCAATCCAAGTTCCCACAAGGACTACAAGAGGAAGCCTAAAGAGTGTTAGGATTAATATGCCATTAATATTCAACCAATGAGTGTTATTAGATTCTTAATTATTTGCAGTGAAAGGGAATGAATAATAACCACTGAACAAAACAAATCTCACAGGAAATAGACAAGAATTGCTTAGTATAATTACAGTATAAACTTCATTAATCTCAGCAGTATAAAACAGTGTTACATAAAGGAGAATTTGAATCATGAGAGATGAATTCGAATCTACCAACTCAAGACTGACTACATGGCTAACTAGAAGTGTCTAAATCACTATCGGAGTTCAACATGTTAACTCCAGATGTCTAATCCACTCTCTCAATCGATTACAATCAATCAAACCAGTCTAACTATAGTGGTAGGTGAGAAGTAAGTGAGAACTAGCACCTTCCCACATGCAGCCATGCATAACTGGTGCTAACTAAACTGGAGGATATCTAACTGAATGTAACTGAAGCATAACTAATATTGGCTAGTTACCAACTACCAACAACTGAAGGAGGTTGGTGTCGACACTCCCAGTGTCTCCTAAAATGTAGGGATTGGTATAGGAGGTGCCTAAACTGATGCATGAAGGTGTAGTCAGTTCCAGTTAGCCTCTATTGATGTTCCCCACACTCTAGTGACTGGTACATGTGGCCCCATTAGGCCAAGTGGACCCAGTAATAACTAAATGACTCCTAAGTTAGGCAAATATAATCTAATAGACAATTTGGACAAGGGAGGATCATAAATCCTAACAAAGAGATAGTAAAGAAGTTAGGTAGGAAATCAAGTCAGTGCCCTACCACAAGGCCTACTCTAGGCTTATAAATATCTTTTCTCTATTTTATTAACGAAGATTGTATCCTATAATATAAGAGGTCTTAATAGCCCTCATAAAGCGGAGATTTTAAGAAAAAAGATTCAAAAGACAAATCCGGCTATTGTTTTCCTTCAAGAAACAAAATGCTCGATGAATCAGCTACAGAAAACAAGAAAGAAGATTTGGAAGGAAGCGAAGGAATGGGTATTGATGCTAGAGGGTTGGAAGGTGGCTTGGGAATTTTATAGGATCCTAACAAAGTAAGTCTATTTGGCTTCAATGGAAATCATCAATTCATCTCAGCAAAATTTGGAGTAATCGGTTTCTCGGTTACTGGAGTTTTAACCAATGTTTATGGTCCTCATTTTCCCTGAGAAAAAATGTCTTTCATTGATTCCCTCAAGCATATTCATGAATGGATAGATGGGAAGCACTGGATTTTTTTAGGTGGATACTTCAATCTCATTACCTCATTAGAGGAAAATAAAGGAGGAAGACGAAGGTTGGAGGAAGAATGTGGGTGTTTCAAAAATACTATTGATGACCTAAGGTTGGTGGATGTGGTCTCGAGGAAAGGTCGGTTCACTTGGATCAACAAATGAAGGGGAGAGCGTCACATTGCCTCCTGCCTAGATCATTTCCTAGTCTCTGAATCAGTTATGGAGTTGGGAAGCGAAATCTCAACATCAGTTCTTGTGGTCGTTGGATCATACCACTAGCCTATGGAATTATGGTGAAGCGAGTTGTTGATTTGATTAGTCCCGGTTAGGCCACTCAGATTTCAAAGAGAAAGTGAAGTAGTGGTGGGATTATCTAAGAAAGGGGGAAGACCGAAGCATGTGGAAGTTTGAACAAAACCTGAAAGGTCTAAAAGAAAATATTAAGAAATGGAATAAGGAGGATTTTGGAAATATTTTTGCTGATAAAAAATTTCTATAATCCAGGTTGGAAGAAATTCAGAAACAAGGCATGAATGAAGGATACATGATCGAGCTTCAGGAAGAAGAAGCATGCATGTGTAATAGGCTACAAGAGAGGGAGAGACAAGAGGAAATTTTGTAGCAGCAGAAAGCTAGAGTCAGTTGTCTTAAAGATGGGGATAGAAACACTAAATTCTTCCATATATTGGTCATCCAAAACCATTTGCAAAATAGAATTATTATGATTAAGGATTCCAATGGAGAAAGATTGGAAACTAGGGAGGAGATAGAGGAGGAATTAGGCCATCACTTTCAGGATATTATGACTGAACCAATACCAGACAGAAGTGGGGACATGAAATAAATAACACAACATATCCTCGCTCTGGTGTCGTGAGATCAAAACAATCAGCTAATGAAGCCACTGACTCTTCTTGAAGTTGAAGAAACAATGAACCAAATAGTGGATGGAAAAGCATCAGGTCCGGATGGCTTCACATTCAAATTATTTCATCACTTTTGTATCTCGTCAAGATTGAAGTTTGGAAGATCGCGATGAACTCTATACTATCCAAGAAAATTCTCCTTGCTTTGAATGCCACCTTTATTATTCTTCTCCCTAAGAGTGATGGGGCGAACTCGGCGGGTAAATTTTGACCCATAGCCCTCTGCAATGTCATCTACAAAATTGTCACCAGGGTAATTGCTAACTGTCTCAAACCCATCCTTCCCTCCCTGATCTCCCCCAAGCAATCATGATTTGTTGAAGGTCATCAAATTATGGATGGAATTATCCTTGTACATGAAGTTCTCCATTCGCTCAAAACAAAGAAGATCCCTGGGATGATGTTGAAACTTGACATCGCTAAAGCCTACACCAAACTCAACCGGTAATTCATGCCAGCTATGCTCATATATTTTGGCTTTATGGAAGATTGGATTAAGTGGATTATGAGTCTCATTTCTACAACCTTTTTCTCCATTCTTATTAATGGAGTGTCGTCTAGTCTACTGAAACCCTCAAGGGGGTATTAGACAAGAAGATCTATTATCTCCCTTTCTATTCATAATAATAGCGGAAGGATTGGGAAGAACAATAAAAGTTATGCAAAGTAATCATGAAATTCAGGGGCTTCTTATCCACCTGAGAGTAGATAGACAAACACGCCAGCAGTTTGTTGATGATACAATGTCGATGGGTCATCCTTGCATCCAAGAGGCCAAGAAGATCAAACTGTGTCTGGCCAACTTTGGCAAAGCTTTAGGTTTGGAAGTTAATGAACAAAAATACCAGGTCTTCTTCTTCAATACCCCAATGGTTATTAGACACAACATTTGTCGAATCTTGGGATTCCAAGAGAGCTCCCTTCCATCCAAATACTCAGGATCACCTTCAGTTGATTCTATGGTTCAGAAAGGATCATGGTCAGAATTGTTGGACAAAATGAGGAAAAGACTCTCAAATTGGACACCGAGGCCACTAAATTTTGCAAGCAGACTGGTCCTGGTTAAAGCCATTTTGCAAGCCATGCCAATTTATTTGTTTTCTTCATTGGCGACCCCGAAAGTGATTTTGAAAGAAATAAGGAACATACAACGAAACTTCCTTTGGAATGGATGTAGTGATCATTGGAAATGGACCCTGGTAAATTGGGAAACTATATTCTCTCCTAAGGAACATGGAGGCCTCAACCTTCACAATCTCAAAAAGGTTAATTATGTCAGTGGGGATAAGATATCGTGGAGATGGGTCACCCATAACCAGGAACCATGGGAAAAATTTTGGCATAAGAAATATGTTGGGGGTTGGGAGAAGGATAATCTCATTCGCTTCTCCAAGGAAATTCCAGGGTCACATATATAGAAAAATTCCACCCAAGAGAGAAGACTGACCCAGGCTAACATTTTTTGGGAAATTAGAAACGGTTAAAGAGCTCTTGCCTAGGAGGACTCATGGCAACAATTACCACTGCTATACATGAGCTTAGAAGCTCCCCAGATCTTACAAGAATATATTAATTAAGGCAAAACAAAGGCTAAGGACTTATGGGTGAATTTAGATACATAGCAAGAGTATAGAGTTTCGGCATCTCGAGAGTGGTGGGAACAACTAGAACTTGAGGAGGAAGTCGATAGAATTGAAGAAGCCTTAAACAACATAAAAATTAGGATTCATACAGGGGAGGAAAGACTTCGCTTGGGATTCAAACCAAAAGGCTCGTTCACCATCAAATAAGCCTACAACTTATGGATGGGTTATAATAACCAACCACCTGATAAGAAATGGAAGATCCTGTGGGAGGAAAAACTTTGGCCCAAAATGTATATCTTCAGTTGGTTAGTTATCAGAAATGTATCCTTACGGGAGAAAATCTCAAGAAAAGAGGTATGCAAGGTCCTTACCGATGTTGTATGTGCACTAGTGAGAAAGAAACGATGGATCCCCTCCTAGATTCGTGTCCATTTTCTACGAATTTATGGGACCATGGTGCCACGCAATCCAGGAGATCAGACAGACTTAGACATCGCCCAGACCAAACCCTTTCCTCTTGGATGAACGAACCTTTCTAGAATCCAATTGTTAATCACCTCTGGAAAAAATTTCCACACTTTGTGGTCTGGGAAATATGAAGGGAACGAAACTCCAGAACATTCCAAGGGAAACTTGGAACTGAATACAGGGTTTGGACCACCATAAAGAATAAGATGCTCGAAACGGTGAAAATGAAAACATGGGAAAATTTGGATTGGGAATCAAATTCTTATGAGTCCTTCATCCTGAGGGCATGGGGGATATCATGACCATTATAATGTTTTGGTAGACCATTGAGAACATCCATGGCAAAAATTAGCCCATAATTATGATCCCCTCTACCCATGGGTTCCTTCAAACTCAATTTCGTCGAAGCTTCTAAGAGGAATTCTAGACCAGCAGGGTTTGGATGTATTATCAGAAACCAACAAGGAGAATTGAAAGGTTTCAAAACATGCTTCATTGGCACAGATTCAAATAATGTTGTGGAGGTGGAAGGTTTACTACATGGAATACATATGGCTAATCAACACAGTTGGACCCCATTAATTGTTGAAGGGGATTCTTAGATAGTCTTACACATGGAAACACAGATTCTCCATGGAAATTCTAGCACTAAGGTGGCATCATCATGGAGATTAGAAGGGAATCTGGAAAAGTTGGCAGAGATCATGCACCCCAGAATGGCACTCACTTTCAACCATGTCAAGAGGAATGGAAACAAATTGGATGATATTTTGGAAAACCTCGACAATGAGACCCATCGATCTATTAATCGATGATTGGGTGGATTTGAATGATGCGACAGTTTGGGACAGGTGCATAGAATTTATGATTCAAGACATGACGTGATATCATGAAGTAGAGGAGGTAGGACAACAGGTGGGTGTCCTCACCCAACCACTTGACGATTGGTTTCACACATAAGTCAGCCGAAGGTTTTGGAGGAGGTAGGATGGCCTTAACTACCATTTATTTTGGCCTTTCTACAGTCGTTTCAAATCATAAGATAGCGGTTGTAGTGATAAGAAAGTGGGTTGGAAGATCTCGCCAACAACTTGGGATATATCTCCAAAGGACTACAGAGCACGAGCTAATTTTAATGGCAAGTACGAAGTTAATCATGGCAATTTCCTATATAGAGAATGGAAAGGTGGTGACATCAGACGTGCGCGCAAAGCTCTAAATCTGTATTCACTCTGCCATTATCGTTCTATTATAAAAGGGAGAGGGATTTCAAGTGACAAGTAGAATGGAGGACCATCGTAGGGAGAAAGAAGAGAATAATATGTATGGGTGGCAAATGAGGCAGAAGAGGGAAGAGGCTCTCGTGGATGAGGGTTGAACGGTCACCCATGCACAAAAGAAAGCAATGTGGGAGGAGCACATGTTCGAATTGGACTTACCAACAGTTGTTCAGCAGGGAATCAAGGATGTAGAACAACAGTTATGGCAGGAGCTGGACAAGGACACCCCTGCAAGAGGAATGACACAAAGTTGAGGAATGGGTAATGGATCCAGGTAACAACGTGGGTCACCTCAATCTTTACGAACGGACTGTTGCACTCTACTCGGTGATGAGGAATATGATGGGGCATGTGATGTGGGGGAAACTGGAGAAGACTTATGGAGAGGAACCTACATACCTATGGAGGAAAGCGTTGTAGGATTAAACAAAAGAAATGCACCTGAAGATGGACATCATTTTCCAGTCCCTAGGAATTCATTATCCACATGCTTATACTTCTTCTGTGGGTGGTAGTGAGCAAGGGAGCTTTCCACACTTGCCATGTATTATGCTTTAAAGGTTCTTTGGGTTCGGGTTCTATGTTTTAGGGTCAGTCATGGTTTTGAGGTCTTTTTTATTTTGGTATGGGAGATGTTTTATGATTGGAAAGATCAAAAGTATCAGTGTATGGGTCGTGTTCTGTAACTTATGTTATATTATGGTATGTAAGGATTATTGGTGTGGACTCGAAAAATATATGTAATTTTGGTTTAATGTTTTGGGTTAGACAATATTATGATAACTCTCATGTTTTAAGGCCAGAGAGCCAAGAAATGAAGGAAAATAGTAGATTTGTGGCCTGTTTTTCTCGGATGTAAATTGAACCTTTTATATAATACAAAATTTTCCTTACTTGCAAAAAAAATAAGTCCATAACTTTGGGAAAAAAAAGCATAGTTGTTAAAGTACTTATATAAGGTAAACCTAGAGTCTTTTCCATGAAACACAATCATTTGACAAAATAAATGAGGTCATTAAGTATTATGTAAAATGTTGTATTGCGTCAATAAAATATAAGTTGATTTAGTGATCGAAACACTAGTACAAAATGAGGAATTTGTGACTACATGACTAAAAAATATAGTCACCACAGATTTTCAAGTGTTTTACTACCAAATATGAGCAATTTTAAGTGACCTAACTATAAACGACTAAATTTGGCAACTAATTTAGTCATGGGTTAAAACATGTGACTGGATAATAAGTGACAATTAAAAATGACTAATGTAAACAACCAATTTAGTCACAACAAAAAAAATGACTAGCTACAAGAGTATGAATTAGTCATTTACGTTAGTCATTTTAATTGTGTCACTCTGACAATGGAAAAGTGCAATTTTGACAATGAAGTGTTACAATTTACTAAATTTTGTAAATTATCTACCTTTTATCTCCAACCATGTGTAGGTTAACAATTCTAAATCCAAAATGGAATTTGTGGGGTTAGGATCTAGTGTCTTGCCCAGGTGGGGATAGTGTTAGGGTTTTGTGGATTATTGCAGATGATGTGCTTTAGTTCATATTGCTTGCCATATATATTGGGATTACAAATCCCAGATGATATATATGTTGGAAAACCCTCTTTCTACAATGGTGCCATGCACCTCGAGCTTCAGAGATCCAACAAAGCAATTGCATGAAAATTTATCTTGGCCATGTTTATCCATGTTGCACCATTGAAGAAAAACATACAAGCAAAGGAAAATGTGCCTACAATTACAAATTAGGCATAAGAACCACCATATCGATACCCAGAAGCAACATAGCTAGTTGTTGATCCTTCAATGCGAGAGTCCCCAGTCCCATACTAAGGTGATTTTCTAACTTCATAGCTGACATGTTATGTGACCATTAAACTAGCACCAGCCATAGCTTCACCGGGCTCAGATCCTTTATTAGTAGTTGATCTAATTGAACCAGTGGAAGCACCAAGAATAATATTTTAACCAAATGAAGAATCAATTAATTGGGGTGCTAACCCAGAACCAATCTCAAATCCATATGCAGTAAAGGTAGAGGCCCCATCTTGGAGTTTCAGGTAAATATTTTGATTCCTCCTCTTACAGGCTTGACCTCGTAGAATATGATACATATAATGTGATGGCCTCTCCTTATCACTATCAAGGTAAACCTCCTAATTTCATTGGTGGCCAAGTAGACTTTGGATTTGACACCACCCACATGATTCACGATGTGCAAAACTCTTCTCCAACCTCGATCCAAGTTTATATATACTATTGTGACAAATATAACATTAAAACAAATATAATATAATAAAACAAATATTATATTAATATAAAAATTATTAATCATATTTTATAAAACAAAAAAGTTTTATATTATTCATTTAAAAAATATATATAATAATAACCAAAATAAAACAAAATATATGAAAATCAATAAATATAATTTGATAAAAATTCCAAAACAAAAAATTATATGCAAATGGTAATGCATCTCTCGACCCACCAGCTCTCAACCCACCTCTGTTTGACGATTTTCCTAAACTCGTGGAGATGTCATCCTCCAATTCCGCAGATGACTACTCAAGCAGCCCGTTAGCCCCAAATAACCGGTCCAAGCAGACCGTTGGCACCAAATATTTTGCGTTGGTTGGAGGCGAGGAGCGTTTGGTGGGTTCTAAGGGGCAAATAGTTGTGAATTGGGTTTAGAGGCATATTTGGGCATTTATTAGGCCGCCATTGATACCCGTTGAGGAAATTGTGATGCATATTCACAATTGTTGAGGGTTTGGTGGGTTGTGAGGGTCAAGTAGTTGTGAATTAGGCTTGGAGGCATTTTGAGGCATTTATTAGGCCACCATTGATACCCGTTGAGGAAATTATGATGCATATTCACAATTGTTGATGGTTTATAATTTGGGTATTTAATTGCTAGTGCTGCCATGGATAAAAGAGCATTGGAGAGAACCTAGAGGCTCTTAAAGAGGCGGGCCATGAATTCTGCAACTCTAGAGTCAAAATCTCCTTCTTCCCTTACAAAATTGCAGGTAAGTTTCTTGGTTTACTATGAAATTTTAGATTTTTGCATGTTAATACTGGTTATAATCCTTAAGCGTGATTCGTGAATGTTTAAAACTATCAAGCATCCTGTATCTGTATTTTTATTGTTAATTTTCAAACCTACACAATTGCTTTACGACCTTTAACTAAATTAACACGGCCTTCCATCCTCCTCGATCCCATTAGTTCACCTGGATTCAACTTTGTTGTTTTCTTCATAAGATACTAGTGTAAGTGATGTACCTAGAAAGCATCCATGAAATAAGTGGTATAGGGAGACTAGGTGTAGTTCTTAAGGTAGGTAATTTTTTCTAAAAACAATGAAGTGAAGGTAGTGTAATGCCATTCCATCCCGAAACAAGTTAACAAATGTGAATGGCAATCAACTGTGCTTCCTGATCTTCTCTTCAATCCCATTTTTCTTGTGTTGCATTCATATCATTTAGGTTTATTCCCATTCGTAGTGTTACCAAACCGGTCTCAACTAGCCCTTACAAACTAGTCTTAACACGTCCTTACTAGTCTAATTCAGACCATATGAGTTCAATGGTCCATACAGACCATCAACTACCCTATCATGAGATGTTGCATACTTGTTTCCTTTCATTTTAGTGGTGCCCACTACCCACAATGTGTCTCTTCGTAACCCTTGCATGATTTGGCATCCCAGTTCACTCACTAAGACTTAGACCTTTGGATGGCCTTGCTTGGGTGGGTAACCCTTGTATAAAGAATTAATATTCCAACAAGCTTAAAGGTCATACATTCCCATACCCTGAAAGTTTGATGCTAGCCATAAAATTACGAGAGGATAAGGATTACATACCCGTACACTAACAATCCAACAAGTTTAATTTATACATAATCCTCTGTGCTAGACCCTCATTTAGTGGATGCAGGGATCATCTTTATCACAATGCCTGCTTCCTAAACGTTTTGGGCAAGGTTGATTCCATCTAGCAGATACAATGATAGTTTACTCCATTCCGACACTAATCTCCATTTTATTTGCCCTATATTTCAATTCACGTAGTTTTGTTCTAAGTTAATAGAATGTGTAATGTAGATACATTGGGTGATGCTAACTCGCCCACTGTAATTTGGATCAATTTGGAGAATTATCTTTTACTAGGCACATCAATTCCTTATTTGAGAGTCTAACCATGTAGGCTGAACATATTGCATGGATAAGTGATGGTGAATCCCTTCCTTTGACCGATTAATAACTAATTCAATTGCACTGTGTGTAAGACAATCAAACATTTGGTTGTGGTGAATCATTGTTAGTTATGTGGTTTTCAAGGTAAAGTGATTGTGATGAAGTGAAACATTTCAATCTTCCTTTCCTTTAGACCTCATTTAAGTTTGTTCTTCTTAACTGATACCTTAAACATGTTGTGATGAGTGAGCATTTAATTAAGAGTAACATTAGCAATGGCCATATTGTTGTAACGAATGAGAATTTCATTGAGAGTAATATTATGAGGATAAGGGATGGTCCATTGAGTAAGAGTTTGAGCCTAAAACTTGTATAACAGTCCATTCCAAGTGTAACCTATTGAGAGTTTATTGTTCTTGCTTGTGACACATTATTATCAACATTTACAAGAATTGAAGGAGACTGGACATTCATTCCTTAGGAATCCATGTTGATGAAATGAACATGCTATAAGCTTATCATTTATAGATCATACACTCTAAAGGGAAATATTTTGTCTTCCTAGAGAGAATGGTAGGTATTGTAATTACCATCATAAAATCATGGTAGTCGTTGTTAAATTTTTTACATGGATTTAATTTGATAGCAGTGGTAGTGTTGTTTTAAAATTCTAGCAGACTTATAAAATATCAGCAATATAAAATTGTACCATTTGTCACTCATCCTCCTCTCAAGATATCTACCTCCCCAAAGTTGGTTGCTTGGTCTCTTCTTCATTTTTTTGCCTTAAAACAACTAGTTGCTCGCCCTCATCTTCAATATTCTACCGTTTGGAAGCATACTACTTGGCCTCTTCTTTGACAATTTTCCAAGTATGATGTACAAACCTGAACACTCTTAAATTCTTTAAATTATATTAAAATTTCTGAACTTGAATTAATTTACACAATGACTTCTCAGACTGGGCAAATAAGGGGTTTCTTCTGGGAATTTTGTAGGCAAAAAGAGTGAGTAGTGGACAGAAAACAAAGAGATTTCAAACGTGGAATTTCCTCTCCCCTAACACATTTAGATTTGGTGCCATTTAGGGTTCAGATTCCGTACTATGGAAACCTACTACCACGCTTCTGGGCAACCAAACCGTGAAACTAAGGAGAGTAGTTCGGTCTGTTTCAACCAGGGGCTTCTGGAAACTTGCATAGGTTTGTTCTAGCATTAAAATAACATAAATAAATAATTTATACAATTTACTGATGTTCTGGAAATTTCTAAGAAGTTCTGGGTGAATTTGGGGATTTTTGGCAGTTTTGGTCAAGAGAAACCCTTAGCAGAGGAGGATCCCAAAAGGTTGTATAAACCAAACAAAAAAGGTTTTGGATATGGATATGGTAAGGTAGGCCTGTTACTAACCCACGAGAACTGATAGAGCTTATTTTGAGTTTACCGAACTTGTTTTACATCAGTTTTGGTAAAACTAGTTATTAAAATCTAGTAATCTAGCTAGGGTCTTAAAAAAGCAATTAAATCAACTCAAATTCATTTCTGTAAAATATGATATTTGTAACAGAGATAAATCTAATCTCTCTAAACATGAATACTCCCTTCAATCACTTCCCCAGCATATAATATTTATTACATCACTCAAATTTACTCAATTCCCCCATACATTGATAAAATAGGCCCATTTGATGAAACTGAGACAATATTCTTTAGGGGAAAATATATCTTGACTTGATAAATGTAATGTTCAGAAACTTATGACATTATAGAATATAAATTACATTATTAACTGACCATTACAAAGATGCTTCCAAAATTAAGGGGCAGGAGGCCCGTATCATGGCCAGCAAGGGACTGTGAGCATAGGTGAAGCATGGGCTTCACTGGAGCTCGAACTAAAATTGATGGAGGATTCAAATGGGATATGATTATACTCCAATTTCTACAAGCTAGCGCTCCATACCTGCAATGGAAGAGAAGGGGATGGAAGGCTGGGGCTCATCTCCCAGTAGTCTGAGGCACAACACTAAGAAGTAATGCTCACATAAGCATTCAGTAATCAAATAATCAACCAAACTGAATAAATGGGTTCAAATTCATCTTTTATTGAATTATGGATGACCTGCTTAGTAAGTTGAGGCCAATGGTGACCTGTGAGAGCAAGTTAACCCCATGGTGACCTAACCCTAGCCACAAAAGCGCCCCCTTTAGGAAAATAGGAAAGTAGGACCATGTGGAATTGTTTCCAAGTCCAAATCATCCTTCACAATTAGAAACTGCGCCCTCCCTTAGTCAAAAGCTGCCTCTTTTGAGTTATGACAGTTTTCTGCTTTTTATGGGTCATAAGGAAACTTTTTCTTTCCTTTAAAAACTTTCCTGCTTTTACCTCTGTCCGCTTTTTCTGCTTTCAGGCAACTTCCCTTTATTCTCCTACTTGCTTTTGTCATGGACTTTCTTATTTTTACCAAGGCAAGTTAATTAGCTTTCCCCAATGTACCCTCCTGACATGGCAGCCTTAATTCCACATCATTATTGTGCATAGTAAATAAAATTGCTGAAATAAAATTAAATACATGCCTTAGAACAATTATTAGCAATATTTTCCCTAGGAATAATAATTAATTTCAATTTGAGCCCCTAGGAATTTAATCATGGTCAACACTTTTAATGTGCCAAAATATGGGGACATGACAGTCCTCCCCTCCCAAATCTGCTTGTCCTCAAGCAGAAGCACTCCAGAGTGCTGCAAATTTGTTCATCATGTAGGAGAACTGGAGCATGAATCAATTGTGCAAAAAGGTTTACTTTCTCCATGAAGCCATCCTGTAAAGTTTCTCCAAAACAAGCAATTCCAGGGTCACATTGCTTGCATTGCACCCCCTTTAGTGAGAATGCCTTCCCACACAACTTATCAACCCAATTTATGCCTGGATCTCATTTCCTCAACTGTAAGTATCCAAACATTAGAATCCACCATACAAATTTATCATCACATGAACTGGAATTCATGATGTGGAAATCATACCACTGCACCGAAAACTGGAAATTCTCAATGCAAAGTTGGAAATCTGTCAGATTTCCCTGCCCAACATAAAGTTCCTTATGTGCTTGATGCACATCAGCATTGAATCTCACAATGATGTTGCTGAAAAGACATAGGTGTGAGTCCGATGTCCAACCCCAATGAGTATAGGAATCATCCAACCAACAAGGATTCCCAAAATGCTCACAATAAGATGATGCATCACAATCATCTCCAAAAATGCAAGTAGGAAAAACAAATAAGTGTCCCCTCATCCCACCTGATAAGGGACTGACACTCCTACTAAAAGGTCCATGTGAACACTTCCAATGGCTGAAGTTTCTGCCACTGGTCAAATAATGCAAGCATCTATCCAACTGTGTGCAATATATTTTCCTCAATTTCTCTTGGCAGTTTTCTTGCTTATTTGTCTTCCACTGATCACGTGCATAATTTTTTTTGCAAGAAGACTCTATGTGTGACATGTAATCTTCCACCCAATCCACATGTGGTTGAATGGCATCAAGTGATATCCATATGTGCCTATGTGGCTTATGGGAGGGTGATAATGCATTCCACAAGTCATCATGAACACCTAGGAAAGCCTCCAGATCTTCCTATTGCACCAACAACGAAAATTCCTTCTCCCAATTTTCATTCTCACTTGATGAGGATGAAATAAAAGTGTGGGTAGAAATTTGGATCAGAACCCTACAATACTCATCCACCCAAATTATGGCTTCCCAATCTTCATCCCCATATGAATATAACAACTTTCAGAGCTATCCTGAATATAACAACTTTCACAAGGTGAAACTCTCTCTCCTCTCCCTCACGAAGGAATAAGGGTTTCTACAAAGTTTGGAATTTGGAAGATCTGCTTGCATAGAAAGTGGCACCTCCCTAGAGCACATCTATTGAGCCCAGGATTGAAGTTTTTGGGTGGTTGAATCTCTGGGAAAGCCAAACCCTAGTTTGGCCCTGAACCAGAAAACTGCAGAAAACCAGAATCAAAAATTATGTAAAAGTTGTAACCTCGCAAGCAAGTTTTAAAGGGTAAAGATTTGGGATCTCCAAAAATCAGGTCGACCAACCAAATCGCCTCAGTCAACTTTTGATTTTGAGAAATTTCGATTTTTAGTGACCTCCTGGATAGGATGGCCCCAAGCACTAAGCTTGAGGACAAACTGGAAGGCATAGAAGACTTCCTAGCATGGATGTATATGATTGGTCTCATTCTTAAAGAGAATGGCCTTGAGAAGTACATCAAGGTTGAAGTTGCAAAACCAAAAGAATATGAAGCTAAGGAGAAGCATGAGCAAGACCTAATCAAGGCAATGAAGATCATTGTTGATTCTATCAAATATCACTTGATCCCTCATGTGTAATATAAGAATACACCAAATCAAATGTATGATGCACTTTCTAGAATGTATGAGGGAAGGAACATCAACAGAAAGATGAATTTAAGAGCTCAACCAAAGGGCACCAATATGAGTAAAGGAGAATCAATTCAAGGTTACTTCACAAGGGTCTCCCAAGTCAGGGAACAACTAAGTGCTATTGGAGACACCCTTGATGAGGATGAACTA
Source organism: Pseudotsuga menziesii (assembly GCA_001517045.1). Lineage (NCBI taxonomy): Eukaryota > Viridiplantae > Streptophyta > Pinopsida > Pinales > Pinaceae > Pseudotsuga > Pseudotsuga menziesii. The sequence continues at coordinate 149,271 of LPNX010496439.1, read as the reverse complement.
GTCATGGCTGCTCTCAATGGTCTCACTAGACCTTAGGATTCATTCATACAGACTCCGTGTGCCAGAAAAGAAAGTATGAAGTTTGACATTGTATGGGAAGATTGCATTCAAGAAGAAGCTAGAGTTGCTAACAGAGAAGCTCTACTCAGAGAAGATGATCAGGCTCTAGCCATCCATACTAAAGGAAGAAAAAAATCAAACTTCAAGAAGGGTAGTCATAAACCTTCAAAGAAGAAGTTTCAAAAGAAAAGAGTAAACAATCAGAAGAAATATTACTCAAAGTATCAATGCTATAATTTTCATAAAATAGGATACCTTGCCAGAGAGTGTCCATCACCAAAGAAGAAGAACAACAAAATACATCATGATCATCTAGCTAAAGATGAGTAGGAATAAGAAAGACCTCGAAAGAGACTAACAAAAGAAGAAGATGTAGAAGAATATGTATTATTCTATGCACTCTTTAGGTCTATAACACCTAGAGAAGATACATGGATTATTGATAGTGGTGCTTCAAAGCACATGACAGGGAAGACGAAAAATCTGTCAAGACTTGAAGAAAAGAGCTCTCCTCGAAAAAGTATTATTAGGATATGAATATGAATATCCCATCAAAGGTATTGGTGAATCAAGCTACAAGCTTGACTATGGGACTTCCATGAAGATGGAGGAAATATTGTATGTACCGGGTTTGAAAAAGAACCTACTTTCCATCTCAACACTAGATAAGAAAGGATATAGAGTTTCTTTTATAAATGTACAAGTACTCATGTGGTCCAAAGGAAAGACACTTGAAGATGTTGTGGTCATTAGTGAAGAAAAAGAAGGAATGTACAAACTCAAAGGACATCTAGAGATAGCACTTGTCCATGAGACTACTAGCTCAAGCGAACTATAGCATAGGAGGCTTGCTGACATCAACTGCAAAGCATTGCCCTATGTGAGCAAGTTGGTAACAAGGTTACCGGATCTGAATATTGATCAGGAGGGAATTTGCAAAGGATGTGCAAGAGGAAAGGACATCAAGAATCCCTTTCTGAAAAGTGAAACAAAGACTAAAGGTACATTAGAATTATTTCATTTTGATGTATGTGGTCCTATGCCCTACATAGCATTAAGTGGATATGAATATTATGTCACATTCATTGATGAGTATTCAAGAAAGACATGGATATATTTCTTGAAGTCCAAGAGTGAAGTGTTAGGGAAATTCAAGGAATCCAAAGCCTTGATAGAGAACCATTCAGAAAGAAGAATCAAGACACTGAGATGAGATAATGGTGGAGAATATACTTCAAAAGAATTTGAAGCATTCTACAAGGAGGCTGGTACCAAGAGGGAACTAACCACTCCCTTCAATCCTCAATAGAATGGTGTTGCGGAAAGCAAGAATAGAACAATAATGGAGGCAGTGAAAACAATGATTCATGACCAAGACCTCCCCATGCACCTATGGGATGAAGCAACAAGAACAACCGTATATGTGAAAATAGATTATTTCACAGTGCTCTTGGATTCAAGAATCCTGAAGAAATGTATACAGGAAAGAAACCTGAAGTGAGCCATCTCAAGATATTTAGATGTCGAGTATATGTACATATTCTGAAAGAGAAGAGAACCAAGTTGGATCCTTCTGGAAAGAAAGGAATATTTGTTGGATACTGTGAAGTCTCCAAGGCCTTCAGGATATACATTTCAGGGTTCCATCATATCGAGATCAGTAGGGATGTAACATTTGATGAAGAGACAACTCTTAAGAAATAGAGAAGGTGTTAGCTTAAAGAAGTACATGAATATGATGTACCTCCCAGAATGGTAGAAGCTGAACCCTCTCCCGAAATAGTAGCATCTAAAGATCATGATATGATAGAACCTCAGGAACCCCCTACTATGGATATATCTTGAAAGAGAAAACCTGCTTGGGTAAGAGAAATCATAAAAGAAGCAGAGAGATATGGAGCTCTAGAAGGCTCCACAAGAACAAGCAAAAGATCAAAACCATACTCTAGCTATGTAGCTTTGATGTGTGACCTTGTAGATCAAGAACCCGCCAGCTATGAGGAAGCTGCACAAAAGAAAGAGTGGGTGGAATCAATGATAGAAGAACACCAGTCAACAATGAAGAATGATGTTTGGGACATAGTACCCAAACCAAAAAACAAGAGTGTGGTATCTTTGAAATGGATTTACAAGATAAAACATGCTACTGATGGAAGTATTGAAAAGTACAAGGAAATATTTGTGGCTAGAGGATTCTCTCAGAAGGAGGGGATTGATTATGAAGAGACATTTGCTCCGATAGCAAGGTACACTTCCATTAGAACCATCATGGCACTTGCTTCCATGATGAAGTGGGATCTACACCATATGGATGTAAAGACAACCTTCTTGAATGGTATTATTGAGGAAGAGGTTTACATTGAACAACCACAAGGATTTGAAGTCGAAGACGAAGTGACTCATGTATGTAAGTTGAAAAAGGCTCTGTATGGATTGAAGCAAGCTCCTAGAGCTTGGTATGGTAGAATGGATAGCTTCTTGACAAGATTGGGCTTTACCAAAAGTAAAGTAGATCCTAACCTTTACATGAATATTATGGATGATGAACTTGCCATACTATTACTATATGTGGATGATCTATTTCTGACCAAAAATGGGAAATAGATCACATAAAGTAAGAAGAAGCTAGCCGAAGAATTCGAGATGAAATTTATTGGATTGATGCATTATTTCCTCGGGCTCAAAGTGTGGCAGTGCCCAAAAGGAATCTTTTTGAACCAGGGAAAGTATGTAGTAGAAATCTTGAAAAGATTTGATAGGTTGGATTGTAAAGCCATGGCCACACCCATGGAAACCAACCTGAAGTTGTATCTGATGAATCATTAGAGTTAGTGGATATGACTTAGTACAGACAGATTATTGGGTCATTGATGTATTTGATGAATACAAGGCCAAATATATGCTTTGTTGTGAACATATTAAGTCAATATCTAGTTAAACGTATATGGGTTTACTTGATATCCGCAAAAGCATGTGATGAGGTACCTAAAAGGTATGATAGATTTTGGACTATACTATGTTAGAAATCATCACTACATATTGTATGGTTATACGAATTCAAATTGGGTTGGAAGGGTCGTAGACAGAAAGAGCTCCTCAAGTGGATGTTATTGTCTGGGATCCACCATGATATCATGGTTTAGTAAGAAATAGTCCATTGTTTCTCTCAACACAACTTAAGCAGAGTACATAGAAGCTTGCTCTGCTAGTTGTGAAGCGATATGGATTCGAAAACTGATGTTAGGACTATTTGACATGGAGTTGGATACTACAATGATTCTTTGTGCCAACCAGAGTTGCATAAAGATGACAAATAATTATGTGTTCCATGATAAATCAAAGCACATAAAAATTCGATACTTTTATATAAGGGATATGGTACAAAAGGGATCTATAAATATCCAGTATGTGAGTACCGATGAGCAAGTTGTTGATGTGCTGACCAAGTCTCTATCTCGAGTAAAGTTTGAATATTTTTGTGACTATCTTGGTATAGTTTGAAAATACTTTCCTCACGAGGAACAATGATGATACTACAAACTTTCATTGCAAGAAGGAATTATGAAGATATGGGCTCTCTTCAAGAGGAACACGTCGAAGATATGGAATCTCCTCAGAATAGAAGAACAGGTTGAAGATATGAACCCTCCTTGAACAAAGGGGGAGCAGGTTGAGGATATGGATCCTCCCTGGAAAGGGGGAGTGATAATAAGATTTTCATTGATGACAGTGAAGCTCTAGTATGAAAGAGGCAAAGTATGCCTGAAGATGCTGACAAGGTCCAACATTCACTTGTGGATGATAGTATCCTCTCTTGGGGATGATCTTGTAGGAAATAACACTCTGTTCCTAAGAGTGGTCCTTACTAGCTAAGGATGGCCTTGTAGATGTTACTCTTGCATGGAGAGTACCCACATTCATTTGTGGATATCGTAGAATAATACTCGCTTAGGAGTGGTCCTAGATTTGAAGCTGAGGATGCTCTACGATGAGTCCTTACGAGCGACAGGCCCCGCATTCATGTGTGGTCGAGATCTGCGTTGTAGACGTTACTCTCACATGGAGAGTGTACCTACATTTATATGTAGATTCCATAAAATAACACTCGCTTGGGAGTGGTCCTAGCTTTAGTGCTAAGGATTCTCTATGATGAGTCCTCACGGACGTCATAGTATAACACTTACATGGAGTGGTCCTAGCTTTCATGCTGAGGATATCTTACGATGAGGGCTTGATTTTAGGTGCGGTTGAGATCTGCAATTGCCGATGATACTCTTGCATGTAGAGTATGCCTACATGTACATGTAGATGTCGTAGTATAAAACTTACTTGGAGTGGTCCTAGATCTAACAGGCTGAGGATTGTCTACGATGAGTCCTTATGGATGACAGGTCCTGCATTCACATGCAGATGAGATCTACACTTAGTTGTAGACGATTCAAATGCTTGATACTATGGACCCTCCTCGTTAAGGGGGAGAATACTGATGGAGGATGGCATCATCCTTGGACCTATGTCCTAAAGTGATAGGGATTGATCATCCTACAAAGAGATCATGTGTACTGCAAGTAACATGGTGGCAAAGGATAGAAAATATCGAAGTGCGGCTGCAAAGGATCGAGAATATCAAAGTGCTGCTGCAAAGGATCGAGAAGATGGAAGTGTTGCTGTAAAGAATCGAGAAGATCGAAGTGCTGCTGCAAAGGATCGAGAAGATCGAAGTACTATTGTAAAGGATCAAGAAGATCGAAGTGCTGCTATGAAGGATCAGAAGATCAAAGTGTTGTTGTAAGAGGATCAAGTGATCGTGTGTTGCATAAGATGAGGACATTGAAGAGTAATTGTTCCAATTGTTGATAAATGTTGAAAACATCCTATGATGTATAGATGTATTACCTTGATACTACTGAAGATTCTCTCTCTCATTACTCCTATAATTGATGATGATGTTGTCAGTAGAATACCCTTCTAATTAAGGGGGAGTGTTGAAATATTATAACTTCAAAGGATATTCTAAATGTATTTTACTGATGTAACCCAAGGGAGATGTTATTATTCCTCCATTGGGATGTTATTATTGTAATTGGTCATCGTAGCATCATGAGGTAAAGCCTCCATTGTAGGTCGGGTCAATAGTACCCCAATGAATAATATATAATACTGTTTTGAGTCTTCCAAGGTGAAGTCGGCCCAAACTGTTTAGTGGGGCTGACTTGATTAGGGTAAACGTCAGTTGACTTAAAGTGTATAGATAAAGGAGTTGTGTTCCTCATTAGAACACATACTCACTCACTTGAGTAACGCATAGGAGAGAGAGAGAGAGAGAGAGAGAGAGAGAGAGAGAGAGAGAGAGAGAGAGAGAGAGAGAGATCAACAAGAAGGAGAATACCTATTTTGGGGTTTTATCTTATACTTCTTATACAAAGGAAGTTTTGCTGGGTTTTCTTCCCCTTAAGGGTTTCCCAGGATAAATATTGTGTCTATCTTGTGATTGTGTTTCTTTCAATGATTATACATACGCTAATTTTGTGAATTTTGATTAAACACTAATGATATCTAGCTTAGCATATGAAATCTTAATAGATTGTGTGTAAGACAATAAAACATTTGGTTGTAGTGAATCCTTGTTAGTTGAGTGGTTTTTAAGGTAAAGTTATTGTGATAAAGTGAAGCATTTCACTCTTCCTTTTCTTTAGACTTCATTTAAATTTGTTCTTCTTAATTGATACCTTGAACATGTTGTGATGAGTGAGCATTTAATTAAGATCCTTGTTAGTTGAGTGGTTTTTAAGGTAAAGTTATTGTGATAAAGTGAAGCATTTCACTCTTCCTTTTCTTTAGACTTCATTTAAGTTTGTTCTTCTTAATTGATACCTTGAACATGTTGTGATGAGTGAGCATTTAATTAAGAGTAACATTAGAAATGGCCAGATTGTTGTAACGAATGAATTTTTCATTGAGAGTGATATTATGAGGACAAGGGATGGTCCATTGAGTGAGAGTTTGAGCCTAAAACTTGTATAACAATCCATTCCAAGTTTAACCTATTAAGAGTTTACTGTTGCTACTTGTGACACATTATTGCGTCAAGAGGCGCTCTAAAACCCAGTGTGAGGGAGATCTTGTAACGTTTGTCGAGTGAGGTTTTTTACTAACAAAATAATAATAAATAAATAAATTTAATTATCCGCAAAAATAAATGTGGGATAAAAAACAACCTACTATGAGGGAGATCTTGTAACGTTTGTTACTAACAAAATAAAAAAATAAAAATTTAATTATCTGCCAAAATAAATGTCCGCAAAAAAGCAACCTAATATGAGGGAGATCTTGTAACGTTTGTTACTAACAAAATAATAAAAAATAAAAATTTTAATTATCCGCAAAAAAAATGTTGGTCAGAAAAACAACACAATATGGGGGAGTGCTGTAATGTTCCTAAACAAAAAAAAAAAATGAATTATCAGCAAAAAATGTTGCCCTTGCACATGGTTTTAAAACCATGTGCAAGGCCTCCTAAACAACCCATGGTTTTATTGTACATGGATTAGGAGGGCCTTGCAAATGGTTTTAAAACCACGTGCAAGGCTTCCTAAACAACCCATGGTTTTATTATACATGGTTTAGGAGGGCCTTACAAATGGTTTTAAGACCATGTCCAAGACCTTCTAAACATCCCATGGTTTTAGGAGGGCCTTGCACATGGTTTTAAAACCATGTACGGGGGAGATAGTTGTAATGTTCGTTCCTAACAAAATAAAAAATAATAAAAATTATTATATGTTGGCCATAAATAATATTAAATATTAATAATAAAAATATTATATGTCGACCTTAAAATAAAAATATGTGTCTTTTGGTTTCAATCAAATCAATGGCTATATATAGGACACACCAAAGCTAATAGCTCCTTGGGCGCAATACTTAAGAAGAGTTTTGCACCTCGAGAGATTTGATCCCTCTCGGGGCTTGATAGAGCCTAGGATTTGGATCTATGGTGGTTATCAACATTTGCATGTTTGGTGAGAAATCAAGGAAAATTGTATAGGTGTGGATTTCATAATCCATCAACCACACCTACTAAACATAGCCTTTCAAATTGTCATCATTATGCAGATGCACTTCAATCCCTCTAAATATGGATATGATTGTTATATTGTTGCATCAGAATTTGAAAATGATTTATCATAATGTTGATCCTTTGCTTTTTTTCTCTACCAATTGGTTTGATGCATTTCAATTAAAGATAAGACATATTAAAAGAGTGGAAAGTTAGAGTTGACATATCGGTTTCATAATTGAATGCATAAAATTGAAGCTGAGCCAACACCCAATTTTGACAATTGTTGAATACCATGCATACGATGAGTGAATAGCCAATATGAAGAGCTTGATTAAATATGCATGTCCATGTAATGATTGTTGTGGTGGAAAGATGAGAAAATACAAGTGATTTATGAACACATGCTAAAATTTGGTCATACTGGGATTAACCCTTTCCCTCAAAATTATTATCTAGATAGGTTACAATTGCATAGCATGAGATTCGTAGAGCTGCAAAACATAAACGAAGAGGCAACAAACACAGATGGAGATGCTAGAACCTTAGATGAAGAGATTGAAGTTAATAGAATGTTGAATGAGGGATTCAAGGATTATTGGAAGAAGTTGATGGAGGATGCTTCAAAACCTGTGTATGGTACTTGCAAGTTCAGTCATTTAACAACGATCCTTGTACTTCTTAACTTTCAAATAGTGCATGGTTGGACAAATGAGAGTGTTGACGAATTATTGGCATTTTTACAAGAGTTGTTGCCACCTAACTCCACATTGCCAACAAAATAGAGAGCATGTAAAGTGCAAATCACTAAGCTAGGATTAGGTACAAAAACATCCACACATGTGTGAATGGTTGCGTATTATTTTGCAAAAATATTGCAATTGAGACAGGATGTCCAAAATGTAATGAAGGGAGGTATAAACTAGGGTTGAAATCAAATTTAGCTCCTATAAAGGTTCTTCGACACTTTCCACTAATCCCACGGCTGCTTCAAATGTATAGATGTTGAGACATTGCTGATCTTATGCAATATTGGCATGCTCAAAATAAGAGCACTGATGAAAAACAATGATTTGTGGCTGATTCTAATATGTGGATGGAATTTGACAACAAATGGGCCGATTTCACCCAAGATCCTCATAATATGAGGCTTCGTTTAGCTCTAGATTGTGTGAACCCATTCTTAGATCAGAGTACTAAATGGTCAACTTAGCCAGTGTTTTTAATAAATTATAACTTGCCTCCATGGTTAGTAACCAAAGCATTCTTCTTGATGTTGTCATTAATTATACCAAGAAAGAAAAGTGCGACTTCATATACAATTGATGTGTATTTAGAGCCATTATTTGATGAGCTAGCATAATTGTGGAAAGGAATTGAAGCAATTTAAATTTAAGGGATGGTGATTCTATCCAATTCACTTTAAGAGCTTCTTTATTGTTTACGGTACATGATCTTCCTCCATACAACACATTGACTGGTCTAAATGTTCATGGATACCATGGATGTTCGGCTTACATATTTAAGGGTCTTGTGAGGAACTCAAGTAGTTTCAATAGGTGCATTTATTATGGAGATCATGCCAACCTTAAAATGGAGCATCCATATCATCTACAAAAGTATTTCAATGGTCAAGAAGAGAATCGTGAAGCACCATTGGCAATAACAAGTGATTACATTATTGAGAATGGAGAAAAAAGAATGTAGTTTATTACGGATGGTGGAATTTGTGGCAGTAAAAATGATCCACTTCATGATAGCGGTGTAAACAGATTTTGCATATTCTATAAGTTGCCATACTTTAAGCATATAACCATTAGGAATATTGCTGACTTTATTCATAATGAGAATAACATAGCTTTGTTATCATATAAACTTTTTTTGTTGCATATGATACAGTGTCATCATGCCTAGACCTTCAAGAACTAAAGATTCGTTGAAATATTTGGGTTGAAAAATGTGGTGATGGAAAATATAGAAAGCCTATTGCTCCTTATGTGTGGAAAAAGGAACAACGTGCACACTTCTTGAAGTTGATGTCTCAGACTCACTTTCCTACTGGATATGTATGTAGTAATATTAGAAGCCAAACTGACAACAATGGCTTAAGAGGCCTTAAGACCCATGACTATCATGTCATAATCGAGAATATTTTACTTATTGTGGTCATATCAAGTTTGGAAAAGGGGCCAAGATTGGAAATTGTAAGGTTGGGCCTAATATTGAATACAATGAGTTTGCATGTGTTAGATCCTTCAAACTTTGATCATTTGAGGGAAGAGGTTGTTGAAGTCCTTTGCTTATTGGAACGAGAATTTCCACCAACAATATCCAATATTTCTATGCATCTTCTTATACATATAGAACATGAACTATAACATTACGGCCCAATAAGAATGCGATGGATCACATGCAGTTGTTGTTACTGCATCTACCGATTTTGAATTATACTTACAATGTCAGGGTGGATCAGAGGTCCAAGTTCATGGCAATCCAAGCTCCAAGAGTTTCTCCAAGTTATTGACTCGAGTTGGGATGGCAGTAAGTCAGTTGCAGATTTTATTATGATGTCTATGACATAATGTATACCAAGTAATCAAACAAGTAAGGCAATAATTCTTCCCAGCTGTGACTATAATCGATACTAGGTTAATTTCTACAAAGTCAACTCACCCATGTGCGAACATATGTGTTTACAACATTCAAATTTGCAGAACAATTTTCAAATTACCACTCGTAAAAGGATCACGATGTATCTCTAAGAGTAGGTTTCTCCTTCTCGGCCTCGACATGGGAATCATACTAATCTAAGACATGTGAAACATCTGCCCCTGACCCTGTGGAATTCAATAAAGTAGAAAATTCTTCATCTCCAAAGTTAACACTAAACACAAACTCATTGCACTCTTTAGACTTTATGTTCACTATTGTGACAAGAATGCAATGAAAAAAGCTGTTGTTCCATGGATTCCTTTTTCCATACATGTAATCAGATTAATACTGATGTATAGTATGCAAGGTAAATATTTTAAAGGCAATAGCCTCTTGTGCTTGTTGGAATGATTGTTTGGTCTCCTCAATATTCTTTTATAACTCCACCTCCTTTGGGGTGGGTTGAGGCTTGAGTTATGCTTATAAGTGTGCATTTTGTTGTTGTAGCTACTTTACTACTAGAGAGCGTGTTTCTCATATCAAACTAAAAGAGGAAATTAAAAGTGATCTTATTTCCAATCAAACCAAGAATATTTTCCACCATTTTAACATAAATGCTAAAGCTTAGTATTTTAAAGACAACCCAAATAACATTCCAGTATAAAAATGGTGAATTTGAACATTATCCATAAGAATGGATTCCATTGGTTGTTACGAGTGAGGATTACAAGTACAAGTTTGGAAAAAAGACGCGTTTAATTTTTATGAATACAAAAATATTATTTCAACAATGGAATTCAATTACCATCCTTGCTGTCTCAGCTCAGCTAGTTGAGCGTGTGGCTTTTAACTTTTAGATTCAGTTACATGTACATTATTTCTCAAAGTAAAGCAGAAGCATAAGAAATTGCTTCATGTTTTTAGTGGAAGAATCTGAGCCAATAAAACCTTGCAGCCAAGGATTTATCGTTTACACTTCATATCCTCCAATTAGCCTCATTTCCATGGCCTCTCTCTGCACTCGGATGAAGGATTCGTATGCTCTTCCTTGGATTTCTTTCATTAGAAGTGAATGTGACAGGAGACAAATGAGCCAGGTGGTGTATATGTGGGTTACCTGTTCTATGAAATTGTTCTGTTTGTGTTTTCATTTTTTTTCCATGTTTTGATTAGTGGTCCCATAATGTATATATATGAGTTGTAGTAGTACAAACTAATATGGAGCATGTGAACCTATAGAAAAAATGGATTTATAACATTTTCTAGCAGCTTGTAACATGTATCTACTTGATTCATTGATCCGAATTTATGTGAGAACGAAATGAAAGAACAAATATAGAATCATAAACATAGACATATTGCAATAAAAACTGAGACATAATAAACACATATTCTATTAAATGTAGGAAATATAGTAGACTATAAATACAACAACTAGAATGGTGGTAGTTATCTCTAAGAAGTGATGTGTCTGCAACACGCATCCATGCTAAGCTGAATATACAATGAGGCCGAAATGACCTATCTATAATAAGAATGAGGGAGAGAACCATAAACATCCAACCACCGGAATTTGAACCCAAAATTTGACGTCAGAATCCTATGTCATCCGACATTTCGTACGGATGTGTTGGACAACAATCATTGAAAAGAACAACAATTAGGAAAGTTTTATAGCGCCGTCGAATATCCGACACATCGGGTGTCGCATATCCGACCCCCCAACGTGTTGAATATCCAACCTTGAAGTCTCAGATATCCAACCCAAAAGTGTCGCATATCCGACCCAAGTGTGTTGGTTTTTCGACCCCTTCATGTCGGATATGCGCGCTATGTGTATGTTTAAAAAAAAAAAAACATGTAAGGTTTACATGATTTGAAATTTTTGGTCCCATATTTTCAACGGTAACTATGTTCAAGGGGTCGAATATCTGACGCCTGGCCATTATAAATATACATTTTTTTAAACATTTCGACATGTTTGTTGTAGAAGCGACAGATGATTTGTGAAATTATTTGTTCCTCGACGGACGCTTTCAGGAATTGTTTTATTCTTCAACAGGCGGTTGTGGGAATTTTTTTATTATCGACAGACAGTTTGCCGGGAATTTTTTATTCTTCGAATTCTCTCTGTTTGACAAAATGTTGATGCATGGAACTTGATTTTTTAAGACAATCGGTTATATTCATTAACGAAGTTTGTGACAAAATGTCCAATAGAAATATTCCAGATCCAAATGAAGACAACCTACAATTGCTTGCTAGACTATGGGATGCAGCGAAACGAATGGGTGATGGCAAATGTTATTGTCCATGTACTCAATGCAGGAGATTTAAGAGGAGAAGAATATTGATCTCAACAGCCACAAAACATTGCAGGGAACATGGAGACACTGAGGGGGGGAACATATATCGTCCATTTGTAGGTTTAGCGTTATAAAGTTTATTATATTCTTTTTTTTGGTAATTGTATGTATTAATTTTATTTTTCATATATTAATGTATATCTATTGATGTTTCCATGTATTTATATTAAAGTAAAGACACCCTACAACATATCGTCCAGAGGAAGTGCTTTCAGAACAAGTTCAGGATCAAGATCATGGAGCGTGTATGTTTAATGGAGAACAAGTGAATGATCATATTGAACAAGATGATCATACCGATAATGTAATTGAAGATGATGGTACAAATACATTGATCCATGATTCATTTAATGCTAGAATAGATGATGACGTTGACGTTGATAATGAAAATGACGATGACTTTGATGATGTTCATGATATACCTCTTCTCGATAAGGCATATGAACCCCTTTATGAAGGCTCCAAAAAAAATGTTCTCTCTGCTGTATTGTTGATAATGAACTTGAAGGTTATGAATGGTCTTTCAAACATTGCAATCACACGGATGCTAAGGTATGTAAAATAATCCATCACATATATAGGATCGTGATAAAGTTGATTTGTAGTCCTCTAATAATTGTATTGTTAACTCATTATTGATCATTGTACGGATGAAGCATGTTTCGTTAATATTATTTATTTATTACATTAAATTTTTTTTGTAGCTTGATAGTTGAATTTTTGTTACCACCATCAAATATTTTACGTCACACATATCGAGATTTATCTTCCATCATGAAAGAGATTGGAATGCATTATGAAGCAACTCATGCATGCCCCGACGACCATGTTATATATTATAATCAGCATGAATTTGCAACAAAATGTCCAGAATGTCATGTAAGTAGATATAGTACAGATAAAGTAACAAAAAAGGTGCCTCAGAAGGTTCTTCGTTATATTCCCATCATACCACATTTGCAACGACTATTCAGGTTAAAAAATATAGCACAATTTATGGATTACCATGCCAGGAACAGAAGTCAAGATGATGTTATCCGAATGCCTACAGATGGTTATGCTTTTAGAGTTATGGAGGAAAAGTGGCCTCACTTTAAAGAAGAACCACGTAATCTTAGGATTTCTTTGGCAGCAGATGGTGTTAATCCATTTGCACAAATGAAATCCATTTACACGGTGTGGCCTATTTTTGTTATCAACAATAACATTCCTCCATGGTTGTCAATAAAGAGGGAACACATAATGCTGTCGATGATTATTCCAGGTTTTTTTTTGTCGAAAACTGTTTTATTTATAATGTAGTTGTGGCATCTCATTTGTTGTATTATGTTTCTTAATTTCGTATATATATCTATTATTTTACTCTTGTGCATGGTTTATATATCTTAATGGTTCTCATAACGATATATTTTATATGTACTTCAAATCAATCAGGTAAGTTCCAAGTCAAAGATATGAATGTATACATCGAACCTCTT
>LPNX010496439.1:59163-126379 GCA_001517045.1 Pseudotsuga menziesii | reverse complement strand
ATATATATGCACTACAGAGTAGCACTGAAGAGGTTAAAACATCCACTCTACAGGATCTCCAAGAACTCAACATCATTATTTGTCCATTATTGTGAAGGCATTGTACTAGAAGATTTGCCTGGACTTGTTGATTTCACGGTGAAGTTGAACGTAAATGATAAACAGAGAGGAGCACTAAGCAAGCTACAACACTTTGTAGGAAATCGAATGAGTAGAGATATAATGTCTACAACATTTTGCATACATCCTTCACTTGAATGATGTTAGTTCTTGGCGATCCTGTAGAGTGGATGTTTGGTTGCTCTATCGGTTGCTTCTTGGAATTTATAATAAACTTGGCCCAATATCATGATTCGACCGTGAGGTGCTTAGTTGACTGGAAATTGGGTTAGATAATACTTGGCCATTAATGGACAATCATGAATCTTATGGTTTATGCTTTGGGTCTTGAAGCAAGTAATAGGTATTTTGATGTCCTCCATTTTTTATTTGAACATTTTATGTCAATTTTCACCGTGTTCGATTTTTTTTTGCCCCTCTTACAATTAACACGATAAGATGACCTTTGTGGTTTAGACAGTTAGTTAGCTTTAGAATAATTCCATGGTGTGAGTGATATTTGATGTTTCCTTGCCCTTTTTCCATCCCCTTGGTTTCATCAAATCATTGAGGAAAGCATGATATAGTTAATTTAAGAGACTTTTGATTTGTGCGGAATATTCTTTTTTGGTTCTTTCTACTATGGGATTTCCTTAGGGTTGCCTTAGGGTTGAAAATTAGTATGGGAAAACAAGTTAGTGTTGCCTTAGGATTGAAAATTAATATGGGAAAACAAGCATCATCAAGACAAGCTAAAAGGAATAAATCAACAAATATTACAGACTGATATAAATGTATTTAAAACATTCTTTTCATTCATGAACGTGCCAAGTAGCAGATCTGGAAATGTCCACTCTTCACCACCATGGGTTATATATATATATATGATTGTTGTAGGTTACCACTGGGTAGGCCAGTAATAAGAACACCTGCATATCCAAATACACAACCACCATAATCGCTCCAACATTCTACATGTCATCATACTTGCTATAAGTGATGTATGTTTCAAACATATTTCTAGAGACATGAAAGCATTGGTGACCAAGCATAGTTCCCATCCATGTATATTGCCAAATCCTTTAGGAACACACATTTATAATACATTATATAAATATTTGTGAGCCTACCCAATACATGTTAGGAAAAGGCAATGCAAGCAATAAGTGAGAATGGAGACTTGTATGTAACTAAAGAGGGGCATACATAAGTATTTTTAGTGCATACATTAATTTTTTTTAGAATTTCCAGTGTACCGTTGTAGGATTGCCACTATGCATTAAATAAGGCATTCACTTGATAGTCACAATCCCATTAGTATGATAAATTATGGGAGAGATCAGAAAAAACATCCCTACACAAATGTTAACCGATAAGTATGGTTTTGGTGTATCGTTTGGAGAATAAAATCCTATAACAATAGTTGTTATTATGACTCTTAAAGGGTCCTAGATGATATTTGGGCACTTTTAGGCCCTTCAACTTTCAAGCAAAAGAAGCCATAAACAACAAGTATGTGCACCCTAGCAAAGATGGAAAAGATCATAAAACATATTAGGTAAAATGGATAATCATCTACAACATCACAACATCATTCATGGGAAAACTAAAAACCACTTACAACCATCAAAAGTAATGGTTACAACAACAACGAGTGTAGAGTAAGGAGATAGGAGTGGCCAGGAAAATGAATAATCAGGCCAATGTAGAGTGGAAAAGTGACCAGCTAGAAGTTTGGAAGAGGAGATTAAGTAAGATTCCTTGAAAAAGGAACTCATGTCAAAGATTATTTTTGATGGAAGCGACCAACATACCAACTCCGTATCACTTCTATTGGAAGTAAATGTAGATGAATGCGAAGATATGTTCTTTGGAGGAGATAGTCCATTAAAGGAGAACCTCCAGGCCCTGTACATACATATATTGACATAAATTGCAGTGTTATATTTGATGCATATGCATAACAGATCGTCTCAAGCTTGACAACGTTGAAAGGCCAAAGTACAATGGCCACAAGCATACATATGAAGCTTATGAAGCCTACCCAATTCATGTTAGGAAAAGGCAATGCAAGCAATAAGTGAGAATGGAGACTTGTATGTAACTAAAAGAGGGGCATACATTAGAATTTTTAGGGCTACCAAATGCCCACACCTATTAACCAAACTCATTCTTGACAAGATTTTTCTTTAACAAGTTTTTTGCTTATAAGTCTTTCCAAGTTTTTTTGCTGGTATTTTGCTATGCTTATGCCAAAAAAAATTCAGCCATGGTGCAGGTAGAACCAAACAGATATTTTTCAGACCTGTATTCCTTCAGCAAAGGAAGTTTGGGAAGGCTAGAGGAAAGTGAGATATCCAGTAGGTCTACAAGGGCTAGATCAACTAGATGTTAGAAGATCAGAAGAAAATTCAACAAACACATGAATTTTTTTCTCAAAGGAGGAGGGTCATGTTCTTATGATGATGAGATAGTGGGAGACATCGACATGCCCTTAAGGTACCAACACCTAGTGAAACAATGGGTGCCTAGTGATATTCCTCAAGTAAACACTGATTTTTGTGTGAATGAGAGGATATATAGAATTGCATCGTCATCATTACATGGATTGGGGTTGTTTTGCATGGACGACATAAATGTTGGATACGGTAGATGTACATAATTAATGGAGTATGTTGGACCTTGTTACAACTACAGTGATTGGATGCGCCTGGTCCAATATACATGAAGTATGCGTAGATATGGGTTGTTAGCGAATTATATACAATTGAAAGAAAAATCTCAAAATAAAGGAGCAAAGTTGTACATGGACGGAAGGCCAAAAACAACTGGTAATATTGCGGGGTTTATAAACAGTACACAACCAGGATCTACACTAAAGCAACCCAACTGCATATTCGAGTCGTGTGAAGAAAACCGTGTCTTTTTATATGCAATTAAATCAATAGCTGCTGGCGAAGAACTGCTTATTGATTACAATTTGAATCGTGTAGATACAAACACTGTTAGTATGGTTGTGGTACAACAAACAATTTAACCACCCTTTTATTAATTATTTTAACATCTATATGACTTTTCATTAGCATATAATTGTAATTTTATAGTTTTCATGTTTCCTTATGTGACTTTTAGTATGTTTTTGATGCAGGGTTCTCTCAGGGGCACCTCCATCTCCATAGATGTTTATTGACATGAGCTAAGGCAGCAGGTATACATCAATATTGCCAATGTAATATTAAATTTAGGATGGACATACATATACGTTGTTATGTATTTTCATTAGTATATTAGGTTCGTTTATATAATATTATCTATTTTCCATGCAGAGTGTTGATCAAGGAAGCCAACCGGCTATTGATTAGGCGACTACAGCATCGGGGCAACAGCCAAACATGAATGTAATTCTCCATTTCAAATACTTTAAAATCATAAACATGTTGATCATGACGCATAATGTTTATTTTGTTATGTATTCTTTCGTTTTTATGTTTGCGTTCATGATGGTAATGTTGTCTACCTTTTTTGCAGAATGACAGGGGAAAGTCCCCAACTGTTGATCAGACGACTGGAGCCTCGAGGCAACCAGTAAACCTAAATGTAATTCCAACTTCTAAATACTTAAAAAATGTACACATATAAAACATGTAGCATAGTGTTTATTTTTGTTATGTATTTGTTAGCTTTTACATATTGCGTTCATTGTGATAATGTTCTCTACTTTTTTTGCAGGTGGTTGATCGAGGTAAATCCCCATCTGTTGATTAGACCACACCCTCATCTAGGCGTAAGGTAATCCTAGATGTAATCGCTAATATAATTATTTGCGCACACTATTGCTTCAAAGACTAAGCAATTTTTTATATATTTCAATTACAAATAGGGGATTCGGTTTGTGAAACAATGTCTCAAAAATCTTTACAGAATGAGGTTTCCCGGTTGATGAGAGATAGTGAAATTAGAGAGTATACAGACCCATTGAGGGTGCTACAAAATACAAGGGAAAAACGAAATGAGGAACTGATTCGTCTGACATTGGCAGTTCCACTAACAGAAGGGCTCGAACAAAGGATTCAATTGTTGTTACAACAACGTAAACAAGTGGACGTAAGTTATCGAATAATAATGTAAATTCTTTTATAAAAACTTTATAATATTTGATTTTATATGCTATTGAACTTATAATACAATGGTTTGAATTTACAGCGCGCCATGGAGATTATCAGTGGTGGTCAAGGCAATGTTGGTCCCAGTGACCAAACCACTCCACGTACACCACATACTGCTCCCATATTGTCCACTGAACAGTCAGCAACACTCCCGAGGGTAGCGGACGGTGCAGTCGATGTTGCCCCACCCATAACAGATGCTGCAAAAGAAGGGGTGGATGCAGGGTTAGATAGAGATGTGGAAGCATTTCATGGATCTTATCGTGTGACTAGCACTGGTTCAATAGTGTGTATATTTTTGGTGAATGAAGAACTGGTTCCAATAAAGATAGAGAGGATTCCAGGTCATTATAGATTGTTCAATTTAGTCTTTATAATTTGTGTCTAATATACCGATAATATTTTTTAATGTTGACTAATGATGGCATTAATGTTTTGCAGGAAATGATATATTTTATAAACATATGAATGATTTGGCCTTGGGGATCTTCAGGCCCACCATCCGCACAATGTGGAACAAGCAGCCAAAAGCTTTAAAGGATGATCTGACTAATCGCTTGGTTAGTATGTTCGGAAAATATACCTTCGAT
Source organism: Pseudotsuga menziesii (assembly GCA_001517045.1). NCBI lineage: Eukaryota > Viridiplantae > Streptophyta > Pinopsida > Pinales > Pinaceae > Pseudotsuga > Pseudotsuga menziesii. Next base: position 121,524 of record LPNX010496439.1, on the reverse strand, counting down.
ACATCGAAGGTCCTACAGAAGGCTAGAAAACATCTAAAGATTGTCCGAGACCAGTATAGGGTTCACCTAGAAAAGAACCCTAGGTATGAGTTCCCTCCAATGATTCCATCTATGGAGTGGAAAGCCTTGGTGGAAGATGGAAAAGAGAAGGGATTGAGAAAATCAGGAAAGATACCACCAGGTGGAACAGGGAGGTATGCAATACATTCCAAAATGTAGTGGTAAGCCTTATTATTACTAGTTTTTATATCAATTTTGGTACATCGACTAATTTATTTAAAGACTTAATTAGGCTCTCGGACACATCGAAGGCCACCAAGGCAAGAATTGAAAAAATTGGCGAACACAAGCTTGGGCCTAGTGGTTACTCCAACTTGGCGGCCCGATATGTAAGTATCGCATAACCTGAATCCACATCCAAATATCATACAGATTATTATTTTTGTTTTGATCTTGGCAAAAAATGTAAAATTAATGACATCATGCAAATATGAAGGCCGATTGGTTCAAAGAATTGCTCAGTGCGGATTACATGAAGCTTGGCTTCGAACAGGGATTTGACGCCGTTGTTGAACACCAGAGAAGCTTGTCTGGGCATACTGCACGATCTTCTGTTGATCCATCTAGTGCCCATGTATGTAGAAACTGTATAGTTTAATGATAATTTATTAATGCTCATGCAATTTGTTCCTTATAAATAAATTAACATAAATTATTTTTTCGTTTTTGTGTAGGAAAGTAATGATCCCGTTCATGTCAAGGATGTACTTGACCAACCAAATGAAGATCATGCTTCTCATCCTGGTAATGAATTTATTAATGTGCTACTATTTTTTATAGACCATTGCAGATGATGAACATTAATTCTAATTCTACACAATTCAATTGCAGAGCATGTAGATGCGAATAACACATAATAGGTTGGGCCTGTATGAGATAATGTTGAACATGTTGATGTGCCCATGGCAGGTAAAAACACACATTCGTAATGTTTTTTTAAAGGAATTACTCGTATTTATCAAAATATAAATATATTAATGAAAGATTTTGACATTATTGTAGAAATTCATCGCCCCTCGCCTGAAGTTCAACCTTGTGAGCAGACTAGTAGGGATACCGATGATCAGACTCCGGAAGATGTGACTCTAACTAAATATTTAAAGAGAAGAAAAGTAAAAAGGAAGTGACTAAACAAATTTTGAGTAATTCTTATTTATTAAAAAAAAAACATTTCATGGTTTTTTCCTCTGTTTCATGAATGAATGTTTGAACGAATGCTTTAATGAATGGTTTACTGTTTTTTTTTCTACCATTGACTAAATGAATGTTTTAATGAATGAGTTAATGAATGGTTTTTTCAGCCCTTGAATGATTGAATGGTTTAATGAAAGCATCTTTCAACTATTGAGTGAAATAATTTGCAGTAGATGCATTGTTATTTGGATTGTGAAATAGTGAAATAAATCTTTATTTGCAAGCAGATGCATTGGGTTTGGGGAGTTGAGAGTGATGTGAGGGGGGGGAGGGTCCATAAGAGCTTCCACCTTCACATGGTTGGTCCTGTTTAGTAGAGAATATTAAATTATTCTCGCAACAGAGAGGAGCTCAATGAATGGTAAGGAAGAATACATTAACAAACATCTATTTCTATAATTTTAGTGTATAATTTTCACTATTGCTAGTTGACTCCTCCATTGGAACTTGTTACAGATAGCATTGAGAAACATTTCCATAGTTAAGAGGCAAGAAATGACATTTTGATTAGATCGATGGGCTTATATACATAGTATTTTTGGTTATCCATGTTTTATCAGGTGATCTATTCTTAACAATTAATTTACTTGAATAGTTGAATAGTATTGTAATTTACATTGTAATAGAATTGTATTTATTTAGATCGGTTTTGTTATTCTCATAAACAAACATAAATTTATTTGATGGGTCCTAACATGAAATATTGCAACAGGACAAAAAATGAAGTATGTTGAATGATGTTTTGAAAGGTAAAGCATAAGAAGACAATGTGAAGATCCACAAATTAAGGTATAATTATGTTTTCTTTTGTTTGATTGAGCTGTGTATTGGGTATTTATGCATGTGAACACACATACATTTAGTTGATGATGATGATTACCATACATTGAGGCGAACTTTGTTCTATTTGATCTAAACAATTACCTTAAATAGTTTGATTTATCATGATAACTTGCCCCTTGGTAATACTTTACCAATTCCATATAGCTAGGACAACAAGATTAAATGTAGGCATTTCATTACAAGAAATATGATAGGCATTTGAGTTTGATGGGAATATGAAAGGTCAAAAGACAGAAAAAGATAGATAGACTTGTGAGGAAAATGGTATCTGAAGCGTTGTTTCCCTATTATTCCGCATGAGTATATTGTTATCTGCCCCAGTTTATCTTTCTCCAATAGTTTTGTACTTTGTTTCTTAATCTCACATCTTGTTCAAATTTCTTGTTTGATTGTGCAGTGGAAAACCTATGTTTATATTTGTGCTTATCCCTGTAGGTTGTGAGTTGGGCATGGTACACATTAGTATTTTCAGTTTCCATTGTAACTTTTCACCCCAACATCACTGTGCACTTTATTACTCATAATTGCTAATTTGTTACAAAGTCTTCTTTGTTCAAATCTTTTATTAGGCATTTATATCTTTCTGTATTGCTTCCAATTTATCACCGAGTTTAAAGTGGTCACTTAGAGCAAACATCTCTACTCCGGAATACAAAAGAAGAATGACTGCATTAATAATTATGGTAACAAAGTATTGAGATCTGCTTGAAAAAATAAAGATCTATTTGCTACTTTATTTATGGAAGGCATTGTTTGAATGCTTAAGTTATAAAAACTGTTTATTTTTGTTGTTTTTAGGCAATCTTCTAGAGGTATCCATGGCATGAAAAAGAGTATCAACCATTTTCATTGATTTACAATGATAGATCACTAGATTTGGTATGATATCTTTTCACTAAACGCAACAGTTTCACATTTGTTGGAAACAGTTTCGAGGTTCTTTCCCAAGGAAAAAATGTTTTTATTAAAGAAAGCCCATTTGCAGCCATGAATTTTGGTGGTGTTGATCCTAATCACTTCAAGGGTTAACATCAATATGCTCCTGTTACTCGAAAGGGTTACTGGAAGGTATGTAATAGAATCATGTTAGTTTTCCAGGTTTAAGATTGACTATATTTAAGGATAAACACATGAATAACATGTTCTTTGTATGAGTCATAGTTACTAGTAGGTATGTCATGGGATTAATATACTCTAATAAATCGATTTTGCTAATTCCTTCAGTTTGACATGGGAGACTTCCTCATTGATGATCAATCAATAGGTCAGCATACAATCCATCTTATTCAATTGGGCACATGATTGCTTCTTAAGGAATCTTATGAAAATATTGATGGCATTTTATGAACATTTTGTTGCAGGTTTCTATGCTGGAGGTTGTGTTTCTATTGCAGATTCTGGAACTTCTTTGCTAGCTGGTCCATCGGTAAATCTTGCATACCTTTGATCTTTTCTAAATTTATTGTATAAGTTAGTGGTGTTTTCTAGGTCTATGCACGATATGCTATTGCACAGGGGTGTGGCACATCTGATGCTTGTATGCTATTGCACTATGTGATCATTGTACTATTGCAATGTGTGATTTCCATGCATCTGAAAATTTTGATTTCCATGTACGTTCTTAAAAAAAATCCCTTCCAGCTTAGCAAAAAACTCAGTAATATGCTATAGAATCCAATTGCCTCATTTTGAGGGAAGTTTTTCTTCACAAAGAAAACTATGCATATCATATTTCCAATGAGATAACCAATGTAATCCCATGGAAATGGATATTGGAACATGGGAAACCAATACTTGACAAGTTGTGTATGCCATTTAACTTGAAGGATAAATGGAATAATATGAAGAAGAGTAATTACTGAAGCATGTACATACATGGATGAATTAATTATGTCTATCTTGTTCCCAATCTTCCTCTTTGGAGGAAAACTGCTTGGAATCTCATGTGTAATCTCAACATATCCTTCTAGCATTCTACTCAATTATACTAATACTTCCTTCATAGTGTCACATTTTTCAACATTATTGGACTTTATGCCATCTAAGACTCTTATTTGCACCATTTCATAACACTCCTTGGTATCCTTTATTGCATTTATGAAGTTCTTTGTAAATAACAAAAATTTTCTCTAGCCCTTATCTTTAATTGACAACTAAATTATTTTTCTTTCCTTTATAATGTCCCGAGTTCTTCTCAAGTGATTTATATCTCCATTGGGCATCCACAAACTACTTATATTTTACATTTTAGTCCTTCGGTTGACTTGGACTTGAGCATGCATTTTATTTATATGTTTGACAAAATTATTCTATATCATCACTCATTTGGACATGTTGAGTGAAAATCTATCATATCTAAATCACTAATTAGATTATTTTGATGCCTAAAATTCAATGATCACTGGCAGAGTGTGTGCTCTAGAATGAAAAAGATATATAGAAGCATACCATACTCATATGTCATAAGAGTTGTTAGGTAAAGAACTGTAAATGAAAAGGATATAGATTATTTACATATTTATTGGAATAATCTCCACCATTATCTGTGTGAAGGATATTGATCCCCTTAGCAGATTGTTTCTCTGCAAGAGCTTTAAAATCTCGAAGACATGCAAACACATCAGCTTTGTATTTTAAGAAGTACACCTCTGTGTATATAGAGATGTAATCAATGCAGGTTAGAACTTAGTACACATATTTATTTATTCATAGATAGGTGAGGAAAGGGACCAATAATGTCATAGGATACAAACTCAAGAAGTGATGTGGCTCTCTTAGCCTTTCCTTTCTCAAATCTCTCTTCAAGGTGCCTACCAAGAGTATATATTGGACAAACTACATCTAAGAAGGATATAGGTGGAAACCCCACTATCCCATCTTGTTTGGTTAATTGATGCAATTAACGTAAGTTAATATGCCCAAACATATCATGCTATAACTTACTAACATCATTAGAATGCATTAACAAAGCTAAAGTAGGATTTTTAAGCAAAAACTTTGAAAAAACATACAATTTGTTTTTGTGATAAACTTTTCCAAGTGAAATCTTTGAACCATCAATTGAATCTAAAATAATTATTGAGTATTTCGTGAATATAACTTGCTTACCATGGCCTGAGTGTGTCATTTGATAGATGGAAATCATATTTTCAGATAGATAAGGTACAAGTAAAACATCTTGAAATTTCCCATCTTCTTGTAAAATATCACAAAAGATTCGTGCGTTCAAGACATTCAAATGTTACCACTGTTACTACATGTTTAAGTGAACTACACTACACCGTTTCCTGAAAGGAAACCTATCAATTTTTTTGGGTTAAATCTACCACTAGGCGTCGCTTTTCCTACGATGTTCCGACGCTTTTGCTAAAGATCCGACACCTTCAACTGACGCTTATTATTAAAGCTCCAACACCTTTACCATCGAATATTCGATGCTTTCAGAAAAACTCCGATGGCGTTGTCATGACTCCGACACTTTAGCTCGTCGAAAGCCCGACCCTTCAAGTGTCAGGTGGCGTCAGATATTCGCTGCTTTCCAGAAAAACACCGATAGCGTTGCCATGACTTTGACACTTCAACTCGTTGGAAGGCCGACCCTTCAAGTGCTGGTATGTGTCGGATATTCGACGGTTTGTGCAAGTTTTTAGTGACACTTTGAAATAGATAACTGTCGAATAGGTGACACCCTGTGGTGTCGAATCTTCGACCGAATTTGGTATCATGTCAAATATCCGACGCTATGCCACCGACGGCAAAAAAAAGTGCATGTGTCGAAGATGCGACAGAGAAGTGTCGAATTTCAGACATGCAAGGTGTCGAATTTTGGGTTGAAATTCTGTTGTGCCACAACATAACCTTAAAAGATGAGCCATCATAAAGTTTACGGCCCTAAGATGGTGAGTTGAACAATCTACTTCTCGGGGTCATAACTTTTGCATAAATCTCCGATTTGGGTGCTCGATAGCCCATTGAAAAGGTATATCCAAGTTTTACATATTTCAATTAGGGCCATATTTATGTCAATGACAACAACATACCTCCCCGTGTTGCCAAAAAACGTCATTTAGGGCCTTAAAATGGCCTCGAAAGTTTGGGACCCGAAAAATCATAGAAAAATAACGAGAAAATTACCAAAATAGACAATTGTTTTGAGCCAATGGAACAGGTGGGTGGTTACCGATCTCCATCTGGATCACTCACAACATTATGAACTTGGCCAAGTTACAATTGTATACATATGTTGAGTTAGTTATGGGTTCATATAATTTATTAAATTCATAATTGGTTGCTTGATTGATGATTCATAGTACCTTTCATTGTAATCCCTAACTGGCTACATGGTTGATGGTCAATAGAATGACCATAGTAGAGTTGTAGGTATCTAAGTATATCCTTCAAAACACTTTGAGCAACACGACACTAGTCTAAAAATCAATTCAAAGTTTATACAATAGACAATTTCTTTTTAGATTTAACAAAATCAACTAAAACTTCAAAATATACCTCTTGATTATCTTACTTTGTTCAACCTTATCTCACTGATTATGATAGCAGGCGACAATCGATAGCATTGGCAAAATGCTGAGTAAGTAGGGCAAGAGGTAAATGAAGAGAGAGAAAAAGGTAGACAAAAACATGCCAAAATTGGGACCAATGTTGTAACATATCTTTTGTGCAACTAATATTCATGATTTTAGCTTTCAATTGTTCTTACCATTTCCTCTATTTTTCTTTCTTTCAAATAATAGCTAACTCATTTAATTTTCATATTCTGCATTTCATACTCATGAGTTTCTTTTGGAAAAGTACGTAGATCGTGTATATCTTCATAGCATTTTTATTTTGGAAGCTTATGTTCGAGATAATTTTTTTTATAAGTATCATGGAGTCTTCCAAGATGTTCTTTACAATTGGTTAAGTTTCAATAATATTTGGAGTAGATTATTGATTTTTTTTATGTGGCAATAAGCTTCATATTCAGTTGAGAGACAAACAAATCATGAATAGCCCCACAAATGGTGTCTGGAATAATAGTGTCTGGAATAATATGAATGTGAACTTTGAAGCAACTTGTTTTGATGTATGAACCCATGCATTTATTAACCAATTATTCTTTGCATATCCATAAAACGTAGTGGACTCTTACAACAATTTGAGGCAGTGTGAGTCTTGGTTGAAGTCTCAAAAAGCCATATAACATACTTTCTTTTCAAATCTTGCTTTGTTTCAATACTTATGCTAGAAATGATCGATTCGTATCTTCTATTTTGCAGGTCAAATAAGCAAAAATAATTGTTCAACATAATGTTTTACTTTTGAATACTTTGTACATATAATACTTTTGTAATAAAAAGTTTGACTTTAAATATTTTTTCAAACACAAACTATTGAAATATATGTCTAGATGGACCATAAACATGGTTTACATAGTCATGACACTAAACCATACGCACCATACATCATATAGTCTATGTTGGTTAAAATGACATAAAAATAGATAAAATAGTACCATACATCATACAGACTGTGCTGGTCATAAGTATACAATGTATATGTCATAAACTGTCTAGACAAATAAACAAAGCATATAAGATCAAAATATAAAAGTATTCCTATAATAAACTAATATATGCATCAAAATATAGATAAACATAGTTTGACTAATAGTTTTACTTTAAAGCTATGTTAAATATTATAAATTATAAATTTTAGGGAAAATACTTTGCCACCTTGTGACACTTGTTTAATCAAGGATAAAAGATAGAAGCATGGTTCAAATCATATAGATTTGCCTCATAGTTTGTATGTAAAGCCTATGGAGATTTTCCCTTATTGGTCTTGCATTGACACTCTAACCAGTGGAACATGAGCCTTGGGCTAATTATTTCTATATTGTATTCTTCCAAAATCTCCTACTTGTTTACAGGTCCAAGACCCCTTGTTTAATAAAGGATAAAAGATAGAAGCATGGTTCAAATCAGATAAATTTACCTCATAGTTTGTAGGTAAATCCTATGAAGACTTCGTTCTTTTTATCTATTAATTATTGGTTATGTTGCTTGCATTAGCACTCTAATTAGTGAAATAGAGCCTTGGGCTAATTATTATTCTCTCCATGGAGGGAATAATGTAATTGGCTATGTTTGGAAAACAGTGCAACTTATAACACAGTTTTTTATGCCAAGGTTTTTCATTTTATACCAGGTTTTTTCTAAGTTTTAACCCCCAACTCTTATTGTTAATTTATTTATTTATATTGCATTCTGACATGTTTTGACACAACTCTGCACTCTGCCCCTGACAAATTTGACAACTGCTTCTCTAACGCATTGGAAACTCCACTACCTAGGCCTCGATTCATTTCACTGGCAGGTTGCATGAGTGCTTTGCATGCCATCCTGGCAATTTGCATGGCAAGGTTACCTGTAACATGGATCTCGTTTAAGTATGCTCAGGCTCGTGGTTTATATTTAACGCATCGTGGTTGTTTCAGTTGGCACATGGAGACGAATCCACGGTAGAGAGGTCTCATATTCATCATGGAGACTACAGGCGATATCGAGTTCGATCCGCCAAGGCAATGTCTTAGTTGATTTGGTTTGTTTTAGTGGATTACTCTGCATCCCTTCAGACGAAGGGGATCTTTTCAATTGACTCTGCTCCTTTCCCGTTGGATGGAGGGAGGGAATCGGTAATCGCGATAAGGATGGCCCTATGCGTCATGCTATCCACTGTATTTCTGCCTCTGTGCTCTGTTAGAGAGTGCATTTACTATCTACCCAAGGTAATACCTTGGGCTCTGGTCATCTGCGATTTAGTGAGTTAGTTTGTCAATTTCCACTTGAAAAGATCCCCTTCGTCGTGATATGTAAAACATTCATTGATCCAATGATGCGAAAGTACTTAATAATTTGTTGGCATATAAGCCTTATGTGGTTAATTTTTCTTTTATACGATTAAATTCTGAACCTGGCATACTCTAGCGAAGTAGTTAAGTATTCACTGCATCATTTAATAACAGACTTCAACCATAACAAACCCTATGCAAACCATCTTGAACTCTGCGCGAATGTCCAACCATCAGAGGAGTGATTTGCGTTGATCTGTCTCCTTAAAATGTTTAAGTTATGTGTAATCCGTTTGACAGCTGATTACGTATGTCATGGGAATACCTTCTTGATCGTTCGTGCGTTGTCACTCAAATAAGAGCTCGAATCTGTGCCATGCCTTTATGACCCGCGGCATGGTGCAATCAACATGGCAATTTGATAAAAACAAACTTGAAGAAAATGTTAACTGCAAAATGAAGAAATCTCTTCATTGAAAACATACGACAAGTTCCGTCAAATTACTGTAGTCACAAGATATGCTTGCAGTGTCTCAATTCTGTGATCGAAAGGTATCAAATAAAATTATTATCCACTTATTAATCATCATATCTTGTTGCAGACTTCACGCCATAACATAATTGATTGATTCTCCACAATAATCATGATCTGGTGATGACTGGATCAAATTAGTGGCAGCATGGCAAGCTGTCCTCAACGATATTTCCTCGAATTCCTTAAATTTTACCATGCTAAACTTTCATCTTAATGTTAAAAGTCAAGCTTGGAAACAATTTTCTGTGAAATTTGTCCTGAAATGGCTACAACCAAAGCTGAGTAGTGTTAGTTTGATTGTATAATAGAGGCATTGCCTAGCCACTAGACACACTAAAAGCTTTGCCAATCCAGTTGATGTGACTGTGGGTCATTTGGGTTTTAGTGTCGACTTCAGTGTTATTCCTTGTGGGCCATGGGTCATCTTTGGATTATGATCATCTTTGTCTTGTGCTTGTTATTTTTGTTATCTGTATAATGTCTACAAAACTAGCTTACTACAGTGGTATATACTATATATCTTTGATTGTTTTTTGTGCTTGTGATTATGCCTCCAAAGTTTTTGTATCTGCAGTTTTTTATTTTTTATGAATGGCGGTAGCTCTGTATTAGGCCCAAAACACTCTTATTGCGGAATTACCTAACGTTGCAGCTAAACAGTTAATGGGCGAGCCCGTCATTATCTGTTCCCGCTTCACGTACCGTGCAGCTGCTGTGTCGACTCCAGCCGGAGAGTTAGTCGACGAGCACCTCATTATCTCAGAGGATGGTTTATTTTTTACCTTTTCATTGTTTTACTTGCAGCGCAAGTAAGTTATGTAGGAAGGCCATTCTCCATTCTCTGCATCTATTTGGTTGCAAATAATATTGTGCTTGTGGAGACCTACAAAAAGCTGAGAGTTTGTTCCCAAGAGGGCGTTGTTTGATCTCAAAAAGGGTAATTCGCTGACCATGCGAGAACATTGTGCGCAGGGTGGAGTTAGAGTGAAAGCTCGCCGTCTTCATGTTGCTCCAGGACAATTTGCATGCTTCTCTCTTGCTAATGATTTTTACATGCTGCAGTTATAATCCATGTGAATGATTTCGAATCTGAATATATTATACACTGTACCATGCTCAAAGAAACTAAACTTTTGAGATTATTACAATGATAATGGGTTTATATTCATCTGTAAAATGTTTAATGTTTAGTATTCCCAACCTTTAGCGCGAATTATCTGATATTAATGCTTTCAATGGAAGTAGTTGCATGTGGTTGAGTATTCACCCTGCACATTTCCTTATCATTCTAAGTCTAGCGAGTCGGTTATTTTTTTTCAGGTTGTCTTGGGAAGTTTTGGGTGGATAGGAATTTCTGAAAAATGGTTTTGACATTTGGCTTAGTATATCGATTGGACCATGCAGGTACAAATATAGTGAAGCTAGAGCAGGAGTGATTGTTGTTCGCCCCAAGTTTCGCTACAAATAGTATTCTCTCTGGGAGTGTCCAATATCATTGCTGTTGATATGTACAGTAGAAGCCAATCACAAGAGTGGTTTGCCTGCAAATGCACTTACCCATTGTTGTGAATTATTTATTTTAATTGATTTCATTCCAAAAGAAAAAAAATACATGGGAAATCATGGTCATTATTTGTGATTAAAAATCCATTTCACAATAAATTCATTTTCATTTTCGATCGGGAAGATACTTTCTACAATTAGTTACGATTCCGAACTTGACTATTTTTTCAGTGGTTAAATGGAATTCGCTGTACCATTTTTGTTTTTCGTAGTATGTAATTTGGAATTAAACAGACACAACAATACCATTTCCAAACAATCTAGCTATAAAATGGTTACGATGTATGACAAAATTAGCCTTTTGGGGGAGGTATGAGAAACAAGAATATAGAAACAAAGATATGCAGCAAGGTATTTTGTTACATCCTTCATTGTGTAACGATTGGATTGAGATAAGGGAGGTGTAACATGTAAGTATCAAGATAATCGGAAGTCAAAAGCAAGGTATGTAATGTTTTTTTGAAAGAACAATTGACCATTAATTACCATAAAATATATACACCCATATTTTTTCTTTGAAGATCGTGAGTGGAGAGTGGTATGGCAGGTCTCAACAGAGATTGGGACATTGTGGAAAGGGTTAGGAAACCAAGTTTGATATTAACGTAAACAAATAATTAAACGATGTAAAACTATACATAAGTTATTAAAAAAACTTTGCATTGAGAAAGCAAAGTCCATTTCTCATAAATGAGATGCATAAGGTGTAACATTTATAAATAAAAAAGAAATTACATATATATATATATATATATATAGTTTGGGCACATCCATATTTTTTCTTTGAAGATCTTGAGTAAAGGGCGGGATGGTAGGTCTCAACATAAATGGGACATTGTGGAAAGGTTTAAGCAACCAAGTTTGATGTTCATCTTATGTTTTTTAAGAATATAATTGCATTTAACCAAGTTGACAAAATCAAATTAATAATACTAGCCTCTTATATTCTTCTTATATCAACAACAAATTTATAATTGATCTTGAATAACGAAAATCTTGTATTGAGTTTTTTTTATTTTTTATTTTTATTTATCACTAACAAATTTTCCTAATTCATTGCCCATTTTCCTTCAAAATTTTTACTATTCGATAAATTTTTTAATACTTCATCAATTTCAATACTATGAAATAAACAAACAGAACTTTCAATATGAAGCTTTACAACTCTAAAAACATTTCAACCAAACAACCCTAAAGACAAGAAATATACAACTTTATTGCTAAACCTTATAAAACCCATCCCTTTTCATGCAAGCACATGCTTTTCTTTATTGTTTATTTATTTATGTCATAGAGATTTGTAAAGGCTATCAACTATTGGAATAATGTAGAAATGATAGGCAGGTATCTAGGTATTGGGTTGATGTGTATTTTCTATTGTAAGCATGTAGAGGTTATAGATCCACCTTTCTTGGATCTGGGGTTTGTTTGTTGAGACTATCTACACCTATATATTGTAATCAGTCTTCATTGGATAATTGAATTGGTTTGACCATTCCTTGTAAGCGAGACATAGAGCTCTGTTATGTCTTCTTTCTATATTCTTAGTTGGTTGCAGAGTTGTAAGGTAAGGTGAGTACTAGAGCCGTTTTTTTTAAACCGTTGCCATTGTTGCTTGAGCTGAGCCACCATTGTGAGCGTGTTGAAGCTGCCGTCTATTTTTTTTTGCACACAGTGTTGAGTGTTGGGCGTTTCCTCCATCGTTGAGCAGCAGCAGGCGTCTCATGGAGCGAGCTCTTCTAGGTATACAGACCTGTGTGGAGCGATTTCCTCCTCCTCGATTGCACTAAACCAGATAGTCGGTGCAGTAGTGAACGTTACATGAATCACAACTCGTTGTCCACACAAGGACCAAATCTAGACTGAAGAATCTGGCACCTTTGGCACCTTTTCCGTGACTTAAGAATCTGGTGCGGTGAGTGTGGAGTAGATCGCCGGTGCAGTAGCAAATCGCAAGGAGGTGAGCTGAACACTGGGCGTAAGTGTTGAAGGAGTCAAATTCTCTTGTGAAGTTGTCTGCGTGAAGGACCCATAGTCGCGGTGCAAATTTGTTGGCTCTCAACTAAGTTGCAAAACTGTGCATCTTCGCAGAGGAAGATCAATTGGAGCCACTGCCGTGAGAAAATCACCATTTTTTTTCCAAAATCGTGAGCTGTGGAGCCTGCTGCATGGTGAATTTCCAGCGAGATTGAGATTGAGATTGCTGCTGAATCTGAATCGTGGAGGTTCCTGCTGAATCTCACGTGGAGATTGCCAAAATCATGGATATTTCCAATATAGTGAATATTGGAGCCTGGCGCATGAGCCTGGTGCTGTCTATTTTTTGTTTTCTCCCGTAAATTGTTTTTTCTCTGTGGCACCGCTTGTCAGCAGAAGATGAAGTGCGGTGCCTCCACAAATTTTGGAAAGGAAGAGGGTGGTACCGCCTATCCAACAAAGGCGAGGAGCGGTGGCACCGTTGAAGCTGGGAAAAGGAAGAGTGGTGCTCAAGCCATCCCTTACACCGATTTTGGGTACCGTTGCCAGAAACGCGTTTGACCTTAAGGAGAGGTGCGGTTCTGAATTTATTTTTCCCCTTAAATAGAGATTAGCTGAAAGAAGGTAAAATGGCAAATCCACCTCTTGCTGACACTTATATTAATGAAGCATCCAAATTAAATGGTGAAAATTACGTAAATTGGAAATTTAAGATGATGACTGTGCTTGAATCCGCTAATGCGTGGTCAATTGTGACCGGTGATGAGCCGAGGCCTACAACTGTCGCATTGCTTCCGGACTGGAATAAGTGGGAGCTGAAAGCAAAACTAACATTGAGGATGTGTATTAAAGACAACATCATTCCGCATATCAAAAATTGTACGACATCCAAGGCCACATGGGACACGCTCAAAGGCTTGTATCAAACAACTGATGCAAATCGGGTTTTGTTTCTCAAAACCAAATTGTTGTCAGTCAAGATGGAGGCTAATGAAGGGGTAAGCAAATTTATTTCTCGCATTAAAGAAATCAGTGATAAATTGGGTGACATAGCTGAAGTTGTTGAAATTTCTGATTTAGTAACAATCACTCTAAAAGGCTTAGTGCGAGACTACAAAGTGTTTATTTCAGCACTTGCAGTGAGAGAGAAACCCCCATATTTTGAAGAAATTACAGGGATTCTAATCCAAGAAGAAGAAAGAATGAAGAACTATGATTTGGATGCTGGAGGTTCAGACCTAACACTAATGGCAAGAGGTTGATATACACACAGAGGCAAACCATGGAATGGAGATAGAGGTAAACAATGGAATGGAGACAAAGACAGATTTCATCAAAAACATAAAGGTATGTCTCAGACTGATTCTGATAGAAATAATGTAGATGGTCATAATTGGGGCAAACCAAGACACCTCAATAGAAATCATTATCAGAAGAAATTTTATAGAAATAGAAACTACAATGGAAGTCATAATGGAAATTTTGCAAATACAGACATGTTGACGGGCATATGTGACTATGCACGCAACGGGGGAAGACAACCCAGACCGGGATCCTTAAAGCAGGCTCCAAGCTGTTTGGGATGGTTGTTCCCAACAGGTTTAAAGGCTCTGTTAGCCTGAAAGTTTATAAATGAAACTAAAACTACTGTTCTGGTTAATTAAATCTACAAAATACTTACGAATGTACAAATTAAGCTAGTAAATCCGATTACTAATGAATTAGTATTATTACTAATGAATTAGTATTATTACTAAATTAATCTATGAACTAAACCTGCTCAATTAATTTAACTCAAAATATAATAATCAAAAGTTAATCAAATATTAACATATTAAATGAGTTACAAAAATACATTATATACACATGTACATTGATCATAAGATAAGAAAATAACCTGAATGTGATATGCAATATAAAGATCTGATTCACTCGCTGTTTTTTCATAAAATAATTTAAAAGAAACAACTATTAATCTATTTCTCCATCTTATCCTGATCAAGAGCGAAAAGAATATTTAACCTGAAATCAAATTTACCAATGAGACTATTGCATTAATAATCTTGGAAGTATTAGAAAGAAATTCAGAATTTAACAAGATCATACAATAGGCAAATATATCAGATATGATATGATATCAATCATCAATCCTACAACATGACATACATCAGTAAATCGAAATCAGTATGAGTCGATAATTATACATAATATATTTGCATGCTCCATAAAAAAGATCATGGCAAACATTAATAATATAAAAAAAATAACAAGACCAAGCGATACAATACAAACATATGCAAAGTAAAAATACTGTAAACATATATAAGTATCACTAGTTTTAAAATACTGTAGCTGTTGACAGCAAACTGCCTCCAATCACAGGAAAATCAAACAGTGGTCTTGTCCAGCCCTTTCCCAAACTATCAACTCCCACTGGCAGCGTCCCATTAGATCTGGAAGAAAAATCTCTCCTGGCACTATTGAGCGCTCCCAACTCTGTCTAGGTAGCAGCGTTTACAGAACGACAAGAAAAACCTCGTCGACCTGTTCAGCGCAACCCCCCACTGAGAAAAAGAATAGCTCCAACCTCTCAGCAATCATGCATTTTGATCTTCTTGAAGAAAAATTCCTCCTCTACAGAGCCATCCTCCCCTGGTTTAAATAAACAAAGATCAGAAGACAATCCAATTTGAGCTTTGCACTGGCGAATTTCTGGAAAGGCCCATTTCTTTGCCGGCCGCAACTGCAAAAATCGTGTTCAGAGGATCCCAAAAATATCCTAGAATCCTTCACTTTCTGGTGAAATATCCCCGAGCAAAGATAAATGGGCCCATTCTGGAGAAAACCCATGTGGCGGATTTTTTAGATTTGTCTCCATTTGCTCACAATATGGCCCGGAAAAATGCCTGTGAGTTGAAAACGCGTTTCTGTTACTAGCTGAGAACGAAATTCATAGCATGCTTTTTCTTCATCTAACAATTCCAGAATCATAACAATATCCTCCAATCTAGCCACAAATGATCCTTTAAACTTGCATCATCCTGAAAATCTTAAATGCGAACAATTTTTAATATTGCGATTGAACTATATTCTATTTTCCACATCAATTCTAGAAAAAGAGATTTATGCAGAAATGATAGCGTAGAATATTAACTGAATCCTTTTCCACTTCACGTTTAAACTGCCCAATAAAACAACATAATTATCATGAAAGATAAATGATGAAGCATAAGAGACTTCCCTTTCACGCTGGCGCATTTTGAGTAATCTCATCAATCCAGCTAAGATCGCATGGTGTAAATTCGGAATGACCGTAGCCATTTCCTTCATAGGCTGGTATGTTTAACTTGTACATTATCTGTATTGCATCCAGATTATTAGCACTTTTAACCTCACAAAACGAGATCCTTCATGAATTCGCGATATGTTCCCGATTCTTGATCGTAACTGTTCTTGTATTCCTGCAATTTCATCGCCCTAATCTACGCAAGCAACTGCTGATATGGATATACATATCAATGTAGACTGCAAACCATCTATAACCGGCCAAATTTTATGATGCATCGTGGCACTCTTTGTTTCACAGTTTGGCGATATAATAATAAGTATTCTTTGGCATGATCCTCAACATGAGCTTTACGTGCTATTTCCATGCAGTATGACGAAAACTACGTGATCTGTTATGAACCCGCATTTTGAATGATAGATTCTCTCTTTATGCTTTGAGCTTCTCGTAATGTAGCAATAATATTTTGGAAATTGTCATGATGTCCATCCACTTATGGCGATTTATGAAAACAAGATATGGCATTAATTGCAAAAGTGCTGAAAAATTTACTACCATAAATCTCTTTTCAATATAAACATCATATTTTAATCCATGAAATAATTCTTTATTGAGTAAAATACTCTTTTGGTTGTCGTTTCATATGGAGAATATCCAATAATATGCATGGTTACTTTGTCTTTCACCCATGTGGAGGAATGCTCATATTGTTTGGACTCATGCATATTCCAAAATATATAACTCTCAAAGACATCCAAGCATCCATCCTTTTCCTTTTGAATAAAATGCATCCACATCTTACTGTATAATAGTTTCAACCTTCATGAATGAGAGACATGCTATGCGAAATACAAATCCCATAACCCGTAGTATTAACCTCGACCTCTACATGCAATAATAAAGATGACATATGATGACTATTATAAAGATCAAGATCAAATAATAAGGTTGTGTTATTGAACAAAAGCCTTGGAAATATAATTCGAATGAACTTTGATAAGATGCCAAAAATACAATAATCAATCTTCCAATTTCAAAACCTTAGCAATATTTACGATAAAATCACATCAAATGATAAATATTTGGATAAGATTTCAAGAGTAGGTTATGATAAATTATTAATACTTATCCTTTGATTTTCAATGCAAATCTACTCAAAATAATAATTTCGAAGTAGTGATTTTGTCAACTAATCCATAGTTTGCAAAGGTTTTCTTTAAAAACATTTAATTTCATTGTTTCAGTAGCTTCTGGAATGTCACCATTTCAGTAGCTGTCAATTCTTTAGTTTTTCTATATGAAATTCAAACATTTCATCAAAACAAAATACAATTTTGTTTGATGAAATAATGTTTTTTTAAGGCTGCTGAGTAGGGGCACAACATATGGCGACTGACTGGGCGAAACAATTATCTCTGCGAAAACATGAAATCTGACTTGTGTATGTAGCAAGATAAGAAAAATTTTCTTTAACTTAGATTAGCATTTTCTTGAAGATAAAAGAACTGTGCCTTGTGATAAGACTAGATTTCAAACTAATACCAGATTCAATTCTTCTATCATTATCCAGAGATTACCTTCAAAAATGATACGAATTTTAAGTTTTTTCAGAAAACATAAGACTCCAAAAGAAATTAGTCCTGGGAAATACAACGCAATTTTGATATTTGACCAGTTTTTTAAGATATGATCCCAATACTACAGTCATGACCCTCCCCGGAAGCGTCCATAGCTTCGAAAGGGTTGACTTTTAACCATACATCCTACCGTTCTAGTCCCAAGATAAGATAAAACACGAATATTTAGAACTTCTGAATTTATTAATGGGTAAGTTGCATTGGAACCTCTTCACGAGTGTGGGATAACCTTGGATTCTTATAGATTTTTGTATATATAACAATTTATGATTTGGAACCCAAGTATGCCACAGACGGAGCCCTCCTACCCGCAGGCGTCCATAGCCTCGAAAATGTACGTCTTTTAACCCATTCTACCCAATGGCTTATATCCCAAGCTAATAAGTTTAAAGAAGGCTTCATACTCAACATTTAAGTGCTCATCCACAAGAGATTTGCATGTTTATAATGGGGGAACGTGATAGGAAACTCTTTATGAGTAAGATAGCGTAAATGATCTATAGATAACTAATTTTATTATTAAATTGCAACTGCTTTCCCAGAACTGATTTCTAAATAAGTAATAGAATTCCTAGTAATAATGACTTCGATATCCATTCAATCCAACAATTCGAGGATAATGATAAAAGAAACGAAATAAAGTGAAAGTTTTCGTCTAGTAGTTTTTTGTTTGCAACAGTTCAATTTCTATTTCTGAGATAAGAACAGATTTCTAAAAGCCTAGCTTTCTTCATGTTTTATATAATAAGATTCCAATTTTATGACATAAAAACGTTCCCAGATCTGAATCATTTCTCCTGGTTTTGAAAAATCAAAAGAACAACAAAAATCAAAAGAAAAATAAAAATAAATGGAAAAGAAAACAACCAATATATACATGAGTTTTATTTGAGCAAATTACAAAAAACGAAGGATTTCAAAGTCTATGAGAAAACTCTTAGTAAAGAACATGAAATCTTAAAATAAATTATACACACATAACACATGAGTTAAATCAAGATCTCATCAAATGGAAAATAGGTTTAACAACATATGACTAATTACAAAGAAAATGAGAGATTAAAATAGATTAACATGTTTTAAATTATTTTATCCCTATTTTTTTTTAAATCTTTCAATTAAGCCAAAGTTGTTTTTTAATAATTGATGGGATGTTAATCTAATGTGTTTTATTCAGAAATAAAAGTAACACAATAAATCCAAAATGAGTATGCAGCTATAAAATGATGAAATGTTCTTTCTTTTAATGAGAAGATTAAAAAAACGAGAGGAAGTAAAGAACTGCTTCCCTGATAATGATGTCGTCATCTCATTCTTAAAATGATGTTGTCGCAACTCCATATATCTGCATTTATTCAAATGTAAACAAACATAAATCATTTTAAATTATAAACCTAACCTAAACTAATAAAATAAAATATATACAAACTAAGTAAATTAAAATTTCCAATGAAGCCATTCGCGTAGCTTGAAACCTGCCAGAGAAAACAAGTCATGCATAAGTATTGGAAATTGGAATAATTCAAAATGAAGAAAAGAAACTAAATCAAATTTTGCATGTACAAAGCATAAAAGATGACACGGAAACCTTTTAATAAATTATTCCTCCCACCGTGCATAAATCGGATCATAAAAGTCAAGTCGGAAGAAGATAGATTTCTCACGAGAATCATGACTAAAAAGAATCTTATCAGAAGTATGATTCAAAACTCATGAAAAAGGATCAATAAAAGATGTATCTTTTAACACAATATCATCATGACTAAATTCAAAAAGAACAAAATGACATTTGGGTATTATTTGGAAATCAAATACGTCATTGTGTCTTTTAACGTGAAAATCAAAATTTATGACATTATCTTCAGATGTGATTATCTTGTTGCAATGAAGAAAATTAATGTTCAATACATCATGAATAAATTTTGCATCCCTTTCAATATTACAAATGGAATCATAATTCTTACTGACAAAAGATAAAATGAATGAACATGCATGAGTATGATGAGTAACGATAATAGAAAAATTATGATCTTCTTCATGACAAATTTGAAACAAATCAAAATGGATCTCATTATATCCCTCATCTTCAAAAAATGTATTTCCTTGTACCCTATCAAAATATGACCATAATGAAGTATTCCTTAGAAAATCATTAATATGTAAATGTAGTCTATGATTAGCAAAAACATCAGGATACAAAGAGTAGTAAGAGTCAGAGTATAAAAAGGTAAATGCTTCTCTATTGATATGATTTGTTTCATTGACTGCTTTAACAGAAGCATCATTAGCAAAACTCTGATCTAATAAATTTTGTGAAGAAATGAAAGGAACTAACTCATCATGAAAGGAACTGGCACATTCAGTTGAAGAATTAAGAATTTTCGGTTTATCTTCCATTGTCTTGTGAACAACAAGAGTTTCGAAATTATCGCTTAATGTAAAAGTTGAATCATTATCTTTATTCCCTTGTTCTTGAAATTGCTTATCAGAAGATTATGTGATTTGTTCATTTTCAACAGTGGAATTAGTAAAAATAGATTCTAAATCATTTTCAACTGATGAACTAACATGCATGCTATCTATTGCAGATTTTTTATTCTTTTCCAAATCATGAAAATGAGAGAGAGAGATAAGATAGATAAACCAATCCGTTTTGTCCTTTTCGGAAGGCTGGTGTCTTTCATGAAACCTGCAACATATTAACATGAATCTGGAAAAGAAATCATCGAGAGTTTCATCTTTATGTCTACGAAGATTTTCTAACTTAAGTCCAAGTTTCCTATAATTATAATCCTCATGAGCATTAAGAAATAGCTTTGTGAAATGTTCCCATGAATGAATGGATTTTGTTGGCAAAAAATTAAACCAAATCAGAATTCTTCCTGTGAAAGTAGCTGCAAAAAGTCTGCATTTCTCAACCTCATCAAATATATCTATGCAATCACAAAAAGAATTAAGTACTGAAAGTTGATGAGACGCAGAACTCTTACCTTCTCCATTGAAGCTCAGTCTTCGCAAGAAATTAGACATCTCTGGAGAAAAAATTTCGCCAGATATATGAAAGCTGAAAGCATGATCTAAATCAATGATATCAGCCATTTCAAAGTAAAAATAAAAATAAATGAAATAAAAAATCAAACAACTCAAAATGGCCTTCTTGCTAATCAGGCCCTCCTTCTAGCGCCATTGTTGATGGGCATATGTGACTATGCACGCAACGGGGGAAGACAACCCAGACCGGGATCCTCAAAGCAGGCTCCAAGCTGTTTGGGATGGTTGTTCCCAACAGGTTTAAAGGCTCTGTTAGCCTGGAAGTTTATAAATAAAACTAAAACTACTGTTCTGGTTAATTAAATCTACAAAATACCTACGAATGTACAAATTAAGCTAGTAAATCCGATTACTAATGAATTAGTATTATTACTAAATTAATCTATGAACTAAACCTGCTCAATCAATTTAACTCATAATATAATAATCAAAAGTTAATCAAATATTAACATATTAAATGAGTTACAAAAATACATTATATACACATGTACATTGATCATAAGATAAGAAAATAACCTGAATGTGATATGCAATATAAAGATCTGATTCACTCGCTGTTTTTCATAAAATAATTTAAAAGAAACATCTATTAATCTATTTCTCGATCTTATCCTGATCAAGAGCGAAAAGAATATTTAACCTGAAATCAAATTTACCAATGAGACTATTGCATTAATAATCTTGGAAGTATTCGAAAGAAATTCAGAAATTAACAAGATCATACAATAGGCAAATATATCAGATATGATATGATATCAATCATCAATCCTACAACATGACATACATCAGTAAATCGAAATCAGTATGAGTTGACAATTATACATAATATATTTGCATGCTCCATAAAAAAGATCATGGCAAACATTAATAATATAAAAAAAATAACAAGACCAAGCGATACAATACACACATATGCAAAGTAAAAATACTGTAAACATATATAAGTATCACCAGTTTTAAAATACTGTAGCTGTTGACAACAAACTGCCTCCAATCATAGGAAAATCAAACAGTGGTCTTGTCCAGCCCTTTCCCAAACTACCGACTCCCACTGGCAGCGTCCCATCAGATCTGGAAGAAAAATCTCTCCTGGCACTATTGAGCGCTCCCAACTCTGTCTAGGTAGCAGCGTTTACAGAACGGCAAGAAAAACCTCGTCGACCTGTTCAGCGCAACCCCCCACTGAGAAAAAGAATAGCTCCAACCTCTCAGCAATCATGCATTTTGATCTTCTTGAAGAAAAATTCCTCCTCTACAGAGCCATCCTCCCCTGGTTTAAATAAACAAAGATCAGAAGAAAATCCAATTTGAGCTTTGCACTGGCGAATTTCTGGAAAGGCCCATTTCTTTGCCGGCCGCAACTGCAAAAATCGTGTTCAGAGGATCCCAAAAATATCCTAGAATCCTTCACTTTCTGGCGAAATATCCCCATGTAAAGATAAATGGGCCCATTCTGGAGAAAACCCATGTGGTGGATTTTTTAGATCTGTCTCCATTTGCTCACAATATGGCTCAGAAAAAAGCCTGTCAGTTGAAAACGCGTTTTTGTTACTAGCTGAGAACGAAATTCATAGCATGCTTTTTCTTCATCTAACAATTCCAGAATCATAACAATATCCTCTAATCCTGCCACGAATGCTCCTTTAACCTGCATCATCCCGAAAATCTTAAATGTGAACAATTTTTAATATTGCGATTGAACTATATTCTATTTTCCACATCAATTCTAGAAAAAGAGATTTATGCAGAAATGATAGCGTAGAATATTAATTGAATCCTTTTCCACTTCACGTTTAAACTGCCCAATAAAACAACATAATTATCATGAAAGATAAATGATGAAGCATAAAAGACTTCCCTTTCACGATGGCGCATTTTGAGTAATCTCATCAATCCAGCTAAGATCGCGTGGTGTAAATTCGGAATGACCGTAGCCATTTCCTTCATAGGATGGTATGTTTAACTTCTACATTATCTGTATTGCATCCAGATTATTAGCACTTTTAACCTCACAAAATGAGATCCTTCATGAATTCGCGATATGTTCCCTATTCTTGATCGCAACTGTGCTTGTATTCCTGCAATTTTATCGCCCTAATCTACGCAAGCATCTGCTGATCTGGATATACATATCAATGTAGATTCCAAACCATCTATAACCGGCCAGATTTTATGATGCATCGTGGCACTCTTTGTTTCACAGTTTGGCGATATAATAATAAGTATTCTTTGGCATGATCCTCAACATGAGCTTTACGCGCTATTTCCATGCAGTATGACGAAAACTACGTGATCTGTTATGAACCCGCATTTTGAATGATAGATTCTCTCTTTATGCTTTGAGCTTCTCGTAATGTAGCAATAATATTTTGGAAATTGTCATGATGTCCATCCACTTATGGCAATTTATGAAAACAAGATATGGCATTAATTGCAAAAGTGTTGAAAACTTTACTACCATATATCTCATTTCAATATAAACATCATATTTTAATCCATGAAATAATTCTTTATTGATTAAAATACTCTTTTGGTTGTCGTTTCATATGTAGAATATCCAATAATATTCATGGTTACTTTGTCTTTCACCCATGTGGAGGAATATCCACCAATATTACCAATACTGAGAATGCTCATATTGTTTGGACTCATGCATATTCCAAAATATATAACTCTCAAAGACATCCAAGCATCCATCCTTGGCCTTTTGAATAAAATGCATCCACATCTTACTGTATAATAGTTTCAACCTTTAGGAACGAGAGACATGCTATGTGAAATACAAATCCCATAACCCGTAGTATTAACCTCGACCTCTACATGCAATAATAAAGATGACATATGAGGACCATTATAAAGATGAAGATCAAATAATAAGGTTGTGTTATTGAACAAAAGCCTTGGAAATATAATTCGAATGAACTTTGATAAGATGCCAAAAATACAATAATCAATCTTCCAATTTCAAAACCTTAGCAATATTTACGATAAAATCACATCAAATGATAAATATTTGGATAAGATTTCAAGAGTAGGTTATGATAAATTATTAATACTTATCCCTTGATTTTCAATGCAAATCCACTCAAAATAATAATTTCGAAGTAGTGATTTTGTCAACTAATCCATAGTTTGCAAATGTTTTCTTTAAAAACATTTAATTTCATTGTTTCAGTAGCTTCTGGAATGTCACCATTTCAGTAGCTGTCAATTCTTTAGTTTTTCTATATGAAATTCAAACATTTCATCAAAACAAAATACAATTTTGTTTGATGAAATATTTTTTTTTAAGGCTGTTGAGTAGGGGCACAACAAGACACCTCTGAAATTAATGATTTTAAAAATCTGAGATTATTTATTTTTGAAGATGCTTTGTCTGTTGCGACAGACGATGAGAATGCATGGTTCATAGATTCAGGTGCATCTGCACATATGTCTTGTAAGAGAGAATGGTTCGATGAATACAATGAGAAACATGATGGCACTCATATCTATTTAGGAGATAATAGGTCACACCAAGTGCAGGGTTATGGAATAATAAATGTGAAATTATCTAATGGGAAATTGAAACAGATTCATAATGTCATGTATGCACCTGGCATTAAGAAAAATTTAATATTTGTTTCAACCATAACCGAGAATGACATGAAGGTAGAGTTTGACAAGTACTAGTGCCATATCAAAGACATTCGAAACCACTTCAATATTGTTGCTACAGGTTTAAGATGTGGAGGAATGTACAAGCTGGATGTGAGCAAGGACAGTCATCAGGCACTTGTATCCACCGTAATCACCACAGAGGAACTTTGGCACCAAAGGTATGGCCATATTAACCACCATGATCTTGTATTACTTCAAAAGAAATCTATGGTTGAGAGTATGCCTGTAATAAAGAATGAACATTTAGAATGTAGTGCATGTGCACTTGGAAAACAACATCGAAATGAATTCCCAGTACATCAAGAAAAGAGGCAAATTCATCTGCTTGAATTAATTCATACAGACCTATGTGGACCTATGCAAACTAGATCTTTAGGAGGTGCATCATATTTTCTGACATTTATTGATGATAGATCTAGATACACATGGGTGTACTTCATAAGGAGGAAAGGAGATGTATTTGAATACTTCAAGGAGTTCAGAACCATGATTGAAAAGTAGACAGAAAAATGCATTAAAATTCTCAGATTCGACAATGGTGGTGAATGTTGTTGTATTTGTAACTTCAGAATGTATTCACTTGTATATTTTATGTATTGTACCCCGATGTTTATTCCGGGAAGTATCTGTAATGTAATTGAGTCATGTCATGCCCCGATGTTCCTATTAGACTCTCCTAGAGAAGTCAGCCCTAGTGAGTTATTGTCAAGGTAGTAATTAGTATAAATAGAGAGTGAGCCTCTCTATTTATCACACATTCACTCACACTCAGTTGTAGTGCATAACTGAGAGAGAAGAAGTTGTTGGGACAAGAGAGAGAGAGAGACTACTGCTGTCGGGAGATCATCTTACTGTTTTTGGGTCTTACTTTTGGTGTTGATTCTATCTATGAGGAAGTTGCGGGGTTTTCTCCTTTATGGTTTCCCCGAGGAAAATTTGTGTGTCTATTGTCTCTTATGTTTGATTGTTGTGCATGTTATTCTCTCAGTTAAAGATCCTAAGATAATGCTAGCTTAAATGTTAAAATCTAACATGGTATCAGAGCTAACATGAGAAGAAAACACTGTGCAGCTGAGGAAACTAGGGCTTCCTAATTTTTGGATCTCTCTCCATGGATTTTCAGCAAAAGAAGGTTGGGTTGACTCTCCTCTCTAGGGCGCATCTTTTTGTCGAAACAAAATCTGATTCTGAGCATTTTCACTTTTTGACCTGACACTATTGCTGGAAATTAGGGCTTTCCACAGAAGTGGAATTTTGGAGTGAGCCTAGGCCCGGATTGATCTCCTCCCCAAAATCGAAGTTTAGAGATCAAGATCAAAGTTTTTGGTTAGGCAGAACTCTGAGAAAGTCAAACCCTAATCTGCTCTTGAACCAGCTTTGCAGAGATTCAGCTCTAGATCCAGTTTCGACATCTTAACCTCGTAAGATATAAATCTTTGGTATTTCCATTTGAGGTTCTCAGTTAAGATTTCTCATCATACCAAGCTTGATGAAAAGCTTGAGGGAGATGATAACTTCCGAGCTTGGAAGTATAGGATCTCCCTGGTCTTAGAAGAAAATGGGTTGGACTCTTACATCAATGAAGAGGTTCCAGTTCTAGAGGGAGATGAGGCTAAGGCATTACACAAAAATAAATTGGTCATGGCTAAGAGGATTATTGCTGATTCAATTAAAGATGACCTCATACCACAGGTGTCCTCCCTAGAGACACCTAAAGCTATGTTTGATGCCCTGACCAAACTGTTTGAAGGGAAGAACATAAATCAGAAGACGACTCTGAGAAACCAAGTGAAGAATGTAAAGATCCAAAATGCAGAGACCATACAGTCTTACTTTTGTAACACCCCGGTTTTGACCCCATTTGCTTTAAATGTATATGATGTATATATTGTAATTGATCATGGTGTGGATCTAAAGGCAAAAGCCCCACCATCAATTTGGTTGCGTCATGTTTCGACGATTGAAATCATTGCCGATGGTATGTCGTGATATACGACACATTATAGTTGTGGCATTATGTAAATATGCATTTTAATTAAAATGAACCCCAACCAGCCATGTCAATGCAACCATAATGAAAAGGGCATGATTTTCCTAAGGATAAAGGGGGGATTATTAAACTTTGAGCCTATGGGAAAAATCCATGTGTCAACTGTTGAACCCATCTAGTTGTCACCCACCCTTTTGACTTACTCACCTTTCCTTGTCTCATCAGTCAACTACCACATTAAAAATTCTGTTATTAGTTGGAGCAGTTATTGCTGGGTAGTGGTGAGTGGCAAGACTGTCATCCCTTTCCCACACACACACTCCACCAGCAGACCCTTTCACTTCACGTGGGCAAGGAAAGCGGGGGATTCCATTCGGGATTCTTCCATTCTCCCATTTTGTCCATTCTGTCCATCCACACGCAGAGACAGTCGCTCTCTTCTCCTCACGCACATGTTGGGATTCTTCCTTGTTTTCCTCATGCACGGGTTCGGGATTGTTTCCTCATGCAATGAGATGGAAGAGCCTCAGGGGCACGATTTCTGCTGTGTGTGTGTATTATTCATACCAGTTTTGTGGTCCGTGTATATGTTTCCCTGTCCAGGAAGAGAGTCAGATCTCCTCTTCCAACTTGGGCTGTGTATTTCCCGTTGTTTCAATGTTGAGATCGAGGCTGTTTTTTTCCCCACGATCTTTGGTTTGATGTGGGTCATTTTTCATTTTGGTTCGCTGTGGGATTATTATTGAGTCATTTTGGCCACGATAGGGCCAAGAACGACTCAGGGATCGAATTCCCCAGTCAGAGCTGTGAATTGCTTGTCTTGCTACGTGTATGCAGTGGTTGGTCTTCGGACTATGTTGGAGTGGGAATGAAGGCTTGGTTTGCTTGATAAACCTGGTGTGTTTGGGGAGCCACACAGACAAAGATAGAGGGTTGGATTTCTTCTCCACAACCCCTGAATAGCACTGGAAGGGAAGTCAGGGTATGAGGGACTGTGTAGTAGAGAAGGGACTGATTTCCTTATGTTGGGTGTGTGTGGGTGTCCTAGAAGTCAGGCTAGTTCTGGTGTAGGTGTCCTTGGCTCTTCAATGAGCTCACCAGCTTAACATTCATCTTTTTCCAGCTCCTTGATGGCCTGATAAACCCAACTGTGTTAGCTTGGCTGATTTGTGTATCCTTCGCTATGTGTAAGCCTGCTTGTTCCTTATTCCTTGAGGAATCATGTCCAGCTCGGGGGGTGACAGTGTTGTTGAGAGACTAAGGAGCACACTAGCCTATGGTTGGGTAGAACATTGCAGCGACATCGCTGGTTGCGGGATGAATTACTCATAAGATAAGTATTCTTGTCTATATCATTTCTGCAATTATATTTACTGTTTAATGAATTATGGTGAACATGTTGAATGATTGAATGTATGGTTTAGTTTCCGCTGTATAGTAACCATGTATGCATCTTTTACTTCAACGCAATTTATTTTAGTTTTTATGTATGCACATGTTCATGGGACTAGTTGCTTAGGTAGTTAAGGGTTTGGTAGCATCCTCTTTGTTGGTCGGAGGGTCGGGGACATTACAGTTTGGTGGTATCAGAGCCCATGTTGCAACATGGGCCTCAATGGGCTGTGAAGATGCAGTGATAGAGGCAAGTTACCTCTGCCCAACAGCAAAAAATGAGAAAATCAGAGAGATGACAAAAAATATCAGTGAAAATTTTCTAAGTGTGAAAAACATTAGAAGGCTTAGGCTGAAGCCCATTCGATACATCAGAGGACTTAGTCATAAGCTCATATAATACACCGGATAGCCTAGAAGGAATTCTGCCCGACGGGAACTGACATAATGAATTTTTTTTTGAAATTTGTTCAAGTTTGGAGTTTTGTCAGTGGTTTCGACGGGAAGGAGCCGAGGGTTTCGGCGGAGAGAATTTGACGGTCTCAGCTGGGTTAAGCTGAGACACAGCCGACGAAGGAACCGCAACATAATTTTTTTTCAAAATTTTTTCCAATTGTTGAAATCATCGGAATCCTTCAGTTGAAGACTACCGAAACGTCTGCTCAGATTAGCTAAAGACCACCGAAACTTCGTCTTAGATTAGATGAAGACCACCAAAACGTCGGCTCATTCAGATGGAAGGACCCCCAATGTCGCTAGAGAATAAGAAGAAGATAAAAATAAAATTTTCCAAAAACAATTTTGAAGTGTTGAAATCATCGGAAGCCTTCAGTTGAAGACTGCCGAAACGTCGTCTCAGATCAGCTGAAGTCTGCCGAAATGTCAGCTCATTTAGACGGAAGGACTTCTGATGCCGTCGGAGGTAAAAAGGTGAAGATGGATCTGAGGTGTCAGCGAGGATCATCGGAAGGGAGTTGACACGGCGGCAGAAGGGAGAAGAAAAAGTTTCTGGAAATTTTTCTAAGTCTGGGAAATATCGGAAAGGTTTTCTGTTGTCTTTCAGGAGAAGTTCCCTGAAGCATCGTCAGAAGTTGTTCCCTAAAGCAAAGCCGAAGTGTCGGCGAGGATCTCTTGAAGGAAGCTAAAGTGACGAAAAAATTTAGCTGATCGAGTAGCCGATGTGGCGACGGGTGGAATAAGAATTTTTTTCAGAAAATTTTTCTAAGTATAGAAAATGTTAGAAAACTTTAGATGATCGGTCAGCCGATGTGTCGGAAGCCAGAGGAATATCGGCCCGAAACGTCAGAGAAATTTAGAGGATTAGTCCATCGATATGTCAGAGAAATTTAGTGGATTGGACAACCGATGAGCGCCGAAAGACAGATGAAATTCACACCGCCAAGGTGTCGGAAGCATAGTCCACTAGGGACCTGATACGTCGGATGGTTAGTGGGGAAGAGACCCGATTTGACAAAATAAAATTTGAGTTTTCAAGTGGGATTTCTCAGGGGATTTCAATAGTTTTTCAGTGAGATTTTCAGCAGTTTTCAGTGGATTTTCAGGGCTAAAAAGGAAGAAAATTTTGTGTTTTGGGAAAAATTGTCATTTTATGATTTTTTTTTCCAGGAGAAGGTAGGTAATTCTGATTTGTATAAATGTTATGCAGCTAACAGTTATGTTACTAACACGTTTGCAGAATCGTATATGCCTTCAAGGGCAGTATTCTAGGTAGTGCAGTTTGGTAAAGTAAGTTGTGGTTCAGCCATGAGAACCCATGACGGATATGATGCTCGGGATTCCTACGAGCATGCGTGAGATTGCATGGGAGAAAATGTTCGTAATGGAAATCATGACATAGAGTCTAATGGGAGGAGATTCCAAGAGACACCGCCAGATATTGCAGCCACCATGAGAAGCTTGATAAAATCCCATGAAGAGCAACATTAGTTGAATGCTGGTATGTTGCAGAGTTTGACAGACTTGCAAAGAAATATAGACTCTGGACGGGGTACAGTAAAACCAGAAGGCAGTGAGAGCAGTACTAGGAGAAGAAGAAGGACTTCTAGTAGATCATCTGACTTCGAAGAATCCAACGGGGATTCAAGCTCTTCTTCTCGTAAGATAAAGATAAAGAGGCACCATAGGGATCTCCCTCGGGATGAATTTAAGAAGGATAAACCTCCTACATTTGACGGTGAGGTAAAGACTGGATACGAGGCTAAAGCTTGGCTTCTTGGGATAAAGAAGTACTTCCAAGTTCATGATTATTCAGGAAACATGAAGGCAAGGGTTTCCATATTCAATCTAAATGGAAGGGCATCCATTTGGTGGGAACACTTCAAGTAAGTAAAGAGGATCAGTGAAAGGAGACTTAAGTGGAGACAATTCAAGAAGTATTTCAAGCAGAAATACCTCTCTTACAGGTATTATGATGACAAGATTAAGGAGTTCCATGAGCTGAGATTGGGACAACAAACCATGGAAGAGTATGCAAATAAGTTCTTGGAATTGTTGAGGTATGTCAGGAACATCAAAGATGAAAAAGTGAAGGTACAGCATTTTTTGAGTGGATTGCCTTAGTCTTACAAAGATAGAATTGAGTTTTATGAACTTAGAACTCTTGAAGAAGTAATAAGGAAGGCTAAGTATTGCTATGAGCAAAGCAAAGGTAAACCTGATTACCATAAGGCATGGAAGGACAAGAAGAACGAGAAGTTTGACCAAAGAAAGAAGGGTTTCAAACCTTCTAACTTCAGGAGTCAGCAGAAGCAACCATCCCAAGATGCGAGTAAGCCAGTTGGAGAGATAGGAGAAAAGCCTAAAGATCCACAACAGAATAGAGGACCACTCCAATGTTGGAAATGTGGAGGACCCCACATGCGCAGAAATTGTCCACTCAAGAATGAGAGTGCAAGGACAGCTTAAAACATTCAAGAAGCAGAAACAGTGGTTCAAGTAGTAAGGGCGGTCCCTGGGATTTATGCAGCACTGGAGGACCGCCAGGAAGATCACCAGTCAACTGTGGTTGAGGTTGGAGGTAAGATTGTTGAGCAATCTGTTTCTATTTTGATTGACCTTGGTTCTACTCACAGTTACATTACTCCTAGAGTAGTGGAGATTTGTGCTTTTAAGAAGGTAAAGCATAGGAAATCTTGGTTAGTTCAGCTAGCCATGGGAACTAAGAGAAAGGTTAGTGAAGTGGTAGAGAAGCGTCCATTGGTCATGAATGGATTGGTCACTTGTTTAGATCTGAATGTTCTACCAGTTGGTTCCTATGATGTTCTCATTGGAATGGATTGGTTAGAAGCTCACAGAGTGAAGCTTGACTGCTACAATAAGACTTTCGTATGCATGGATGAAGAAGGGAACCCAGTAGTTGTGAAAGGTATTCCGAAGGTGATTTCAATAAGGTAGGTTTCAGCAATGCAGTTGAAGAAATTCTGTAGGAAATTTTGCCAGTTGTATGCAGCTCATATTTTGGAGGCAACAGGGGATGAAAATCCTAGGCTGGAGGACTATCAGGTGTTACAGGAATTCAATGACGTGTTTCTTGATGAGATTCCAGGGCTTCCTCCAATGAGGGACATTGATTTCACAATTGAACTTGTGCCAGGAGCAGCACCCATGTCCAAGACACCCTACATGATGAGTACACCATAGATGCTAGAACTGAAGATGCAACTGCAAGAGTTGTTGGAAAAGAAGTATATCAAGTCGAGTGTGTCTCCTTGGGGAGCACCAGTTCTGTTTGTAAAGAAGAAAGATGGTACACTTAGGTTGTGTATTGATTACACACAGCTGAACAAAGTTAATCTGAAGAATAAATATCCTTTGCCTAGGATTGATAACCTCTTTGATCAAATGAGAGGAGCAAAGGTATTTTCCAAGATTGACTTGAGGTTTGGTTACCATCAGGTGAGAATCAAGGATGAAGAAATTCATAAGACAACCTTCAGAACAAGGTATGGACACTATGAGTTTGTAGTGGTACCATAAATGCACTCGCTAAATTTATGTGCCTTATGAATAGTGCCTTCAACAGGTATTTGGACAAGTTTGTTCTTGTTTTCCTTGATGACATTCTTATTTATTCTAAGAATGAGGAAGAGCATGACGAGCATTTGAGATTGACATTGCAATTGCTTAGGGAGCATCAGTTGTATGCAAAGCTGAGCAAGTGTGACTTCTATAGAGATAGAATTCAGTATTTGGGTCACATTATCTCAGAAGAGGGTATATATGTGGACCTTGAAAAGATTGAAGCCATTATGAATTGGCCTACTCCAAGAAATGTGACATATGTAAGATCTTTTATGGGACATGCAGGATACCATAGGAGATTCATTGAAGGATTCTCCAAAGTTGCACATGCCATCACTTCTTTGCAAAAGAAGGGGATAAAGTTTGAATGGACATTGAGGTGTGAGGAAAGTTTCTAGCAATTGAAAAATATTCTCACCAGTGCACCAGTGTTGAAATTTGCAGATCCAGAGAAAGATTTCGTGGTGTGTACCGATGCATGCGGACAAGGGCTTGGAGGAGTCCTTATGCAAGACAACCATGTGATATGTTACGAGTCGAGAAAGCTGAAGGAGCATGAGAAGAACTATGCCACTCATGATCTAGAGCTTGCAGCCATAGTACATGCCCTCAAGATGTGGAGGCATTACTTGATGGGTAGAAGATTTGAACTAAGGATAGACCATTGTGGTCTGAAGTATCTATTTGATCAGCCTACTCTGAATGCTAGGAAAGCGAGATGGCTGGAGTTTTTATGTGAGTTTGATTTTGAAATCAAGCACATAAAGGGGAAATAGAATAAGGTAGATGACGCACTCAGCAAGAAGGTGCAGGAAATGCATGTGGCATCTCTTAGTATTTTCCAATCAGATTTGAGGTAGCAGATTGTTAACCGTGCCGCGGGAGATGAATTGTATGAGCTAGTAAAAGACAAATTGCAGCAGCAAAGTCTTGAGAAGAGGTATGAGGGATATAAATTGGAAGAAGATGCACTTCTTACTTATAAAGGCAGAATTTATATTCCAAATGTAGCAGAGTTGAGAAGAGTTGTTATGGATGAAATCCATCAAGCTCTGTATTCTGGTCACCCAGGATACCAGAAGACAATTGCTATTGCCATAAAACCGTACTTTTGGCTAGGAATGAAAAAGGACATGGCTGAATACATTTCAAGGTGCATGAAATTAATGTCAGCAGGTAAAGGTTGAGCATCAACACCCAACTGGTTTGTTGCAGCCTTTACTAGTTCCAGAATGGAAATGGGAAGTTATTTCCATGGATTTTATTATGGGATTGTCGATGACTTGGAGACAACATGATTCCATCATGGTTGTGGTAGACAAGTTAACAAAGGGAACACATTTCATACCAGTGAAGTCTACACATGTGACTGATGACATTGCAAAGATATTCATGAAGGAGATTTTCAAATTGCATGCATTGCCTAAGGCAATAATCTCTGACAGAGATGTCAAGTTCACTTCCAATTTTTGGAAGGGGTTGTTTGCAGATTTGGGTACAAAGCTAAACTTCAACACTACATACCATCCTCAGACATATGGGTAGACAGAGAGAGTTAATCAGGTGCTAGAAGATATGCTTCGCATGTACATGATGGACAAACCAACCAAGTGGGAAGAGTACTTACACTTGGTAGAGTTTGCTTATAACAATGGACAGCAGGCATCCTTGGGGATGAATCCGTATGAAGCTTTGTATGGAAGAAGGTGTAGGACACCAGTGAATTGGGATAATCCAATGAATAGGGTTGTGCTTGGTGCAGAATTGTTCAAGGAAATGGAGCAGGAGGTTGTAAAGATCAGGCAGAATTTGAAAGCAGCACAGGATAGACAGAAAATCTATGTAGATAAGCATAGGGTGAACATGGAGTTCAGTGTTGGGGATCATGTTTACCTTAGAGTGAAGGAAAAGAAGAGTTCCTTAAAGCTTGGAAGTTGTGACAAGCTGTCACTAAGATATTGTGGATCGTTTGAAGTGCTTGAAAGAATAGGGCCAGTTGCATATAGACTTGCATTGCCTACTAGCACTAGAGCTCATAATGTTTTTCATGTTTCTTTGCTTAAGAAATATGTACATGATCCTAACCATGTGATAAATTGGGATGTGATTCAGGTGGAACCCGAGGGAGAGTTCCAAATCGAGCCAATGCGCATCTTCGACAGGAAGGTCACAGTGCTTCGGAATCGAGCCATAGGGCAGGTAAAGGTGCAATGGGAGCACTATGGGCCTGAAGAGGCTACGTGGGAGCTGGAGGATGCCATGCAATTGGCACATCCATTTTTTGTTCAATTTTGCGGAACACTGAGGTGGTACCAATGTAGCATTTTGTTCAAATTTTGTAAAGCACTAAGGATAGTGCTATTGAAGGGGGAGGGGAATGTAACACCCTGGTTTTGACCCCGTTTGCTTTAAATGTATATGATGTATATATTGTAATTGATCGTGGTGTGGAGCGAAAGGCAAAAGCCCCACCATCGATTTGGTTGTGTCATGTTTCGGTGATTGAAATTGTTGTCGATGGTATGTCATGGTATACGACACATTATAGTTTTGGCATTATGTAAATATGAATTTTAATTAAAATGAACCCCAACCAGCTATGTCAATGCAACCATAATGAAAAGGGCATGATTTTCCTAAGGATAAGGGGGGGATTATTAAAATTTGAGCCTATGGGGAAAAGCCATGTGTCAGCTATTGAACCCATCTAGTTGTCACCCACCCTTTTGACTTGCTCACCTTTCCTTGTCTCATCAGTCAACTACCACATTAAAACTTCTGTTGTTAGTTGGAGCAGTTATTGTTGGGAAGTGGTGAGTGGTAGGACTATCAGCCCTTGCCCACACGCACACTCCACCAACATACCCTTTCACTTCACGTGGGAAAGGAAAGCGGGGGATTCCATTCGGCATTCTTCCATTCTCCCATTTTTTCCATTCTGTCCATCCACACGTAGAGATGGTCGCTCTCTTCTCCTCACGCACAGGTTGGGATTCTTCATTGTTTTCCTCATGCATGGGTTGGGGATTGTTTCCTCATGGAATGAGCTGGAAGAGCGGCCTCAGGGGCATGATTTCTGCTTTGTGTGTGTATTATTCATACCGGTTTTGTGGTCCATGTATATGTTTCCCTGTCCAGGCGGAGAGTCAGATCTCCTCTTCCAACTTAGGCTATGTATTTCCCATTGCTTCAATGTTGAGATCGGGGCTGTTGTTTTCCCCATGATCTTTGGTTTGATGTGGGTTCCTTTTCATTTTGGTTCACTGTGAGATTATTATTGAGTCGTTTTGGACATGATAGGGCCAAGAACAACTCAGGGATCAAATTCCCCAGTCAGAGCTGTGAATTGCTTGTCTTGCTGCGTGTATGCAGTGGTTGGTCTTCGGACTGTGTTGGAGTGGGAATGAAGGCTTGGTTTACTTGATAAACTTGGTGTGTTTGGGGAGCCACACAAACAGAGCTAGAGGGTTGGATTTCTTCTCCACAACCCTTGAATAGCACTAGAAGGGAAGTCAGGGTGTGAGGGACTGTGTAGCATAGAAGGGACCGATTTCCTTGTGTTGGGTGTGTGTGGGTTTCCTAGAAGTCAGGCTAGTTCTGGTGTAGGTGTCCTTAGCTCTTCAATGAGCTCACTAGCTTAGCATTCAACTTTTCCCAGCTCCTTGATGGCCTGTAAAACCCAACTGTGTTGGCTTGGCTGATTTGTGTATCCTTGGCTATGTGTAAGCCTGCTTGTTCCTTATTCCTTGGGGAATCATGCCCAGATCGGGGGTGGTGGTGTTGCTGAGAGAATAAGGAGCACACTGGCCTATGGTTGGGTGGAATGTTGCAGCGAGATAGCTGGTTGCGGGACGAATTACTCATAATATAAGTATTCTTGTCTATATCATTTCTGCAATTATATTTACTGTTTAATGAATTATGGTGAACATGTTGAATGATTGAATCTATGGTTTAGTTTCTGCTGTATAGTAACCATGTATGCATATTTTACTTCAACGCATTTTATTTCAGTTTTTATGTATGTACATGTTCATGGGGCTAGTTTCCCAGGTAGTTAAGGGTTTGGAAGCGTCCTCTTCATTGGTCAAAGGGTTAGAGATGTTACAACTTTATAAGGGTCTCTCAGATCAAGGAACAACTGGAAGCGATAGATGAAGAAGTGGAGAATGCAGAAATTGTGATGACCACCTTGAATGGTCTACCTAGATCATGGGACTCCTTCATTCAAGGGATTTGTGCAAGAAAGAAGCTAGTCAAGTTTAGTAGGCTGTGGGAAGAATGCTCACAAGAATAAGCTAGAATAATAGCCCGAGAAGAAAAGATGGGAAGTGAAGACCAAGCTCTCACAGTACACTCCAAAAAAAGCAGAAGAAACTCTCATCACCCCAAAGGTAAGCACTTCCACTAGAAAGATAACACTAGAAGAGATTGATCTAAAATCAGATGCTATACATGTGATGAAAGAGGACACTTTACGAGAGACTGTCCTAGAAACAAAAATAACTCTCACAAGAAGAAGGGAAACAAGAGAAGACATCATGCTCATGCTGCAGAGGATGATGAACCTTCCACAAAGAGAATCAGACAAGAAAGTGATGATTCTTCAAGTGATGAATAATATGTTTTGATTTCTGCTCTCATGGGAACTATCACACATGGAAGAAATGATTGGCTTATAGATAATGGTGCTTCCAAACATATGACGGGATTCAAAGAATCCTTTGTGAAACTATCTGAACATGAGTCACCTCACAAGGTGAAACTTGGGGATGAATACCATTATCCAATAAAAGGTAGTGGTGAATCCTCATATAAGCTAGACTCTGGAAAGTTTATGAAGATGAAGGATGTATTGTTTGTACTAGGACTAAAGAAGAACCTCCTCTCCATATCTGCATTGGATGCAAAATGCATGAGGGTTGCATTTGTAGATGTCCAAGATCTTATGTGGCAAAAGGGAAAGACCATCGATGATGCAGTAGTAATTGGGGAACAAGAAGGAGGTCTATACAAATTGAAGGGCCATCCAGAACAAGACTTGGTCCATGACTCAGTAGAGCCAAATGAACTTTGGCATAGAAGGCTTGCACATGTGCACTACAGAGCACTACCACTTGCAAGAAAAGCTGTTGAAGGTCTTCCAGAAATACAGACAAAACATGATGGTGTCTACAAAGGATGTACAAAAGGAAAGAACACAAAGAATAAATTTCCAAGTAGCGAGAGCAAGGCAAAAGGAATCTTGGAAATCATTCACTCCGATGTCATCCATTTCATTAAGCGGGTATGCATACTATGTTTATTTATTGATGATTTTTCTAGGAAGACATGGATATACTTCATGAAGAACAAATATGAAGTATTCAACAAGTTCAAGGAATTCAAAGCCTTGATCGAGAACCACACGGAAAAGAATATCAATACCTTTCGATCAGATAATGGCAGAGAATTCACATCAAATGAATTCAAAGAGTTATGTAAAGATTCAGGGATTAAGAGGGAGTTATCCACTCCATATAATCCACAACAGAATGCGGTTGCAGAAAGGAAGAATAGAATGATCATGGAAGCTGCAAGGGCCATGGTTCATGATCAAGAACTTCCCATGCATCCATGAGAAGAAGCTGCCAGAACAATGGTGTATGTACAAAACTGTACTCCACACAGAGTACTCAAGAACAAGACACCTGAAGAAGTCTTTTCTGACAAGAAACCATAAGTTATCCATCTCAAAATATTTGGCTATCTTGTATACATATACATTCCAAAAGAAAAGAGGACAAAGTTAGATCCTTCTGGAAAGAAAGGTATATTTGTGGGATACAGTGAAAGCTCGAAAGCTTATAGAATATACTTCCTAGGATTCAAGAAGATCGACATAAGAAGAGATGTAACATTCAACGAAGATTTAGCTTAAAACAAATCCAGAAAGAGACCAGTTGAAGTCTCCAAAGAAATAGAAGTACCCAGAATTCAAGATACAACTATGAGCGATGCAAATTAGGATGAAGATCGAGAAATAGAAGAACCCCAAGAACCTGTAGATCCACCCCAAGAGAATAATCCTCACAAGAGGAAACCTGCATGGGTACGAGAGGCTATCCAAGGAAGATATGGGGCTCCAGAAGAAACACACAGAGAAAGAAAGAGAAATAGGTCCTGCTCTGGTTATGTGGCCCTGCTATGTGACATTATTGATAAAAAACCTTCCAACTATGAAGAAGCAACAGAGAAGAAATAATGGAAGGATGCTATGATCAAGGAGTACCAATCGATCATGAAGAATGATGTCTGGGATGTTGTTCCTAGACCAGAAGGGAAGTTTGTCATGACTTCCAAGTGGATCTACAAGATCAAGCATGCTGTAAATGGAAGCATAGAGAAATATAAAGCAAGATTTGTGGCTCGTGGCTTCTCCTAGAAAGAAGGAATATATTATGAAGAAAATTTTGCACCTATAGCTAGATACACTTCCATCAGATCAGTACTTGCTCCGGCTGCAGTGATGAAATGGAAGAAACACCAGATGAATGTCAAGACTGCTTTCTTGAATGGTGTAGTGGAAGAGGAAGTGTATGTGAAGCAGACACTCAGTTTTGAGACACATGATAGGGAGACTCATGTGTGTAAATCGAAGAAAGCCCTATACTGTTTGAAACAGGTACCCAGGACATGGTACGACAGAATTGATAGCTTCCTATCCATTTTGGGCTTTACCAAGAGTAAAGAAGATTCCAACATTTACTATAAGGTTGAAGAAGGGAACCCAGTGATACTCCTGCTGTATGTAGATGATCTGTTTGTAACAGGTATGAATGGGTTGATTGCTGATACAAAGAGGAAGCTTGCTACCGAGTTTGAAATGAAGGACTTGGGTATGATGCACTATTTTCTAGGCATGGAGGTGTGGCAGAATGCAAATGGAATTTCCCTGGGACAAGGGAAGTATGCGGTAGAGATCCTGAAGAGATTCAAGATGATGTATTGCAAGGCCATGACCACACCTATGGCATTGAACTTGAAGCTATTGTGTGATGCTTCATCAGAAGCGGTTGATGCTACGATGTATCGTTAGATGATTGGGTCCTTGATGTACCTAACGAATACAAGATTAGATACTTTCTTTGCTGTGAACACATTGAGCCAGTTCCTGACAGATCCTAGACATGTTCACTTGATTGCTGCAAAGCATATTCTAAGGTACCTGAAGGGTACAGTTGATTATGGGCTCAAGTATGAGGTGAATCAGAGGATTAACTTGGAAGGTTATGTTGATTTAGATCGGGCAGGTCGTGCCATCGATATGAAGAGCACTTTAGGGTGTTGCTTCAGTATGGGATCAGGTGCGATCTCTTGTTTTAGCTGGAAGCAGTCCTGTGTGGCACTGAGTACAGCCGAAGCAGAGTATGTCGCATCTTATTTCGCTAGCTGTGAGGCAATGTGGCTTAGAAACCTACTATCTGATTTGTTTGATCTCCAGTTGGATGCTACTTGTATATATTGCGACAACCAGAATTGTGTGAAGTTTTCTGAGAACCCGGTGTTCCATGACAAGTCGAAGCATATCGAGATCAAATATCACTATATCAGGGATTTGGTGCAGAGAGGAGTAGTGAATCTCCAGTATGTTGCGACGGACGAGCAGATAGCTGATGTGTTGACCAAGCCATTGACTAGAGTGAAGTTTGAGTACTTCAGAGAGAAGCTTGGTGTTCTCCAGATCGAGGTTCCTTCCAAGGGTAAGTGATGAGTCCGTGAGCCCTTCTGACATGGTGAGAGGATTGATTCCTTCCATGGTTAGATGTAAGTGCAGATATGCTCTGATATGATTGTGGGTTGTGTTACCACATGATCAACGTAGAGCCATTCTGATGTGATTGAGGGATGTGTTCCCACATGATTAGTGCAGATCCATTCTGATGTGATTGAGGGATGTGTTCACACATGATCAAATATAAGTGCTGAAGGCCATTCTCTGGGAGAATGGAGGCACCTGGTCAGTTACCAGGAATACTTAGCCTAGAGCTGAGAGCCATTCTGATATGACTATGGGATTGGCTCCCACATGATCAGATGTAAGTGCAGAGCCATTCTGATATGACTGTGGGATTGGCTCCCACATGATCAGATGTAAGTGCAGAGCCATTTTGATATGATTGTGGGATTGACTCCCACATGATCAGATGTAAGTGCAGAGCCTTTCCCCGGATGATAGACGGTGTGTCCTATCATGTTGATGGATGTAAGTGCATAGCCTTTCCCCGGATGATAGATGGTGTGTCCTATCATGTCGACGGATGTAAGTGCATAGCCTTTCTTTGGATGGTAGATGATGTGTCCTACCATGCCAGTAGATATAAGTGCTGAGCCCTTCCTTGGATAGTAGATGGTGTGTCCTGCTATGACAGAGGATATAAGTGTTGTGCCTTTCTCTAGATAGTAGATGGTGTATCCTGCTATGCCAGTAGATGTAAGTGCTGAGCCTTTCCTTGGATGATAGATGGTGTGTCCTATCATGCCAGTGGATGTGAGTGTTGGGCCTTTCTAACATGGTGGTGGATGTGTTCCTCCCATGGTCAGATGTGAGTGCTGGGCATGCCCTTCTGACATGGTGTTGGATGTGTTCCTCTCATGGTCAGATGTAAGTGTGGCTGAGGCATTCTGACTTAGGGTCAGATATAAGCACTGAAGAAGACCTACATGGAGGCTAGTCCTACAACCAACATGAAAAAGGGATGGCTCTGTAGAACTTCCTATGACAAGAAGAATAGAGAGATAGAACCTATGATGATGATCCAACATATATGATCTAGATCCAGAGATGATATAGATCCAGTGATGTTCCAGATCCAGTGATGATCCAGATCCAGTGATGTTCCAGATCCAGTGATGATCCAGATCCAGTTATGATGACCCAATGATGATCCAGATCTAGTAATGAAGACGACTTAAAGATGAATATGACTTAAAGATGAAGATGAATTGAATATGACGATGAATTAAAGATGAAGATGACTTGAAGATGAAGATAACTTGATGATGATCCAGATGATACAGAGAAGAAGACCCATGCTGATAAACTGTGTCGAGAGAATACCTTCCTAGTTAAGAGGGAGTGTTTATGTATTTGTAACTTCGGAATGTATTCACTTGTATATTTTATGTATTGTACCCCGATGTTTATTCCAGGAAGCATATGTAATGTAATTGATTCATGTAATGTCTCGATGTTCCTATCGAGAGATTCAATAATGTAAACAAGTCATGTAAAGTCATAGAGGGTAACCCTCCTTATTGATCAAGCGTTAAATTCCCCGCAGTTGTGGGGCCCTAGGGTTATTAGACTCTCCTATAGAAGTTGACCCTAGTGAGTTATTGTCAAGTCGGTAATTAGTATAAATAGAGAGTGAGCCTCTCTGTTTATCACACATTCACTCACACTCAGTTGTAGCGCATAATTGAGAGAGAAGAAGTTGGTGTCACAAGAGAGAGAGAGACTACTGCTGTCGAGAGATCATCTTACTGTTTTTGGGTTTTACTTTTGGTGCTGATTCTATCTCCGAGGAAGTTGCGAGGTTTTCTCCTTTATGGTTTCCCCCGAGGAAAATGTTTGTGTCTATTGTCTCTTATGTTTGATTGTTGTGCTTGTTATTCTCTCAGTTAAAGATCCTAAGATAATGCTAGCTTAAATGTTAAAAATATAACAGTGAATACGTGTCTGGAGCTTTCAAAAAATATTGTAAGGAGAATGGAATCCAACAAAATTTTACAGTATCGCACACTCTTAAGCAAAATGGGATAGTAGAGCGAAATAACAGAACACTAGTTGAATGTGCACGCAACATGCTACAGGGTAAGCAAATTTCGAATGATTTTTGGGTAGAAACTGTGAATACTGCTGTATATTTGAAAAATATTAGTCCGACAAATAAACTAGAATTTCAAACATCATTTGAGGTTTTCAATGGATATAAACCACCAGTTAAGCATCTATGAATCTTTGGTTGTAAAGCATTTTCCCACATACCAAAAGATGATAGGAGGAAACTAGATGCTAAATCACTTGAATGTGTCTTTGTTGGGTATTGCAATGATCACAAATCCTATAAGTTGTTTCATCCTAGCACTCATAAATTAATTTCTAGTAGAGATGTGGTGTTCCATGAACATAGAATTACAAGTAACAAAACAAAACAATGGCATAGTCTGACTAACCATTATGAATATGTCAAGTGAAACTCAATAGTTGATGAGCAGGAAGTGGAAGAGCCACAAGAGAAGCAGGAGGAATAGAATAATAGAAGCAGCAGTGAAAGAAGTAGAAGCAGCAGTGAAAGTAGCAGAAACAACAGCGAAAATAGAAAAAGCAGAATGAGTACTTCTACAAGTTCAAAGGAAGACACATCAGAAAGCAGAAAGATTTTGGATGGAACCCCTGCAAGTAATTTAATGATAAGAAGGTCAACAAGACAGACTCGTCCCCCTCCAAGGTACAATGACTATGCTCTAATGTCTAATTTAATGAATATCAATGAACCAATGAATTATAAACAAGACAAAGATAAAGCAGAATGGGTTGAAGCAATGAATGAAGAATATAAATCAATTATGAAAAATCAGACTTGGGAATTGACTGAGTTACCAGAGGATAAGAAACCCATAGGCTATAAATGGTTGTTTAAATATAAGCTTAAATCAGATGGTAGCATAGAAAGATTTAATGCAAGACTAGTAGCAAAAGGCTATACACGAAAGGAGGGAATTGAATTTGAGGATACTTTTGCACCAGTAGCAAAACTAAACACTATTAGAATTTTGGTTGCATTAGCCACAACACATAATTGGAAAATCCATCAATTAGATGTAAAATATGCTTTCCTAAATGGTGATTTAAAACAAGAAATCTACTTGGTTCAGCCTGAAGGCTTTGTACAGAAAGGACAAGAACATCTTGCATGTAAACTAAAG
Source organism: Pseudotsuga menziesii (assembly GCA_001517045.1). NCBI lineage: Eukaryota > Viridiplantae > Streptophyta > Pinopsida > Pinales > Pinaceae > Pseudotsuga > Pseudotsuga menziesii. The sequence goes on along the minus strand of LPNX010496439.1, from coordinate 78,474 downwards.
AAAGCTATCTATGGATTAAAACAGGCTCCTAGGTCATGGTACATAAAGATTGATACCTTCTTTAATCAGAAAGGTTTAGTTAAAAGCAAAAGTGATCCTAACCTTTATATGAAGAAAGATAAGGAAGGAAATATCTGTTTGATATCTTTATATGTAGATGATCTAATCATTATAGGAAATGAATGTAAGTTGATTACATAAATAAAAAATCAACTGTCACAAGAGTTTGAAATGAAATACCTCGGAGAATTACACTATTGTTTGGGACTTGAAGTTTGGAGAGAAGCTGGTAAAACAATGATCACTCAAAGTAAGTATGTGAGGGAAAGACTGAATAGATTTAATATGAGTGATTGCAAAGTATCAACAATTCCTTTAGAATGGAATGTGAAGTTATGCAGTCAAGATGGATCAAAGGATGCAGATGATACTTTGTATCGACAGTTGGTGGTAAGCCTAAATTATCTCACTACCACAAGGCCATATATATCTTATGCAGTCAACATTTTGAGCAAGTTTATGGCTAAAACAAATGACATCCATTGGAAAGCTACAAAGAAAGTCCTTAGATATCTGAAAGGGACAATGAACTTTGGTATTTTATACATTGATAAGTTTGATGTTCAATTGGCAGGTTTTTTTTATTCTGATTGGGCAGGAAATCTAGATGACATAAGATCTACTATAGGATATGCATTCAACATTGGATCCGAAGTCGTATCATGGAGCAGCAAGAAAAAACCAACTATTTCTCTATCATCCACAGAAGCTGAATATAAATCCATGTCTAGTGCAACAGTGAAGCTGTCTGGTTGAGGAGGATTCTTGAAGATATTGGAGAAAAGAAAACAGAACCCACAAAAGTATATTGTGACAATCAAAGTGCAGTCAAACTAGCACACAACCCAGTTTATCATGCAAGGACAAAACACATTGAACTGCAACATCATTTTATCAGAGAAAAGATTGAGTCTAAGGAAATTAAACTTATTTATTGTAACACAAGTGATAATGTTGCTAACATATTTACCAAACTTGTTGGCAAGATTCACTTTGAGATCCTTAGGGAGAAATTAGGTGTTGTAGAAAATCCATTTCTACATTAAGGGGGTATGTTGGAATAATGTAGAAATGATAGGCAGGTATCTAGGTATTGGCTTGATGTGTATTTTCTATTGTAAGCATGTAGAGGTTACAGATCCATCTTTATTGGATCTAGGGTTTTTTTGTTGAGACTATCTACACCTATATATTGTAATCAGTCTTCATTGGATAGTTGAATTGGTTTGACCATTCCTTTGTGTAAGTGAGCCATAGAGCTCTGCTATGTTTGCCTTCTATATTCTCAGTTCAACCATATTTATTCACGTGTTTAAACAATTTACGTTTTTGAATTATTCAAGAAGGTCCCACAAAGAACTACCCAAACATCATACGATTTTTATAATTTTGTCTCAAGCAAAAGTTGATTGGAAGCTTGAATACAACATATTGTTCAAACCCTTTTGAATGATAAGGCAATATTCCTTCAAGGTTTCATACAAGATTGTGTCATGTTTTGTTTTATATTCTTATAGTAAAACTCTTGACAGTTTCTCTTACCTACATTTATGAGTGGAGAAAAAGGCATATTTGGATCGACAACTCATTTTATATACAAATATTTATTTATAGTTTTGCAAATTGTTAGATTTACCTACAATTTGTGTGATTGCTTATATGGTTAAATTGAGAATAACTTTAATTTTTTTAAGATTCTAGTTTCATTTGGATGTTTATTTATTTATTTATTAAGATATAGTATCAATTGGATGTTTGGTGTTTAGTATATTTACATTATCATATATTAATAAGATAAATATTAAAACAAATTTTTATTATAAGAATATTTGAAAAAGGAGTATTGTCTTTTTCATGTGGCAAAAGTTATCAATACCAATTTATTGGAAACCTTGTTAATATTGATTAGTACTCTCTTTACAATTATGTATTCCATATGTAGTAGTAGTATAAATGAGTGTACACCATGTACAATTTTAACAAATCATGTTTTTGTACTTGCTAACTTTCTTCCTTATAAAATCTGCATGAGCATTTTTTGCATTGTTGGTATTGTGCTCATATCAATTGGTATTAAATTCTTAAGATTAGGGTTTCGTGAGAACTATGTTGTTTCTATCTCCTTTAGGATTTCTTCCTAACAAAATCTTTCTTCAATCTCTATAAGTTGCGGGACTAATATTGTAAGATGGAATTTCTCCCTAAGTTCAAAGACATCCTAAAATTTTGTTGAGTGATAAACTATATTTTTTTACCAAGTTTGGCTATTTCTCTATAAATTTATTTCATTTTGTCTATAACTTGTAGATCATTATGTTAGAGGAATTGCATTTTTTTAGAATCCCTTGTTACTCAATAATAATAAGAGTTTCAAGTTAAAATGATGCATTATATGATGAGTATATTCTAACAACTCATTACCCACTAGCAATATGTTCAACCAGAACCTCATTCTCACCCAACTCTCAACCCAATGGTTTTTATTTTTTGATAGACCTTAAAGTTAGACACTAAATTTTTGGTGCCTAAATTTGATGGTGCTCTCAATGGGGATAAACTCAATGCTTGGATAATGTGAAACATGGATTTTTTTTTCAAAATCCAAATGAGCATACTTGAGGCTAACAAGACTCTAGTTGTTGAAGTTTACATGGAGGACCAAGGTCTTACATGGTGGTAGACCCACACTCAACATTTGACAACCTATAACCAACCCTTGTTTGGCACTTGTAGAGAATTCAAGGATGTTATTTTTTTAAGTGTTTATACCCATCAGGTTGCGAGAATCCTTTGTTACTAAAGTGGCTACAACTTTGAAAAAACTTATGATAGTTTTTCCAATGATGTATTGAGATCTTCAATTAAATGTGCATCAAGCTCTAGGTAAGAGGCACTGAAGACATTCTTTATCTTAAGTTCAATTAAGGGTTATTGTCACATTTAGCGAAGGAACTGTAATTTTTCTAAGTTACATTCCCGGAGCACTCCAAGTTGCTTTCAAAATAGAGGATAAGCTACATAAAACCAATCATGTTGGTTAAAATAAATCAATTTTCACTTCTCAACCTCTACCACTTCCAAGGTCTAACCCAATAGTAGTGCATAAAACTTGGGGTCTCCCAACATAACACCTACTACCAGGACACAAAATAAGAGGAAGTGGCGCTCCTACCACAAAAAGCATAAGCATTATGATTATAACTACAAAGTCCTATGGGCCAATATTGCTAATAAGGTTCACGCCCTTCTCTCATAATAACAATTTTCAAAAGATACACATGTAGAGGCCACTATTTCCACCTCTAAATGTTGCATCTAGTGTTAATGGCTACATATTACACAAATGATGACGATGAAGCTCTGTTCACTCAAAATTTGCATGTCAAAGATCTATTAGCTTCCATGCTTTCATGATTGTGGACAATGGAAACCAAAGGAATCTAGCATCCAAGTTGTCAGTTGTAGGCCTAAACTACCAAGAACTCCTCATTCCAAGTTGCATCACATTGTATGGGCCAAAGTATCATAACAACCTACCCTTACCACCTCAAAGTGTACTGCGACCTTTATTATTAGATGCTTATATGACACAATGGAGTGTGATGTCACTCCACTTAATTGTTCTAACTAAATCACGAGAACACTATGCCATGGTATTAGGCATGCGCAATATGATGGTTACTTTAACACATATAGGTTGCACAACAATAGTAAGACCTACAAAATCCTCCACTTCTATATATACTTTCCAACATGTACTTTTGGTAGACCAACTATTAAATAAATAGCTTGACTATAAGGAAAATTCCATGTAGTGGAGGTTTTTAGTGTTAGAAGATTGGTCAAAATTCTAAAAAAAACTTCGCTACAACCTCGCTAATGGTATTGGATGTTTTAACGGAGTTTTTTACGAATATTTACTATAACTTAAAAAAACTCAGCACTTGAAGGTTTTAGCGGAGGTTTTTTCATCGGTGCGCTTTAGTGAGACAAGTGCATCGATGCTAACCAACACAAAATGCATGGATGCTTTTAAAAACAATATATGCACCGATGCGAACAAAATTTGAAAGCAATATATGCATCGATTCTTGATAATACATATAGTACTGATGCACACCAAAATTTTAAATGGAACCAATGCGTTATAACAATATATACGTTAGTGCTTACAAAATATTATAAAGCACCAATGCTTACTAGCCATTGAAAAGCACTAGTGTGATAAGTGAAGGAAAACAAACCTGTAAAGTTGACTGAGATGTTGACTTTTGCTACATTTAAAAAATTTAACAGAGCGGTTAATATACAGTGGCACATCGGGGCATAATAATAATAAAAAGCATCGGGGCATGCAACTAGTATTTTGTTGCATTAGGGCTCTATTGTTTTAAGCGCATTGGTGCTACATTGTCTCAAACACACAAGTGCAATTAAAATTATCAAAAGCATCGGTTATCATTTTATGTTTAGTGAACAATGACTATAATTTGACATCGCACTAGAATATCTATATTTTATCTTTATTTTGTTTAATTCCATTATTAATTAGAAATTGAAATATTTTTTTATAATAGTATTAATATAATTTTAATTTTAATTATTGCGTTTGGATTGATTTGTTATATCATAAAATTTTGTATCTATTGTTGCGTCGAGGAACTTTCTACAACTTCTATGGGTGAGATGTGTCACGTCTGTCATGTTGATGCGGCACATTTCGGCTCCAAAAACAAATTTAAAACAAAATTAACCAAATTTTAAATTGACAACATTGTATTATATATATATAAATATATATCTGATTTCAATTTCAATCTCAAACTCCATTACATTAAATTCCATTAAATTTAATACATGAGCAATTTTAGAATCCATATATTTGAATATGTAGATCAGCAATTTTGAACTCCAAATATGGATAACACAAGGTGAGCAATTTCTGCATTAAAATTACCGCCTAGGCACTTGCATTAACAAAAATCATACAATGAAACATATAGATAAACGAAATCAATAGATTTGCTCTAAAGTGGTCGAAACCTTCTAGCAAAGACGCTAGCTGCAGAGATGAGATTTTTCCAACAAATCCTTTCCACAAATCAAAGGAGTGAGATGGATCATAAACCCCCATCAACTTTTTTTTATAATACTTTTCAACTAAAATCTAAACTTAGATTAGAATAAAATTATTACTATTAAGACAAAATTTATTCTTATTTTAATATTAAATTTATTATTCATAAGACAAACCAATGATTCAATAGTTAAAAATCTATAACTTCAAAACTAAGAACTAAAAGTATAGTATCCATATGATAAAATTAAATATGGTTCAAATCCAAACTTGGATTAAATTAATTTTTTTATCCCTAATCGAAAGGTATCTTACGCGGAAGTGCCAAAGATTCAGTGAATCAAAATCCTATAACTTCAAAATTACGCACCAATAAGTATATTACCCAAGCTCCATATTTGTTTCCCCGGAAAAAAATTCACAACCCTAATTATTATTAACTTGAAGGCCATATTGTTCATTGGCTATGGAAGCCTTACATAAAAGACATTCATAGAGAATATGTATCATAATGTTCATACATACTTTCAAAATACATGGCAGCTTGTCCTATTTGCATTCATAAGAGTCTATAAATAAAACAAAATACAGGTAGCTAATAGTCAGTGTTGTAGAAGATACTGCCACGCTCATGTAAAGCCCATATGAAATGGACAATTTTTTAAAATAATAAAGGACCCAGGTCCAGTTTTTTAATGGTGTCATTGTTAGACTCCCAAACTGTTAATGATCCTTCATCAAGCAACAATCCCTGCTTGGATAACTGGATTACCAATTGATTCCTTTCACGGTAGATATGCTTGAATGTGACCTCCTAGAATAAATGCACGATTCTTATATTTCCTCATAGATAGATTGATGATAGATATTCTTAGGGGGCCTATTGTTAGTAAGCCAGTTGATAACGAGGAGAGAATCACGAAAAACTTGTAGTTTTGTGTAGCCTACAAGTTTGGCAAGTTTTAGGACCATTAGAACAGTTGAAAGCTATGCTTTTTTGTTAGTTGACATACAAAGAACCTCAAAGAATTTATAAAAATGATTGACCAAAAGACAAAGGATACCTCATGTGGCACCATAGCAGGGTATTCCTTCTGCAACACCATCGAAAGATGACCAAGGATTAGTGCTATCAATATGCGCAGTAGGGTGAATGGATATGGAAATATGATGTAGTTCATGTGGGAAATAGTGTAGTATAGCTAAAATCTTGGCAACATATGCTTGATGTAATGTGCCCATTCAAATAATTGCATAGCGGGAAAATTCCATCAATCCTACTAGTTCCCTAGGTTGGGTGGAAACATTGGGAAGTTAATAAGGGAGCTAATAAATGGTGTTTATACATCAGAGGGAATACATATTTATTTAATGGAGTTAATTAAATGAATGCAAGTGAAAAATGAAATGGCTATAGAGAATGGAGACACATGGAGACTACGGGGCCCACTCAAGCTAGAATTCCTACGTTAAATGTTAAATGGCATCCTTCTCTTGTAATTTTGAATCTATGGGAAGCCTAATGTTTTGGGATGGATTATGAGGTTAATATACTTGTCCATATACTTCATAGGTTTAATTTGCGATGAATTGTAACTTACATGGGAGAGGAAGAGCCAAATGGGAGTTTCATGGACACTTGGCTAGATTCCCCTTACATTTATGACATCTATGACACCAATGATGGAGATTCTATGACAGTTATGACACAAGTCAGATCTGAAGGCTGAGATACTAACATAATGACATGTCAGGCATGAATAGAGCATCTTATAGGTCTAATTTTTGAGTTGGAGAAGGCCAAGAGGCTCCTACTCAAATTTGGGAGAAGAGGGAAGGTGAAGAGAGAGGCCACATGGCATAGCATGAGCAGCCACACCAATTCGACTTGGATTTGATTTATGGATGGATTTGGAACCTTATAATACCAATAATGTTTATAAAATATAGGGATCATCCATGAGAAGAACATTTTTGATCATTTGTGAAATTTGCTATTGTGAAGAGAGAGAGCTAGTGGAAGACTAGTTCATCCTTAGCCAATTTCGAGGGTGAAAGATTCCCATCCTAGTTGGTGTTTGGAGAGGCAAATAAGGTATTTAAAGGAGATTCAATGGACTCATAAGTTACAAGTTCAATATAAAACAGCTCGTGGACACATCAATTTCAGCTTCTTCTTCCTTTCATCTCAAGTTTTCTCACTATATTTCAGCTCTATGGAGTGAGGCGCACTTGGTGAGCTATTCATCTCTTTGAGGGAGCTTCTCTTGAACCAGTATTTTGTATTCTGATGTAAATGATATTTTATTTAAGTTCAGAAACCTCTCAGGTCTAAATTCCAAGAATTCTCGTGTATTATTGCTGAATAATGAAGAAACAATGCCATTTCCCCACTACCTTGTTGTAAACTCTTATAATCTTGATTGATTCAAATGAATGTATAAAATATTGATGATTTATGAATGAATGGACTGTAATTAAAGTATATTATGGGTTTAATGTTCATTAACTAATAATTTGTGGCCATTGGGTCGAATTTCATAGCATTTGGGGCAAACTACACCTCATTTCCCCAAGGGTCCAAAGCCAGTTTTTTTTTATATCTGATTGAAATAAGTGATAAAATCCATGTGAGGTTGATTGGTTATGCATAAAAGTCTCTGATAATGTATTCTACACATCCCATACTTAAATTTAATAATTATATTGGGTTGCTGCACATTTGGGAAGCCATTTCTACCACTTACCTCGGGGGATTTGAACCCAAAATTGTTAGTAAAATCATTTATCTTGTTCAGAATTTAGTACAAACTTGAAGACATGATTGGAGGGCCATAATACATCCCTGAAAATAATAATTAAGTTATTATATCATTCATACACCTTCTCTGAATATTTGGGACCAATTGGGCTGATTTTGAGACCAAGACACTAAAACTAGTAAAGAGCCAAAATTGTGAAAAAATTGCAAAATTGGGCATTTTGGTAAAAAAATAAAAAAGGGACATTACAAGTGGTATCAGAGCATGGTATTGGAACCTGATGGTAGTAACAAGGATTCAAAGCAATAAACCACCACCCTTAGATCTTGAAGTTGAAGGTGTTTTTGTTGGAGGAGAAGAAGTAGTAGAAGAAGAGGTACATTTTGTTGAAACTATGACTAGCCAGGGGAAGGGACCCACTGATCATGAAAATATTGAATATATTAAAATAATACAACCTCTCTTTGATGACATAACCAAGAACATGAACCAGTAGCTTATGAAATTATTCGAATTGTTGGTTAGCCAATTTGGAAGCAAATTGGGAGTAATGGGAGATAGCAGTATTTCACACTCAGAAGAAAAGAAGACAATGGGTGAGCAAATTTTCTCAAGAACAGGACCCCATAATAGACCTCATGAATTTAAGAGCACACCAAGTCCTACTGCACCTAAATGTCTTATTCCCAAAGAAGAGATGAACATTCAATTTGAAATGGATACAATAACAAAAGAATGGGCTAAATTGGATGAAGAGTGTAGGAGGAGTATAACATTTGAGCAGTACTTCACCATGGAAAACGAACTCAAAAATAAGGAGGACAATAAATCTCTGCATCAAAATAAAGAATTGAATTGTGCCATAGGTAAAGTTCCACTTCCTACTTTTGATGGTTCATCTCAAAGTTCTGCTAACACTTGGGTGCAAAAATTGGATGTGTATTTTCAGTTGAATGCAATGGTGGAAGAAGATGCTTTAAAAATGGCTATTTTACACTTGGATGGAGATGCCAATGAATGGTGGTTCCATGGACTGAAAAACTTGGGTCATTATTAGGTTAAAACACATGGGGAATTTATTGACATGGTATTAGAAAGGTTTGAGCAAAAATATCCAGAATTGTCTTTCAAAGAACTAGAACAATTGAAGCATGTAGGGACTCCTATTGAATATATGTTGGAATTCCAAAGATTATCAGTTAAGGTGGCTGATGTATCTATGGGAAGGTTAGTATTGATTTTCAATAAAGGTTTTCCAGAGCCCTTAAAAGTTTTGGTCAAAGCCCACACGCTTACTAACTTAAATGATGCAATGAGCTTGACTAGAGATATTCAAAATGTGCTTCCTAGAACAATATTTCCTCCCAAGCCTAACTTCAAATATGAAAGAAAGCCTTGGAAAAAGGATGAACCTGATAAGAAGTTTTGGTAAAAGGATGCATTGGAAAAAAATAATAAAGAAGCGCAAAACAGGGATGAACTTCGAAGGAAAAAATTGTGCTTCACATGCTTCCAACCATGGGCACCGGGGCATAAATGTGCTAAAGGAAAGGCTCAATACATAGAAATATTTTCCGATAATGCTGAGTATGAAGGGGGTACGGATTAAGAGTGGAACACTTCATATCAAGAGGAGGCATATGAGACAATAGATGAAGAACAAAGACAAGAAGAAAATCAGCCTTCACCGAACAAAGCAAGAATGGGAGTACTTTTAGCAGTTCCTTGCTATCACACTATTTGATGCAAGGGTGTGGTATTGGGACAAAGAGATTTAGTTTTGGTAGATGGAGGAGCTACACATAATTTCATTGATGCATAGATGGTGGAGAAAATAAAGATACGAAGTGAACCATTCGATGGCTTCACAGTTGTCATTCCAGGTCACAACACCATGCAATGCAAAACATGGGTTCCAAAGCTGCAAGTCACCATAGGTAACTATACTTTTGTTGATTGTTTTTATGTGGTTGATGTTGCTGATACTAATGTAGTATTGGTTTTTAAATGGATGTATTCAATAGGAGAGCATTTAGTAAATTATCAAATTCCTGAAATGAAATTTCAAGATTCAACAGGGGTACTAAGGGTTGTGAGAGGGCAACACACTTACCCAAAACAGGTAGTAAATTGAAATAGTATGAGATCTATATTGAGGCATGGTGATATAGAATGGGCTGATGAATGTTATTTCACCTCTCCCAAGCCAAAAATTAGAGTTGTTAAACACCCAAAGGAGATAGAAACATTTTTCACAAATATGAAAAAGTTTTCAGAGATCTTCCACATGGTAGACCACCTGATAGGGAGGTTGAGCATAACATTGTTTTGGAGGAGGGTACTTCACGCATTCATATACCACCTTATAGAAATCCAAATAAGTTTAGAGATGAGATTGAGAAAACCATTCAATAAATTTTAGAGTTGGGACTCATTAGACCAAGCTCTAGCCCTTATGCTTCTTCAGTAGTGTTGGTAAAGAAAAAAGATGGAACTTTGAGGATGTGTATAGACTTTAGATATTTGAACAAGAAGACCATCAAGAATATATATCCTATTCCTAGGATTGATGAGATAATGGATGAGATATTTGGAGCTAATTACTTTTCCAAAATTGACCTTAGATCCGGTTATCACCAAATTCAAATGAAGGAGGAAGATGTGCAAAAGATTGCTTTTCGATGTCATTATGGTCACTTTGAGTTTCTTGTTATGCCATTTGGGTTGACTAATAGTCCATCTAAATTTCAAGCATGTATGAATAGAATATTTTGAAATAAGATTAGAAGGTTTGTTTTATTCTTCTTTGATGATATTCTCATTTACAATAAAACTTGGGAAGAGCACTTGCAACACCTAGAGATTGTGTTGAAAACTTTGCAAGAATAGTCTTTGTATGCTAAGATGTCTAAATGTGAATTTGGGAAGAAAGAAATATTATATCTTGGGCACATTATTGGGAAATATGGAGTGAAAGTGCACATGGAAAATATCAGGGATATCTTAGAATGGCCATCACAAAAAAAATCACATAATTAAGAGGCTTCATTGGAATATGTACATACTACAGGAAGTTTGTGAAAGGATTCTCCAAGTTGACTTCTCCACTCACTGATTTGACTAAGAAGTATGCTTTCACATGGAATGAAGAGGCTGAAAAGGCCTTCCAAAAAATGAAAGAGGTAATGAGTATCTATCCCATACTTGGATTACCTTATTTTTCTAAAACTTTTGTTGTTGAATGTGATGTCTTAGGTGAAGGAGCATGGGCTGTCGTAAAGAAAGGCCAAAACGATATAGCCTTTGAGAGAAGAAATTTGTAGCCTCATGAAAATATTTACTCCATATATGAGAAAGAGTTGTTGGCCATCATGCATGCCTTGGCCAAATTCCGACAATACTTGGTAGGAAACAAGTTTGTGGTGAAAACTGACCACAATAGTCTAAGACACTTCCTTACCCAAAAAGATATAAATGAAAGGAAAAAAAGTGGGTAAGCAAGATCCAAGCTTATTATTTTGATATTCAATATGTTAAAGGAAAGAATAAAATTGTGGCAGATGCATTATCTTGAAGGCCTTCTTTTTCTCTTATGGACATTGCTAAAAATTGGAAAGACATGCTACTAGTTGAATATGCCAAAGATAAGTTTGCTTGTGATGTATTAGATGGACTCATGGGAGATGATAACTACAGAATTTTTAATGGGCTGATATATTATAAGGGAAGAATTGATTTGGTTCGAGATTCAAAGCTTAAGTACAAAGTTTTGCAGGAAGCACATGATTCCCCACTAGCAGGTCATCCGAGGATCTTCAAAACCTATAGGAAACTAAGTCAAAGGTTCTATTGGAAGGGGCTGAAGGAATATGTTCAGAAGTATGTGAATGAATTTAAGGTATGTCAGTGAAACAAATCATAACTCACACATCCCGCTGGTTTATTACAACCATTGCCCATTCCAGAGCAAAAATGGGACAGTATATCGATGGATTTTATCACCGGTTTGCCCAAATCTTTGGGCACGGATTTCATATATGTGGTAGTGAATAGATTGAATAAGTTTTCTCATTTCTTTGATGTTACATACTATTTTAGTGCTGCACAAGTGGCTGATATTTTTTTCAAATAAATCTTTAGATTGCATGGGCTCCCCAAGAGCATTGTGAGTGATAGAGATGGTAGATTCATGAGTGCTTTTTGGCAAGAAATTTTCAGATTGGTGGGCACTCAATTGACTCCAAGTACAAGATACCATCCAAAAACTAATGGAAAAACATATAGGGTGAGTAGATGGTTGGAAGGGTACCTCCGAAACTATGTGGGAGAACAGCAAAAAGCTTGGACAAAATGGCTACACTTGGGTGAGTTTTGCTACAACACCACCTTTCACATGTCAATAGGGATGTCTCCTTTAAAATAATTATATGGTTATGATGTACTTACATTTTATGATATGATATTTGGTGATAGTATAGCTCCAAAAGCTAAATATTGGGTGGAAGAAACCCAATAAATTTTAAATCTTTTAAAAGGCAATTTGCAGGTTGCCCAAAATCAACAAAAACAATATGCCAATAAACATAGAGAGGAAAGGACCTTTCAGGTTGGTTATTTAGTGTATTTGAGGTTTCAGCCATACAAACAAACATCCCTCAAAATAAATGGAGCAGAAAAGATAAAGCCAAGATACTATGGGCCCTACAAGGTAATTCAGAAAATTGGAGAAGTAGCATATGAGTTGGAACTTCTAGAAGGGAGTAAAATTCATAATGTATTTCATGTTTATTGTCTAAAGAAATATATTGGTCAGAAAAATTTCATTTCAGATACACTCCCTCCTTTGGATGACTAAGGGCAACTCACACTCATTTCGATAAAAGTTTTGAAGACAAGGGAGAGAAGATTGAGGAGCAGAACAATCCAAGAATACTTGGTGCAATGGAAGAATATACCAAGTGAAGATGCCACATGGGAAGAGGAGAATATTTTTCAGCATAAAAATCTAAAATTGCTTGAGGACAAGCAATATTGGGTAGGGAGGACTGTAATGTCCCCATTCAAATAATTGCATAGCGAGAAAATTCCATCAATCCTACTAGTTCCCTAGACTGGGTGGAAACATTGGGAAGTTAATAACGGAACTAATAAATGGTTTTTAGAAATTAGAAGGAATAAATATTTATTTAATGGATTTAATTAAATTAATTCAAGTTAAAAATGAAATGGCTATGGAGAATGGAGACACATGGAGACTATGGGGCCCACTCAAGCTAGAATTCCTATGTTAAATGGCATCCTCCTCTTGTAATTTCGAATCTATGGGAAGCCTAATGTTTTGGGATGGATTATGAGGTTAATATACTTGTCCATATACTTCATATGTCTAATTTGGGATGAATTGTAACTTACATGGGAGAGGGAGAGCCAAATGGGAGTTTCATGGACACTTGGCTAGATTCCCCTTACATTTATGACATCTATGACACCAATGATGGAGATTCTATGATAGTTATGACATGAGTCAGATATGAAGGATGAAATACTGAAATTATGACATGTAAGTCCTGAATATAGCATCTTAGAGGTCTAATTTTGGAGTTGGAGAAGTCCAATAGGCTCCTACTCAAATTTGGGAGAAGAGGGAAGGTGAAGAGAGAGGCCACATGGCATAGCATGAGCAACCACACCAATTCAACTTGGCTTTGGTTTATGGATGGATTTGGAACCTTATAAGACCAATAATTTTTATAAAATACAGGGATAACCCATGAGAAGAACGTTTTTGATCATTTGTGAAATTTGGTATTGTGAAGAGAGAGAGCTAGTGGAAGACTAGTTCATGCCTTAGCCAATTTTGAGGGTGAAAGATTTCCATCCTAGTTGGTGTTTGGAGAGGCCACTTAGGTATTTCAAGGAGATTCAATGGAGTCATAAGTTACAGGTGCAAGCTACAGCAGCTCATGGACACATCAAGTTCAGCTTGTTCTTCCTTTCATCTCAAGTTTTCTCACCATATTTCAACTCTAGGGAGTGAGGAGCACTTGGTGAGCTATTCATCTCTTTGAGGGAGCTTCTATTGCTCCATTATTTTGTATTCTGATGTAAATTATCTTTTATTTAAGTTCATAAATCTCTCAGGTATAAATTCCAAGAATTCTCATGTATTATTGCTCAATAATGAAGAAACAATGTCATTTCCCCACTACCTAGTTGTAAACTCTTATAATCTTGATGGATTCGAATGGATGTATAAAATATTGATTATTTATGAATGAATGGACTGTCATTAAAGTATATCATGGGTTTCATGTTCATTAACTGAGAATTTTTGGCCATTGGGTCAAATTTCATAGCAGTTGGGGCAAACTACACCTTATTTCCCGAAGGGTCCAAAACTAGTTTTTTATACCTGATTGAAAGAAGTGATAACAGCCATGGGAGGTCAAACGGTTATGCATATGAGTCTTTGATAATGTATTATACACATAACCTGCTTCAATTTAAGAATTATATTGGGTTTCTACACATTTGGGAAGCCATTTCTACCACTTACCGCTAAGGGATTTGAACCCAAAATTGTTAGTAAAATCATTTATCTTGTTCAGAATTTAGTACAGACTTGTAGACCTGATTGGAGGGCCATAATACATCCCTGAAAATAATAATTAAGTTATTATATCATTCACACACCTTCTCTAAATATTTGGGAGCAATTGGGCTGATTTGGAGACCAAGACACTAAAACTAGTCAAGAGCCAAAATTGTGAAAAAATTGGAAAATTGGGCTTTTTGGTAAAAAATTAAAAAAGGGACATTACACTTGAGGTGGGATGGAAAAATCCTAAAGGGTATTATTATTGCAAGCGATCCAAGCTCCACACTTGAGCAATAGAGGAAGTGCTTTTATCTCTCAAGTAGAAGGATTCTTCAACCATCCTTTGATGACCTCTTTGAAAATCAGTCCATCCCAGATTAATGGTCTACCCAATACTGAAGATGCATATGAACACATATCAATGAAGTAGGGGCATTTAATAAAAATATGATTGATGGAACTATCAACATTTTGACAAAGTGCACATATGTTGGGTCCATGTCCCATGAATTTTGATAGGTGATCCCATACAATAATTTTACCAGTAAGAGTAAGCCATAGGAATAAAATGTTTTTGAGAGGACATTTGATTTTACATATGACTGAATGCCACCATTCCGGATCTAGGTGATATTCTTCCTCCCTAATAATCCGATAGCCAATATTTGGCCTATATAGACCACTTGATGGGTTTTTTGAACATAATATAGTGTTTGTCACATGATCAATACAAACCTTGCATTCTTTAAGGGACCAAGTATACTTATCCTAAATGTTGATCGCATCTCATGTGAATCCAATATGAGCAGCGCTGCGCCCTTCATGTTGATAAGTAGTAGTGTGAGCAATATCTTGGAATTTATATAAGAATATATAGCCCCTATCCATGAGGTGGTCAATCATGTAAGGAGGGAGCATGTGTGCATCCGCACTTCCAACCCATGCATTAAAGTGAATTTTGAATTCCTTGCCGTTCCCAATTATTCCAACATATACAGTCACCAATAATGTAATATGCATAGAGCATCGCCTTCCACATAATGGATGAATTATTTGCATCTTTGTGTGTGGATCTAATCCAATCATGGATGGTTAGTGGATGCAAATATTTCTGATGGATCAATTTAGCCCTGAGACCGGAGGTGGTGACAAGTCTCTAGATGCCTTGATGCAAGAGAATATGAGAAAGTGGTGGTGTTTGAGCCCCCATGCACCGAGGTGTTTAGGTAGAGAAATATTGTCCCATGGGACCCAATGAAATGCCTTAGAGTATTTTTCATGTCTCCAAAGGAAACCAAAAATTAGTTGATGAATATGATTCATGAATCCCATGGGAATATGCATGATCATGATCCAATACACCAACAAACCCTTTAAATAGATTTGATGAGAATGAGTCTGCCTGCTCTTGTGAGCCACTGATTACACCAGTGACTCAATTTTCTCTGCACACAATTGATCAACCCGTCCCAATAATTTGTGATAATAATTGGGTTTGATCATAAGACCAAGATACCTAATCCACATATTAATATCACAATACTCATATTTAAACAAACTATTGACCCGTTTAGTCACCTCAGGTTCCAGATTCATAGCAAAAATAGATAATTTTCTGGGATTATTAATCATACATATAGCTATCTGGAATAGTTCAATTATAGCTTTAAACTTGATAATATCTCTTTTGGAGCCATCAGAGAAAAGTAGAATATCATCAAACAAACAATAAGTGCGTGATATAAACTGTACCCCTGAAGTAATATCCCCTGAGTGTACTATGGGATCTGTACTATGGGATCTTGTGTTGGAAATGATTCTGCTTAAGATTTCCATAATAAGAATGAATAGTAGTGGAGCAATAGGGAAACCTTTCCTTAGGCCCCTCCATGGTCTGAAGAATTTGAAGGCCAATCCATTGATAAGTACCGCAAAAATGATTGATTGAGCACATGAAAGGATCCAATATACCATAGGAAGATCAAAACCGAATTGAGTAAGTATAATTCTGAGAAATGTCCAATTGACTCTGTCATATGATTTAAATAGGCCAGCTTTAATAATAACAGTAGGGGTCCTTTTAGTCTTGGTAGAGTGAAGGAACTCTTGTGTGATGCTAATGGAATCATGAATTTGTCACCCCTTAAGGAAAGCAAATTGTTCATGTGATACAAACATAGACAATATACCTTTGATATAACTTGTAATAATCCTCACGATTAGCTTGTAGATGCAATTGCATAAGGAAATAGACCAGAGTTGTTCCATCCCGGTAACATGATCAACTTTAGGTATCAAAGTGAGGAAAGTAGTATTAAAAGTTTGCAGAACCCTTCCTTTCACCATAGATTCTTCAATCATAGTTAACAGATCTTCGCCAATAACATTAAACATGCCAGAGTAAAATTCAATAGGGAATCTGTCGGGGCAAGGGTTCTTGTCAGAGTGCATGGCCTTGATTTCCATAATGAGCTCATATTTGCAAATAGACTCATTAAGAGTGTTGTTCTAGGCCTCATTAATAATATATGTTAATTGGGCAATAGCCTCAAGCATAGAGCCAATAGGGGCCATATTGTCTTCTTTAAATAAATAAGAGAAATGTTGTATACCAACTTCAGAGTTCTCCATTTCCCATATTGAGTTAGTGTGGATTTTATGGTTGACAAAGTTATGAAAATACTTAGAATTAGAGTCCCTCAACTGGGGCCAAGTTTCTCCACTCTTCAACCTAAGAGTAGCCTCTTCATCTTCGAGTAGTTTACACTTCTTTGATTCCAACTCAATGATTTGCAGTTTAATATCAGAAGTAGAAAAACTGTCTAGAGATCTCATATAATAATTATCAAGAAGTGCCTCAATATCTGATAGTTCCTAGGAAATTTTACTTTTGAAGACTTTTTCCCATTGAATAGTTTTCTCTTTTAGATATTTGAGATTTTTGAGGAATTGAATAACAACAGATTGGCTTGATGACAAAATATAAGGTATCCACGTTTGATGCACCAGATCATGGAAGCCCTATTCTTGTAGCTAAGTAACATTTGATTTGAAAGGTGAAGGGGCTTCTTCATATCACCACACACTTCTAAGAAAATTGGATAATGGTAAATGGATTTTGTGGATACTTGTAGAAAATGAAATATTAAATTGAGGTAGTGTATATGAATGTTTGTAAAGGATATGATCTTTTTAAATTTTGTGTTGCATGCGACAATGATTAAGAGAATATAGTGTTCCTAGTGTGTAGGTAATGTCTTTTATTATTTATACGGGGATGTAAAATTATTTCTAAAAATCGGATTTCTATATAATTATTATAAAAACAAGACCTTAATAACTATTTCATTCAAACAACAGTATATTGATCAATGGAACAATGCAATCAATACCCAAAATGGAACACTACAATTTCTCAAAAGATAGAGAATAATCCAAATCATAATATATAACAAGTTTACTGAACTTAACACTTTTACAAAATAACAAGTATGAGATAGCATAGCATATACAAGAGAGGTATGCCAACTGGGCTTTACAATTAACATCACATTATAGTTTGGCATGGGATACGATTACATATTTTAGACATGTATTGTTGCTTTTCAAAAAGAGGGCAATGCCATATGGGATTTACAATGAACATCACATCATAGTTTGACATGGCATTGCATAAACTAATCTCATAAAAAAAGTACTCCAATGTGTTGTTATACCTGATGTTGTAACAATTATAAAAGGAAAAACATGTTTGATACAAATCAAAGTACAAAATGAACATTAATCACCCCATGTAGGATTCATCAGAAAAATATGGTGTTGCAAACATTTTGGGCCAGCATAGGGAGTTCAAGTACATTAACATTGTATCCTTGTCCTCCGAAATGACATTGACCCTTTCCCTTTTCCAGAGTGTAAAGTATTTTTTTTAACTAGAATTCTATGCTTTGAGAAATTGCTGCATCTGACTTGCAGATAGATATGCATGGTTTATTGGAGAAACTGCATAAGAAACACATAATGATTAGATCAACCACATCTTACAAAAGACATTTCAAATGTGAAAATAACAATCATGGTCTGTAATAAGATTAACATCTTCACCAGAAGAATTTGCAGGTTTTATTTGATACATGCAGAGAAATAAATCCTATTAGAATTGCAATAAAACATCAAAAGAATAAATGCAATACGAAATGCTTTAACATAGTATGTTCTTAGAATTAAATAATTTGATTGTACCAAAAAACAAGTAATTACTCTCTTAATGAAAAATCGAGTTAACATAAACCCAATTGCAGAGACAGATCTATGTAGATACAAGCTCAATATATGCATGTTACTGAATGCATAAACATGCTCCCACAAATTGAATAAAAAACAAACTGCTACAACTGAACTGGAATAAACACATGCATCTAAAAAAAAGTACGATGAACTAACATATATTCTTTAGAGTTCATAAACTAAATTTAATTTGTCAAATTAAATTTATTGATAGCTTGGGTTTTCCAGCTTTTATTACACCCATTCAATTTTTACCTATATTATTTATTAAGCGATAGTAAATTATGCCATATCATCACCCATACCTGTCATGATGTACATCAATTCTTTGAATTCCAACTTTCTCTTTCACTCCAAGAATTTATTACGATTGCTGATATAGAGGAAAAATAAAAATCAAGGATTATTTCACATGAATCCATGCATAGGAATGTGCGTATCTATTTTCCATGTTAATGAGTTGTTCTAGTTTTAATAACTGGAGAAAACTTTATTGGCAACAAAGAGCAAAGTCGATCCTAACTTTT